>CM029616.1:18754818-19115079 GCA_017311315.1 Dendrocalamus latiflorus | reverse complement strand
GATATTTATCTCTTGTGGGTAAAGTTGTACAACCTCTGCAGAGTGTAAAACTATTCGAATAGCCGTGCCCACGGTCAAGGGCGGGCAAGGAATGCATTCACATGGTAGATTTCTGGTTTTATTTTAAAATCAAAAGTTTTGTATTCCGAGAGTGGAGGGAACTCTTGGAAGGGAATCCTGGCAGTTGGAGCCAGAGAGGGTGGATGGAACCCGCAGTTTTAAACTTGACCAATTGTAATTGGTTGGCTAGTGTTGGTAGATGGAACCTTCACTAGAAAGTTGATGATATTTTCTGCTAAAACATTTACTTTATTAAATTGATGCCTTCGAAAATAATTAGTAGTAATTGAAATTTTAAAATATTGCTTTGTGCAAAAGAACCATACAGCCTTCCTTTGTCAAGCCTTGCATCTATGCATTTTTCCCAAGACTTGCGGAGTACTTTATGTACTCACATGCTACACTCAAAAATAATCACCAGAGGAGTACGAAGCTCAAGAAGGCGACTACGACTTCTTCGCGGGTGGATTCGACGAAGGATTCCAGGAGTTCTAGGTCGCGCTTCCCCAGTCAATTGCCTGTGGCGTATTGATGGGTCTTCACCGAGTTTATCTTTTGCTTCCGCTGTGTTTCGTGTGTGCGAGGTCTTGAAACCTCTATTGTAATAATGAGACCTTTCGGTCTATACTCTTTAATATTGTAATAAAGCGTTGCTGGTTATGTATTCATTTCTGTTTAACTGTGTGCACTAGCTTTGATCTGGGACTAGTGCAGTAATACACAGAGGGTCCGGGTTCGGAAATCCGGGGTCCCGACTTGTCGAGGGTTCTATCCCTGGCGACGCTTTGTCGAAGCGCCGCGATGGTGGTGCATGCGCGCGTGTCGTGGCCAACTCGGTCGTGCACCTCACACCACAAACCCTAGGGCTGGTCATCGTATTCTGCATGGGTCCTATCCTCGCGGCCCTGGCCGCGCCCCCGCCCCCGGCCTCGGTGACCCCGACCGCGGCTGGCAGAGGCACTGTCTTCGGAGCCACCTTCGATGTCGAAGATGTGGTGGGCTCTCTGAGACTTGTGTTGGCCGCGCCTGGGCCTGTCGCCCGATGGCTCCTTGTGTTGGGCGTCCTTGCGCTCGGGGGCGTCTTTTGATGGTTCTGGCTTGCGCTTGCCCTTCGAAGAGCCATCCTTCGGGGAGTCTCCGCTCTACGCCGTGCCCTCCGCCGGATTGGTGTCAGAGTCTTCATCTTGGCGCCTTCACACGTCTTCCTCCGCCCGGGCATACTCTTCCATCTTGTCGAAGAGCTTTGCCACTGTCTTGATTGGCTTTCGTGCGTTGTACTCGGCCAGCGGTCTTGGGCGGAGGCCCTATACTGCTTGCATTGATGATGGTCATCTCGTTGACATCCTTGACCTGGCAGCGGACCTTTGCGAAGCACTTGAAATACTCCCGGAGCTTCTTCGAGGGCTTTTGCTTGACCGTGAAAAGCTGATCTGCATCGACGCGCTCAACGTAGTTCCCTTGGAAGTTGTTGTAAAGGCGGTCGCGGATTTGCTCCCACGCGTAGATGGAGTTCGGCTCTATGGTAAAAAACCAAGAAAGCGCCACTCCCTGTAGCGTGAGGGGAAGCCCCTTCGCCTTGGTAGTGTCATCTCAACCTGCAGCTTCGATGGCGGTCTCGTACACACGCACGAACTCCCGAGGGTTCGTATCACCTTTGTATGGTTCGACGACACTAGGGAACTTGAAGCCCTCCAGCCATGTCGACTGTTGTAGGCCCGCAAAAATGGGGGACTCTGGGTCCACACGTCACAACGAGACGCTGCTGGACGTAGGAGCCTCACGGCTATCCGACCGTTCCGGCGTGGGCTCCGGTGCGACCGCCAGCGGGGTCTGCTGGCTCTGAGCCTCTTGTATGTCCCGCACGGCTCCGCGGAGGTCTACCAGCTCCCGCTGGAGTGTGTCCATGGCCATCAGCAGAGCGCTCTCTACCGTTACCGCGGCTGGGGCATCGGCGCACCGTCGGCGCCACAGCGACCATGGCCTGCACTCCTGGGTTGCCCGATGCGCCGGCGTGGTGGGCTTCAGGGTCAGTGATGAGCCCGACTTCGCCGCCAGAGCCGCTCGCTGCTCCCGTACCGGGTGTGGGGACAGTGGCCGTGCCAGCATGGGCATCGGCGTCACCGCTCCCGACAACCCTGTCGGTGTTGTCGGTGTCAACCGTCACGCCAGCAGTGGGGTCGACCGTCACGCGCAGAGTGGGGTCAGTCGTCGCCCCATGAGCATCGATGTTCGTAGCCGCCGTGCCCGTGCCGACTTTCGCACTCACGATCGCCGACACCGAGGCTCTAGTGCTGACACGGGGCTCCGTCATGCCCTTCTTCTTCTTCGCCGCCGCCGACGATGAAGCTTTCTTCGGTGCCATCCTTCTTCAGATCTTGGAGCCTGCTCTTGTCATCCCCACGGACGGCGCCAACTGTTGTGGTTACAGACCAAACAGAGAGAGAGAGGTATGGTAGTGGAGAGTTCGTGAGCAATGCTTAGGGTTTCCCCCATGGCCTAGATGGCATATATATCCACATGGGGAGTGTTTTTGATAAACCATGTGGAGGTAACCCCGTGTGTGTGATGAGTAATTGACATCTATTTTAGGAAAGTCGAGTTTGGTTTGAGTGGTTCGAGCCATGTCATTGTGTGGTACAGTTGGTTTCGGTTGGACCTTGTCGAACTAGGTTGAACGTGCTTAAGTCATTCATTTTTTGTTTCGATCGGTTTGGGCTTTGAATATTTCTTCTGATATTATTGTATGGTTACAATATTTCGAGCGGTGCTATGTGATGTGTTTTTTGTCTGTGATGGCTGCAGGACATCGAGGCGGAGTCGTGGCGAGGCACGGGGTGACCGGGCTAGGCATAGGCGATGCTGAGGTCAGAGCGGTCGAATGTGTCGAAGACAGCGAGGACTCGAAATGGTTGCGATGCTTGGACGACAAGAAATGAGGAAGCTTCCCGGAAGGTGCAGGAGTGGCGTTTTGGTGAATTCGCAGGGCTGCACAAAAGGAAGTGGATTTGGTTAGGGGATAATGGATAAAGTGCTATGAGTTGTTGAGAGCTAATGGGTAAAGTGTGTTGTAAACCCATTAGTGGAGGCTATAAATAGAGGATGCTCTCTAGTGGAGAAATGTGAGAGAGTGGGTGTAAGAGTTAGGGTTTCATTTGATTCTCTCCATACATGAGTTGTAAAGGTTTTAGGCCAGCACTTGTGTTTTTAGGGTAGCACTTGTGTTTTATTTTGGGTGTTCTTCTTGAGTTGTGAGATGGGGTGAACTGATGTAATCATTCCTCTTGTTTAATCATTCATCTCTCTTTGTCTCAATCTAAGAAATCTTTAGTTTGATGTGTCTGATTTCATGCCGAGATTTCTTTTTAGTTTGACTTGCTTCTTCCTAAGAACATTTAGTTATTTAAAGTTAAAGTCTCAAATCCTTGTTCAGGAAAGCTCTGGCGCAGATCAATTATTTCTTCTATTTCACTTTGTTTACTTTTCTTCTGTGCTGTCGGTTTTCTCCAGCTATTGCTCTGTTTCTTATAGTCCTTGCCGAACAGCTCTATTATTTTATTTCTTCTCTTCTTGGGATGGCTGGTTATCCCTTGTAGAGTCTCTGATCGGAAGGGCAGCAAGCTAGTTGTTGTTTTTGCTTCTTTGGCTGCTGTTTTGGTTCATTTTTGCTTGCTGTTTTCAGCTTGTGTTGTCCAGATTTATTTATCTTTGCGGCTACTACAGCCTACCCAATCTCTGGCCGACAGCTTCTTGTGTCTTATCAGCTTTAGTTCAGATCCTGTAGGTTCACTGAAAAAGAACCGAAGAGCAGCTTCTTTAGTGTTCAGTTCATTTCAGGTTTATATCAATCTTGATTTTCTCGTTGGTGCTTGTTTGCAGTCACAATTTGCTGTCTCTTTTTGGAGATCTTTGATCTTTTAGCTTTCGGTCAAGTTGTTCTGCTGTCCTCTTTTATGCTTCTTCCTGTATTCTGCTATGTTCTAATATTTTGGGCGAATAGTAATTAGGCGCCTCCTTTTTGGCCAGAACTTTTAGTTTCTCTGCACTGTTCTTTTCGGTGCTTTTCCTTTTGGCTTGTAGTCTGTTTCTCTTCTGCTCGGTTGGCATTCATTGCAAAAATCAGTCTCTCAATTTGAGAAGCCAAGTGCAATTGCCCTTCTTTTCGGCTGGTCTTTTTTAGCTCTCGACAGCTTCCTTTTTTATTTTCCTTTATTTTCTTTTTGCCCCTTTGTTGGTATGTTATTTGGGTTCCAATGTGCAAATCTTTGTCTGTCTTCATAACTGCTATAGCTATCGGAGACGAAGAATTGCGTGTGGACACTTGGGGCGGATTTGAAAGCAACATTCACCCCCCTCTGTTGCCGTTTTCGATCCTTCAGTTTTACAATCATGCCCTTACACTTAAGTGTCTCTCTCAGGGGCGTTTATGTCATCGTACATGTCCCATTTTGGGCCTTACAACCTTCTAACAGGCCGCTGGGCTTAGGTGGGGACCACCCCTACAACATCTACTATTATATTTACGCTTTCGCATGATGTGTATTTTGATGTTCAGTACTGTATCTATGAGCACCATCTACTGATCCAAGGAATAATGTGGTGGAATCACAGAGGATTTCCGATTGTAAAATCTGGGTCCTACACTAACTTATTGGGGCTACCTCTGGTGGTTCCCCATAAGGGTGAAATGGCATTGAGGCAAGGTATTGTAAAGGATTCGTGATAATCTCTCGATCTAGATGACCAAGGAATCACATAGGCCATCAATTGGATTGTCTTTTGTGGGTAAAAATGTACAGTGTCTGTAGAGTATAAACTGTTTGAACAGCCATACGCACGGTCAAGGGCGAACGTGGGATCTTACTCGAATTGGTTCTATTTCAAAAGCTTTGTGGGTGGGATGAAATCTTTCAGACGGATGTAAAACTAACTTCGAAATTTTCCTGGAGATATGTACTCCAGCGTTGTTAATAAGGGAAGTAACGTAATAAGTGGATGGAACTATATAATCGGTGAATGGAACCTACACTACTATAAATACTGCACAATTTCAAACACTTTAAAGCATGTTTGTAAAACACTAAGTCATAGGAATTTTAATTATGGTTATTGTAAATGTCACTTTAAGCAAATAAAAGAACCCGAGCCATCCTTGTTTAGCCTTGCATTTATAATTATATGCATTCTGTGTATTGTCTCATGGAGCACGGTTGTTTGTGCTCACCCTCACTCTCAACCCCTCTTTAGAGTCTGTGAACCAAAGCCACTATGTCTTCTATGAGGACAAGGGCGATGAAGATGGTGGAAACTAGGGTAGTATGTAGTAGTCTTGCCTCTCACCTCAGTCTAGTTGACTAGCTAACTTTTGGGTGCTATCAATATTAGTCAGGGTTGTGGCTAATATCGATGGCATCTAAGTTGTCTTTGTTGCTTGACTGCGGTGTGATGTGCCCTATCGCGTTTGTCTCTACTTCTGCTTCTGCACTTTATGTAATGTAAACATTTGGCCTGACGGCCCTATTGTAAACTTGTCAAATCCCAGAGCAACAACTCCGAAACCCTCTGTGTAAATCACACTAGTCCAGAATCAGCTAGTGCACACAGTGAATAACAAAGACAAATATCATGCATAATGACAAACTTTATTTAACTGAATATGAGCTTGATGGCCAAAACATCAATGGCCCATAAACCATTAACGAGAGAGAGAAGAGAGGAGTTGAACTGCAAGATCATCATTGAGTACTTTTAGAAATCTTTCTTGTTTGGCTTCATCTGTAGCAACGTCTTCGAGTGCATAGCGTGCTAGTTGATTGAACTTCTACGGTATTCATTTACGGAGCGACTTCCTTGCCGTTAGAGTTTGGAATTCTCTCTTCTTCAGAGTAATGGTACCACTAGGGATAATGAGTTTTGTGGAAGTTCTGCATGAACTCATTCCAAGTGATGGATTGTGTGTTAGCATGAGTGGCGGTGAAGTTGTACCCACCATTCTGAAAGTAGGTCCATTATGCTGATGAGAAGCAAACAAAACTCTTTCATGATCACTACATTAGATAATGTCCAGTTTCTTCCCAATGGCTCGGAGCCAATCATCTGCATCCATGGGATCATTGTTGTTGGAGAATGTCAGGGGACGCATCCTCATGTACTCTAACAATCTTGATTGTGGAGCTTGAGCTAGTGGTGGCCATAGCAGGGTTGCCAATGGTCTGTGCTTGTTGTTGAATGACTTGATTCTAGTTGGCATCATTTGAGCCCAGTCAAATCCTTAGGTAGGGGGTGGAGGAGGAATTGGAGCAAATTGGCTTCCTTGGGTGTGTTGTTGTTGCTATTGTTGGTTTTCCTTGTGTTCACCACCTGCTTGAAGTTTAGGTGAGAGACTAAAGAGAAAAGAGGGTTGGGGTAGTTTGCACAATCCACACAAAACACCAACTTAGCAAAAATCTTTATTTAAGCAATAATTACGGTTGCCAACAAAAGAGGAAACTAACAGCACATAACCTCCTCTACTGTCTAGCTTAGCAACTTAACCTAAAGGGTAAGGGTTGTCTTGTGTGATCCTTCGCAGCACTCGATGTACAAGTGCAATCCTTCAAGGCAAAGATTGAAGTGGTGGTAGAATCGAAGAATTCCAGCTGTTGCCATCTATAGTTGTTTTGGAACAAGGGAACAGACAGAATAGGTTTATCAAAAATGCATAAAGATGATAAAGGAATGCGAGATAAGGTAAACAAAGATTGAGAGGTAAGAATAAGAAAAACTTTTTAAAATAACTAGTATTTAAAATAAGTCCTTAGGGTTCAACCATTCTATTCTATCTATGGCAACGTCCTAGAGTCTTCATAGCTCTAATACCATCTCGGTCGAAATCCCAGGGCAACAACTCCGAACCCTCCGTGTAAATCTCACTAGCCTAGCATCAGCTAGTGCACACATGAATAACAAAGACATATATCATCCATAATGACAAACTTTATTTAACTGAATTCTGGGCCTGATGGCCAAAGTTTACATCAATGGTCCATAAACCAAAATTGAATATAAGCAGTAGAAGATAAAACCGAGGCAAAGAAGCCTACTAAGACCTGCCCACAGGCAAACGATAGTAAGACGCAACCTATTCGTTTTTGATCCTCACCGAAGTCAAAGACATCCTCTGGAAAATGATGAATTGAGCAACATGAGCACATAAAGTACTCCACAAGTTATACCAAGAGGTTTTAACAGAGTTAATGCATGCATAAGTGATTGACAATGGTAGGCATAGTAAGGTTAATTGAGCAAAAGTAGAATTGAAGTAAATGTTTGTAAGTAGATTCAAAACCTGAATTGGATACAATAGATAGAAACAAGATTTTTAACAAAATAATATCTGTTAGTGTAGGCTCCGGACCAACACCACCTAACCACGGCATCCCACCCAGACCATCTTTCCTCAAAAAGATCTCATATGGATTCCATCCATCCATAAACATTTGTAAAACCATTTTGAAAACAAAGTCTAATCTGTGAAAAACTTTACTCAATATGCCCATGACCGTGTGTGTGGATAAGAGATCATGACAATGCCTTTACAATGCAAAACCTTCAACTTGGCCAAGCCAACACTAAGGTTTCACCCCACTAAGAAATTCACCAGACAGGGACCCCCTCTTGAGCCGAGTGAGACTTCACATGGCCTACGCCACGCTCCATTTTCAACCTACAGCGAGACTCGGTTGGGACTCGCAAATTATTAGCCAGGACTGTCCCATATTAGCCTTCTGGTAGTACGATAGAGTTTTGGTAGCAATAGCTCACAGACAGATCCTTGACTTAGGCTCAAAAACACATACCCCTTATGCTTGGCAATCAACATTGTGTCACTTAACAATAATGCATGTTAGCAAGCACCAACCACCTAACGATTAGCCTAAGTCTAAACCAGTTTTATATTTTGTTTGAAATATTTTACATACCTTCTTGACTCACTAAAGTCAAGAATACATTTTAAAAACTTATCATTCTTATGTGAAAAAGTTATCCCAAAACAAAATTTATGTCTAAGTTGGTCTAAGCATTTGATACAAAATTTCCCTAGTCCATACTAGTGTACCAACTAGAGTTTTATCTAACGTGACAAGGCATATTGATGTTCAATGGTCAAATTGGCAATATAGAAAGGAAATGGGTGTAACTAGAATTTAAATCAAATGTTTAAAACTAGATTTGAATAAAAGTACACATGCATAATAATTTAAAAAACAACATAAATAATTTGAATTACTGGGAGCAACATAGTCAAAGGTGTAACTTGCCTTGCTTGAAGTCTTGATGCTGCAAATCATCAAAATCGTACCCTCTGGATTCGTCGTAGTGTACACGCGAAGAACCAAGGCAAAAAGAATTCAAACAAAATTCAAAAAGAGTCTATAAATGGGTAGTTTAGATTTTTAGAAGAATTTAGAAATACAAGCTTCTGGAAGTACTTTTGCTGGGATCACAAATTGCGGTAGTTAGAAATAGGAGTGGTTGAAGGTTACTGAGTGATTAGAGGCTTAGAGGTCAAAGGATATGTATATGGTCGAAAGCTTGCAATAGTCGGCAAAGCAATAGTGATAGAAAAAGTTCTAGTGGTTGGAGAAGCTTTAGAGTGGTCGGATGGATGGAAGTTCTTCAGTGTGGTCGGTAGTCGAAAGCTCTATCGAGTGATTGGTGGCTGAAGTGGTCAAACAGCTGAGATCAAATGGTAGAATGTGGTTAGAATTATATGTGTGGTCAGAAAAGGTGGTCGAAAGGATTGAGGTGGTCAAAAGGGGTAGTCGAAAACAACTACAGTCAAAACTAGCTGTGGTCAAAAACAGCTATGGTCGAATGCAAGAGAGTGGTTGGAACAATAGTCGAATGATGAAGGATCAAAGCTTGGTGGTTAAAATCTATATGTGGTCGATAGGCTTTGGGTGTTGAACAGCTATGGTCAGAAATTATACTTGGTCAAAAACTATATATGGTCAAACCACTGAGAGTGGTCAGATGGGGTGGTCAAAAGTATTAGAGTGATCAGAGACTATAGAGTTTTAGAGTGGTCGAGGGCTTTAGAGTGTTTAGGGTGGTCAGTGGTTTGCAATGGATGAAGCCAAAGTTCAGAGGTAGTTGGAGAAGATAGTGGTCGGCAGCAACTGAGGTCATGATAGGGTGTGGTCAAAAGCCGGAGAGTGGTTGTAAAGACTACTAGTAGTGGTCGTAATCGACCACAGTCGTAACTCGACCATAGCAGTCGTAACCGACCAAAGTGGTCATAACCGACTAGAGTGGTCAAAGGATGCTCCTGTGGTAGTGTGAGGTTGCGGTTGAGAGTCTCTGTGGTCGAACACAGTCGAAAGGGTGCAAGAGAGAGAATATGCCAGGGGTTCTTTTATACCTTGTGTAGAGGCTGAAGATGAATGGAGTTGGTCAGTGGCATGGAGGAGGTAGTGGTGATGGTTGACTCCTGATGATGGCACTCTTGGTGGTGAAGATGCTCAACCGAGGAAAGATCACTCGGAGAGCTTACGGCAAGGAGGCACTCAGGTGCTCAAGAGAAGAGATGGGAGTGGCGTGGAATGCATTGGTGCCGAAGGCTCCTTTATATAGCTCGAGGAGGGAAGGGGAAAGGCCAGGGCAACTTTGTGAGTTAAAGCAGCTGAGCATAGTGTGATGCTTTGGTTTTAGCGATGTTTTAAAGAGGTGTTAATATGGGCATGGTGAGCGCGGAGATTGAGGAATTCGGCGAGGATATTGAGGGGTTGGTGCATGGAGTGTGATGGAAGAAAAAGAGAGACTAGAAAGGAAGGCAGGAAAGGGAGATCGGTCTGAGATGGCGACAGTCAGTGGAAGAGAGGAAGGAGATGAGTGAGGGGTAGAAGACGGTGGGGTGTTTAGCAGGTGAATTAGAGCCACTATTGCCACGAATGCCTGAGCCAACGAGTAATAACAGAAGCTTTAAAGAGCTTCGGGCAGACATCAATGGCGAATGGCCAGAGAAAGAAGAAAGGGGGGAAGAAGAATACTCGATGGGTGGGTCCTGTCTGTCGACGAGAGAGAGGAGAAAGGCGGGCGAGCGGATAAGCGACACGTGGCAAACGAATGAATCCCGAACATGGGCCGAAGAAAGAGAGGATAAGTGGGAATGGACGCATGAGTTGCATTAGCGGTGGTGGACGAAATCCTAGCCAGTCACGTGTTGGCTTGAGGAGGAAGAGGGATTTAAAATCCTTTTTAATTTCCAGAACTCCTAAAAATAGAATAAAAGCTTAGAAAATAGTAAATAGAATCCAAAAAATCCGGGAAAATTCATAGAAATTCCTGAAAATATTTCAAACTTAAAGTTACAAAATTACTTTTTATCTTTGAAATTGATTTTTAAAGGTAAAAACACAGAAAATCTAGATAAAAGCCAAATTCTTTAAAATAATTAAGTTGAAATAGAATTTTTATAGAAATTAAGAATACCCTTTATTTAATAATATTTTCATATTTTACGTATACTAGTTTTCAAAAGAAAAGCCTTTTAAAAGCTGAAAACTAGCAAATAAAATCTCTAAAATTCAGGCAACCAGATAACACTTCATTTTATTTTTAATTAAATTTATTTAAATTTTTTTACTGAAAATTTTAAGATAAGCAGTTAGGCTATTACAAAACTCGACTCAACGCAGTCTATTTGAACTCTATTGTAATGGTTTGGTATTTGTCATGTATGAAATGATCTAGCAATGTATCTATGAGCACTATCTACTGATCCCAGGAATAGTGCGCTAGAATCATGGAGGATTTCAGGTTGATAAAATATGGGTCCGGCATAATACATCAACTTTGTTCATCTCTCGTGGATATCTCTTGTTTTGGTTGATTTGGATGGTTTTGATATTATCCTTCCCCTTTTTTATCTTGCTGGATGCCAAGGATATGTAAGTAATGGAGATGTCCCATGAAAATTAATCCCCATCCATCTAGACAACAGGTTTGGAAAGTTTTGAAGTTGCCCAGTTTTTACTTAATTTGGCCTCTCTAGTGATTTCTTGATCTAACTGTTTTTGCCTCAATTCGTTAGGTGTTCTAATATGTTGTAACATGCGGAAGTACATCTAGAACCATCTTGACCATCATTCACTCACAAGCTAATCATATTCACCATTTTTGTTTTTTACATGGTTTTGGTGCAATCTTCTTTTGAATGAAAAAAGATCATAAATTTGACAATGATTCTCTCGACTATTGATTGGAATAGGTTTGTAACATCATAGGAAAGGTGCATACAACTTTCAAGTCATTTGGATCTACAGATCAAAAGTTAGAAGGATTTTTTGTTTCGAAATAGTACTGTTTTTACTGTTTAGTACAGCAGTGCTTCCAAATTTATTGTACATTCCTTGGATTTTTACCTCCTTAATTTGCTAGCTTTTGTGTTAGCTTTCCATTCTTAATTATCATAGCTTTGTAGCTATTGAGTAAATGATTGGTTAATACTTAAAGGAAATTTTAAGGCACTATTCACCTCTGTTACCATACCAGTTCTACACCAATATTACTGTACCAAACAAAACTCCATGCTTTTGCACTAACTCGTCCAGAGTGGTCATGTGCGCGCACGAGTGGATAAATACCGGAATCATGTAGAGTGAAGTCATGCTTGAGCGAGCTTATTCAATAAACCAAACAACTTCTTAGTAATGCTGCTGCTAGTGTCAGCTTGGTTTAACTTTGGAAGGAAAATATATCTTGTTTTATAAGAAATATTGAAACCGTGGACAAACCCAATGATATTGACCAGGTCTGACTTCTGAGTATTATTACCAAAGGAAAAGCTTATCCACCATTGCAGGATTTCATCTGACAACTACTTCTGGTTAGTGCATAATCAGTTCTTCACCAGCTAACAATCTCTCACTGAATTTTCTAAGTTTCTAACCTAATTTCCATGATGCAAGCGGTTGTTTCAGTCTTGCTTACTACAATAACACCCAGCCCAGATGGTTATTTGATAACAGGATGACTATTTCTGACATCTCTGTATGGGCAAGTTGTATTTACCTATTATATCTGACCACTGGCAAGAAATTGAAGTTATAGCAGAATAATGTATTCAACTAAGAGTGGCACAGAATAAACCTATATTCAGAATGTGTGTTGCTCATGCCATTGTGGGAAGAAACAAGACATACGAAGCAAAACATTTTATTTGAATGCAGTATATAACAGCACTGACATATATATCTACACCCAAAAGTCTATTGGAACAAGCAGCAGACTGCATAGTGGTCAGCAATCAAGCACTATTTCCTCTAATACGTTTAATTGAGAGCAAAATTTCCAGTTAGTTCCTACGATACAAATGCATGCACCTACCAGCAGCCAATAGCGCAACATTGACTCCCATCCTCTTTCTCCTAGATCATATCTGGGGAATTTCAGAATGAATTCGACGAATCAAAGAAGGCATTCACTAATTGGATATGACAAATCCATCCATCAATATGTTGACTTGTTCTTGATTAGTACACAATTGATGTGTCCATTTCAGTCCTCCATACCATTTTGACATGGCAGTGCTCAAATGCATGGAGTGAACAGCTAACTCTGAACAACGGGCTTCTTAGGAATCTGCAATGAAATCCATCATGGAGCTTTCTTTGACTTCTCGGATGGATAGTCACCGGTTAGTCTTCCTGTTTAGTGTTCTTGTCCAGGCTCTTCTCATTTCAGCAGATACGAACCAACAAGATGGTAAGTGTTTAAGTTCTCTCTGCAGTTGCTTTCTTGCTGCAAAGGATATAACTTCTGCTGTTCTGCATCATCATGTTGTTGTTCCTTACCATGTTTGCAGTTTCTGGCCTCAAAGGGATTGCAGCTTCCTGGGATAGGGGAAAGCCACCGAATTGGGTTGGTAACGATCCATGTGGTGATAAATGGTCAGGAATTAGCTGCACCCAGGGCCGTGTCACATCGATGTTTGATCCAATACCAACTCAATACACCATTCAGTTCATTTTTTTCTCCACCTCGCATATGTGCTATCATTTCTTCAATGCTTTTCAGAATGCTGTCAAGTTTCGGATTGTCTGGAACACTTTCAGGAGACATTCAGTCACTGTCAGAACTGCAATATCTGTATGTACCAAGGCTTGTCCAACTTTCCAGATATTTTAGCATTCCAAACCATAGCGAAAACGTGCATACGCCATACATTTCTTGGCAAACTTACCTTGTTCCAGCCTTGGTGGTACTGATGAGATCATTTTCATCTTGTCACAGTGACTTGTCTTATAACAATTTCAGTGGCCCTCTTCCTCCATCCATTGGAACCTTGACCAACCTTCAAAACCTGTAAGCAGTGAATTTATATGTCATGAAATGTTTACTGGTTGATTACTCATAATTCACTATTTTGACAACTAAGATGGTCTGTCAATTTTTTTGCATTAAAACTTCAACCTATGCATTTTACCAAAGCAGGTATTGTTCAATTTTAGTTTTATGCATTTCATTACTGAGACTGTTTCTCTCTGACTCTCTCCTTTGTTTGTTTTCTTGACAGGATTGTAGTTGGTTGCAAATTTTCTGGTGACATACCTAAAGAACTAGGCCAGCTTCCAAGGCTACGGTTTCTGTAAGAATATGAACTCCTCAGTAAATACACTTAGAAATCCATCCACATTTGTTTCATCACTCGCTTGATTTCAAAGACAGCTAATTAGCAATTGAGTGGAGTGGTACTGAATGAGTCAAGGACCTAGCTGGTAGAAACATTATCTTTTTGAAATTTTACCTGGACTGACAGCCGAAGTTAAGTTATTTCAGCATGTAACATTATCAATATCCCTGGATATTGTTTCTCCAGATCTTTGAACTCCAACAAATTTACCGGAAGCATACCACCGACACTGGGCAATCTCTCAAGCTTGTACTGGTTGGACTTGGGTGACAACAAGCTCTCAGGATCACTACCATTATCTGATGGAACTAATCTTGGATTGGATAATTTGACACGCACTCTGCACTTGTAATTCCCTTTCGAGGTGATGCTCCACTTAACACCTTTCCATTCCGATTTTGCATGATTTGTGTGCTTCATTTTTCAGCCATTTGGATATAAATCAACTGTCAGGCAACATCCCAAGCCAAATTTTCAAACCAAATATGAAGCTGATACATCTGTAAGGCAAAAGTATTTACAAAAATATTAGCAGCTTCTCAGTAATGTGATGATGTCTCTCTCAAAAAAAAGTATTGTGATGATGCCGACGTGATGCCTTGTTCTTTGTGTGCAGGATGCTTGACAACAACAAATTTTCTGGGAGCATCCCGCCAGCTTTAGGCCTTCTGAGCACACTGGAAGTTCTGTAAGTATACAATATGCTAGACAAAGTTTTGAATTTAGCTTACTTCTAATTGTTCAGCTCATGATCCGCGCAAATTTCACCCTGCAGACGTCTGGATAACAATTACCAGTTGACGGGACCTGTTCCTACCAACATCAACAACCTTACCAAGCTTCAAGAACTGTGAGTTACTTTTGCTCAGATGACTAATTATATTTATTAACTTTAAGTTCTTACAACCTGACCCTATTGTAGTCATCTAGAAAACAACATGTTGACGGGCCCACTACCGAACCTAACAGGAATGGATTCACTCAGTTTTGTGTAAGTTTTCTTTTTGAGAACACGCAAGAAATTTGCGTGTCATTCCATTAAGTTAGAGAGAGAAAAAACCATTTTTGTGGCATTGGAAAGAAAATTGTCTTGTACTCATTGCAATATCATTGCATAAGAACATGACTGGGATGAAGTAATTTGACAAATTTTATACAGAGACCTGAGCAACAACACCTTCAATTTATCTGATGCTCCAAACTGGTTCATATTGCTACCATCCCTGACTTCACTGTAGGTCTCTTTTGCTTCGAACATTATGCTTTCAATACTGATTGAAACTTACTGTGTACAATGGTTCTGTTCAAATCTTTCTGAAATACAGATACCTTGAAAATCTACGTATCGGGGGGCAGCTTCCCCAGGCCCTTTTCAGCCTTCCTGTGATTCAGACATTGTGAGTGCATTCAGAACAGCTGGGGGAAGAAATCACTATACCAGTGCACATTAGACAATCCATGTTCAGTTTCTATTTATTAATTATCATGTCACACCATTTAACAAGGTGAAATATTGCCCTTGACAGGAGGCTTAGGGGAAACCATTTCAATGGCACGTTAAGCATCGGATCGGACTACAGCAGCCAGCTCGTGTCCATCGATTTGCAGGACAATCAGATCAGTACTTTCGCTATCAGTGGGGTACAGTACACCAAGACCCTCATGTAGGGATCACTTGCTTGATTCTACAAATGCTTCCCCTACTACTTATCTGCCTGCTGACCATCCAATCATGCACCGCAGACTCATCGGGAATCCTATTTGTAATCAAGGGAGCAATGAGCAGTACTGTAAAACATCACAACAAGCGAACCCAGCAGCGCAGCCATACTACACTCATCGCAACTGTGCTGGCCCGCCACCGACATGCCTGTCAGGCCAGTTTCTGAGCCCCAACTGCACCTGCGCAATGCCGTACATGGGCACCCTATACTTCCGATCACCATCATTCTCCGACCTGACCAACGAGACATACTTCATCCTCCTTGAGAAAAATATGAAAGACGTGTTTTTGGAGCATAAGCTTCCTGTGGAGTCAATTTCTCTGCAAAATCCTACCCTTAATGAATACAACAACCTGGAAATCAACTTGCAAGTGTTTCCGAGCGGAAAGCTTCAGTTTGATGAGCAAGACATCTCCAACCTTGGGTTTATGCTCAGCAACCAAACTTATAAGCCTACTCCTCCTGGTATTAGTTTTGGGCCATATTATTTCGTTGGACAATCATACCAATTTGCTGATGGTAAGATGATTCAGGTTCTGAAGTACTTGAGTAATGTGACCCTAATCAAGTAATGACATGCTTCTGTTTAATTTCCTTCTGTTTACATAGAGAAGGTGGTGCTTGAACCGAAGAAAAGCCACCGCACACTCATCATCGCAATGTCTGTTGGTGGCACTGTTGTCATTGTGTTAGTGTTTGCTATTATAATTTTCATTGTCACAAGGAGCAGAAGGCCAAAGCCGCAGCCTCAAGTCCGAAGCCCGTCATACAGTAAGAAGCATTGGTCAAGAAATGCATCATTTGTTTCTTCAAGTTAATTACCACATGATTTGCTAAGGTTGCTGAATTTATCTGTAGCTTCTTGGGATATCAAGAGCACAAGCACCAGCGTTCCGCAGCTGAGAGGCGCGCGGATGTTCACATTCGATGAGCTGAAGAAAATCACCAACAACTTCTCAGATGCCAATGACATTGGGACTGGTGGCTACGGGAAGGTAATAATTCTCTTGAAATGAATTGGCATCTCACATTCAAATGCTAAGAATTAGAACATTGAGACCCATGCAATTGCAGGTCTATAGAGGAGTACTTCCAAATGGCCAGCTCATTGCAGTCAAAAGATCTGAGCAAGGATCTTTGCAGGGCAGCCTAGAATTCAGAACTGAAATTGAGCTCCTCTCCAGGGTTCACCACAAGAACCTCGTCAGCCTCGTCGGGTTCTGCTTTGACGAGGGCGAGCAAATGCTGGTCTACGAGTATGTTCCCAATGGCACCCTGAAGGACAGCCTCACAGGTTCGTTAATTCAATTGTGTGTTTCTGAACTTACTATATTCTTTGTATGCAAAAGGTATTTTACGTGCACCTTGTTCAGGGAAGTCCGGGGTGCGCTTAGATTGGAAAAGGCGGCTCCGAGTAGTTCTCAGTGCGGCAAAAGGCATTGTGTATCTACATGAGCTTGCAGATCCTCCAATAGTGCACCGTGACATAAAATCGAGCAATATTCTCCTGGATGAACGCCTGAATGCAAAGGTCTCCGACTTTGGCCTCTCCAAACCTCTGGTTCAGGATGGAAGGTGTATAGTCACTACACAAGTCAAAGGGACTATGGTGAGTTCACAGATCTCTGACTGCAATAGCTCAACTATTAGATAATGTTTAACTGACAACTAGCTGTAGAATCTAGAACGGTGACTAGGGTAGAGGTGAATAGGAGTAAATTCTACTAAAAGCTTCTTCAAATCTTTGCCTCAAAAGAGAAAGCAAAGATCTTTACTCCAATATCTATTAGAAAGTATGAAGATCAAAGACCAATTGAGCCAAATAAGCCTCAATAGGTTCTGGCGATCTGACCTCCAATTAAAGGGCAATTTGACCGCTACTTGGTTGGCAGTCTAACCACCATTTGGTTGGCGATCTAGCTTGTTTGCGATCTGACCTCTCCCTAAGAATAAAATAGATTTTCAGTACTATTTTAAATCCAAAAATTGGTGAAACTTTTGATCCACAACTCCGAGTGACTTATAACTTGAAACAAGGCTAGATCATCACCTTAAAAACCTATACTAAGCAAAGATCGTGAAAGAACAGAAGAGAGTTGAGATCTTTTGGCTCTTAAAACTCTACCGCAGCAAAACCGGGCTAAAACCACAAATTGAGCCAACTCTCAAACCAAATGTCCAAATCACTTGAAATTTGGTATGCACCTTCTCTACGATGTCAAAAATCAATTCCAATTAATGATCAAGAAACAGGTTGCCAAAGCTTTGACATTGTTTCGTTTGAAGAAATATTACACTAAAACTGTGCAAAACTCAAAAACTTAGACCAAAACTTGCTCGTTGGTAATTGATGGTCAAGATAATTTTGGATCTAATCCCACATGTCCTATCAAGTATCATCACAGCAAGAAAATAAGCCAAAATCCCTAGAATCAAAGATCTCACAAATCACCCTTTCTTCAGCCAAAACGGGTCAATCTTGCGAACTTATAAAGAAGATTGACTAGATGGATGGAATCAAGATTTCAAGAGATATATCCATCACTTATACGTCCTTTGCACAAAGCAAGATTAAAAAGGGAAGAGAAAGCACCAAAAACAAGCCAAATCAAGATGATCACTTGAGCACAAGAGGAAAATACTTCGACGAATTTTGATCTCTATTGATACATGAAGATGAACATTTACATCCACTTCCTAGCCATACACAAAGCATAAGAATAACAAAAGCTCCACCACAAGAATCTCTGACATCTCTTATAAGGTTCTCTCCATTAGCCTTAACCGTCCTCTTTAAACTGTCCCTAAGCTTAACCCTAGCCACCTCTCTCCCTCCTTTTTATTATGGAAGCACATGAGGAACCCTAACTGGCCCCTCTAGATAGGTTTGATCCACTTACATGGACTAACCTGTTAATCAAACACCATATCAGGTTTTACACTTACACAAGTATGCTCCTTAAAGCACACATACCCATTAAACTGTTAGTGAATCAACACTTGATTCACTTAGCAATTTTAGCACATTCATGGCCTAAACTAGTTAGGCTATTGCCGTGGTTTTGCACACCACCATTTTTCCGGTATTAGATCATTTACTAAAATCCCCCTCTATCGCTTTCCACGAAGCTTATTGTTTCCTTCCCCTTGAAGCAAACCCCGTGCTTCATCTTCAAATCTATGTGGCTCCAATGTCTTTTCGCCATACCTCTCACGTGTCCGGATCCTAGCGAATAGTCCTCGCTTACAAACGGATCAAAGTCACTTGGCGTGCCAAATGCCTTCCTTGCGTTATGATAGCATCAAGCTTCCTTGACGGGTTTGGACATCAATTCCTTCCTAAGCTTAATCCCGATCCACCTTATCGTTGCCTATCATGTCCATCACCGGAAGCTCCAGTATCCTACAACTAACAATAACAAGCAAACCGTCGCATAGCACCGCATGAGACAAAATCATCAATATGTCTAATTGATGATAGCTAGAACACTTACCTCCAAAGCTTCCATCCCTGGAAACACCACCGCAAATCATTACATGTATATCCAATGCATCATGGTCTTTGCTCAAATTTCACCTTTTATGGTCCTTGTCTATTTTGTGCTTTGCTTGAGCCCAACTATCCCACATAGCATCCACGACCGTTCTGAACCTTAGTTATCTCCAACCGAGTCCTGGTTTCTCCACCTTGACCCTAGTCACCTCCAAGCCACCTGCACAACAATAGACCAAGCAATCATATTTAGGCACAAATTCTTCGCAACTTGACCGATGTTAGTGCATAAATGCACCATCCAACATGTATGCACCTACCACTAATCATAAACCCTAGGACAAAACCTTGAACCACAGTGCACACACACAAAGCACACTTTCCAACAGCATTGGTGAGACCACCAAGCTCATGCCGATCTGATCACCCCTTACCTCTCCGGTAACAGGGGAGCAGTTTGACCATGGTCACCAAGCCTATCAGACTGCTGGCTCCTCAGTTGATCAGAATGCAAATCGCTAACCAAAGACCGGTTTGACCGCCGCCTCCCATAGTTGGTCAGACTATGAGCCCTAAGCCAGTCAGACCACACCTGGCTAGTCTGACAATGGCCCAAACGTCAGTCAGATACAAACTCTCAAAAACCAAACTTAAACTCCGTAACTCTCTGAACCAAAAGTTAATTACTCATTACAAACATGGAGTGACCTCCGCATAGTTTCACAATCTCCTCCTTGGTGAGTATATTAACAAACACCAAAAAGGCAAGAAGTTGAGTTTGTTTTTAAAAAGAACAGGAAGTTGCAAAAGCCATAGTGGTCCATTTGAAAGAGAAAGAAGAGACCATGTCCATGTTTGCAAAGTGTGAAATAGAGCAAACACTAAGAAAGAACAGGTTTTCCACAAACTCTAGATCAAATCTAAAATCTCACGCAAGCTCAATCTTTCTCATGGTCCAAAGAAAAGAATAATTGCTTACCATGACCATTTTCATAGCAAAAAAACAAACCAAAAATGTAAAAGAGAGCAAATAATATGCAATGAAGCTATCCCTCAATCAAATATCTTATTTAGCATTTCAAATGATATGCAATGAAGCTCCCCCTTACTCAAATATCTCATTTTGGCATTTTTAAGTTCAAATTGAGCAAGTTTTGCAACTATACCACTCATACTTGCAACTTATACTACTAATACCATAAAAATGCATGTTCTCCCCGTTTTATGAAAATTTTCACCCCGTAATGCACCTTTATCTCAATCATTCTCCCCCTTTTGGCAATGACATCAAGAGCTAAAACTCCCTCTCAAAATGTCAAGACACCACTTGGAGCAAAAGAACCATAAGAAAGAGCATGTATGCATTATGAAAAATGCAAAACCTAAAGTTTTTTGAAGATTATCTGAAGTAACACTCAAATTTAAAAGATACCACTTGGAGCCATAGAATGCATACAAGGCTATCTAGATCATGATGAGACATATATCTAACCAATCTAGATAAGATAGCACAATTTAAAGCAATCGAATTAATTTCAAGATAAGCAAAACTTTAAAATTGAAAACTTTATTTAAAGGTATCCAAGTATGAGCTAAGCCATGTTAACAAGGCTAAATGGAAGCAATGTAGAGACCTGAATATGCAAATTCGGACTCTCTGTGTATTTGCTCTGGTCTAGGATCACTCTAGTACACACATTAGAAACATAGATGGAATATTAACTATATTTGTGATTAACCATGAAAAAGTTTGAAATACTATTAATTATCAGAGTTGCGACCTTATGGCTATGCTTACAGATAATAGCCTGAAGGGCTTTAACAAAAGCTAGCAGCGGAAAACGAAAATAAGCATAGTAGCCATTCGACATGCCCACAGGCAATTGACTAGGAGTGAAGTTCTTATCCACGAAGTCATCGAAGAGACCTTCAAATTCCTCCATCTAATGTGACTCTTCTTCAGTGACGGAGCAAATATGTATATAGTCATGAGTACATAGAGTACTCAATAGGTCGTTTGCAACAAAATGCAATATAATTATGCAAGGCTTACCAAAGGATACCATTCACTTTCCAAACTTAACTCAACTAGGTTTTTATGAAAAATCTACCTCTCGTGTGAAATCACTGAGCATTGTCTATAACCGGGACATAGTTATTTGAATAGTTTTATACTTTACAGAGCTTGCACAGCTTTACCCACATGATATGACCCTTTTGTAATGTCACCAGTATAACACGCTTACTTAGGCGTGCCGACCAAAAATATCATAATAAGGATGTTACAAAGTTCCATCTCAACTCAGTTTTGCCAACTTAAGATTTCATGATCGAGTAGAATAACCACCTACTCGAACAGATCGCTCTTATTCCCGCATAGAAATGTCTAACCGACACCCACTGACATACCGATGGAAAAACCGAAATTGAAATATTACAAATTAATTAGGTAAGTCCATCCCATACTGGACATGTGGTTGTACGATAAGGTTTCAGATCAATGGTGCACAAAGTTAAGTCCTTAGACATTACCCAGACAAGACATCCACATCCCTCGAAATGCTAACCAAATTTTCCCTTTATTGTGTGATTACTTGCCCAAGTGAAAACCAGTTTGTATAACCAATAACAATTATACTATCCATGTCATAGTATTCAAATTGTATAACTATGAATGACCACCATGATTCACTATCTCATTAAGTCAAAATTAATTAATTATTCCACATGTGATAACGAGTCCAACGTACTATAAGCATGGCTAAGCATACAAAATGTTCAACTCATGTCACAACTAGTATTGTATCACTAAGTAATTACCCATCCTATAGTGATAAGAAATCATGGCATTCAAGTTATCATTTGAGGGATTAATCAAATTGGACAATAGCTACCAGGTACAAAGGTTTGTATCAAAATAGCAATGCAAAATACTTTTAAAACAAAATAATAAATAATAGATTTGAAAACTAGGTTCAATATGATTAAAGGTCATGACTTGTCTAGGTCTTGCTCATTTATCAACTATTGGTCTTTAGATCCTGCTTCAGCTCCTTCGAAGATGTTATCTAAAGGGAGAGAAAGCGAACAAAGCACAAATAAAATTCAAATGAACACAAGGCATGGTTTTGATGACATGGCGGTGACACGTGGATCAGACGTGGTGGGTAAGGTGGCACTGAAATGTGGCATAACTGGCTGAGGTGGCAGACACGTGGCATGACACATGTTTAGGGCTGATGTGGCACATGACGTGGACTGATGAGGTGCACTATGACGTGGCATAGCTCAAGTCTATAGAACAACACCTATCGACAAGTGGGTCTCGCTTGACAGTGGCTTAGCTCACACGGACCAAGTCTACGAAGAATTGAAAAAGGCGGCAAGTGTGTGGTGATGTCACTGCTAGCATCGGTGAACACGCGAACCGATGGTAACCTTTCGTGAGCTAAACGGGCACACTGCGAGGCGATCGAAGTGGTGCGAGCTGCGGTGCTGCTTGCAAATGGTGAGGCGGTGGCAACGAGGATGCGGCTTGGTAGGGCAACGAGGCGGTGGATGGTGACTCACCAGATGAAACATTGGTGAAGATGAATTTCTCGTTAGCGATGACGACGTGGAAGGCAAAGCAACGAATGGCAACAAGAAATGAAGATGACGATAGCTCGGGCGAACTTGAGAGATGGCAATGGCGTATGAGCTCGACGACGATGACAACGACTTCGAGGTATGTGGAAAATGAGAGGGCGGCTCGGCCTTTATACCCGGATGCCAAAGAGTCCACGGGCGATACGGACGACAAGACCAAGGCAGTGATAGCACAGACTCCAAGGAACCCCAGTCGAAGATGGCATGCGAAGGCGAGACAGACTCCGCATGAAGACAAAGAATAGTACCCCCCACCGTCCTAATAATCGACACACGGCAAAGTGTGGGCGATAACCGACATATGGAAGGTGCGATGCACGTGCGGGCGAGGTGCCGATCGCTGACACATGGCAACGGATAAACTGGCTAGCGGGTTGGGCTGCGAAAAGAATGGGCCAACTTGGGTTTCGGCCCATAGACCTTTATGGATTTTTCCAGGCTTTTCTATTTTCAGAAATCATAGTTAATTCAATTGAGCTCCCAAAATAGCAAATAAATCCCAAAAAATACAAAAAAAATTCCTTAAAGCACAAGGTTTTCTTTTAATTGATGTTTACTTTATTCAAATTGAATCTTTTATATTTCTAAAAATTCAAATTAAGCTATAATTAATTCAAAAAAATCCAAGTTGTTATTTTTATTTTAAAAGCTTCAAAATAGCACTGAAAATTAGGATGTTACAAGCAAGAAGCTAAAATTGAATTAATTAGAGTGCTACAAGTTCAGTATTGAATAATATTGTTCGAGCACATGGAATTGAACATAATTAGCACATTAAGCACTTATGAAAGCACATTTTTGTCTCCTAAGCAACTCCTAGACGAGGAGCTACTATCTCCTAAGTTTTAACCATTTTCATAATTTTTGTTTCTTCATATTTACTTAGACATGTGCTAAATCTTAAACCTTTGTCGACCATCCATTTTATAAGCTTAAGAGTATGGTCATGATCATCCAAAACTCCCCATGAGTTCATACCTACTGCAATGGCAAGTTGTCTTATAAAAAAGAATTAGTGAGATTGGCTTTTCACATAAAAAGAGATCATTTTTTCATTTTATTGGTAAGTTCAAGAACAATGAGCTACCCCTGGGTCCATAAACAATATCCAACCATAGCCGCAAAATTCTAGGAGAAGTAAACTCATGCTTCAAGAAAGAACTACCATAGTTCAATGTAAAGCTCAATTTAGATTCTAGATCCAAAAGAGCATTTTCACATGGCATATATCACAAAATGATCACTAGTGAGCAAACTAGTCGAAAGATCCAACCTTGCAAACTTAAAATATAGTAATTGTAAAAATTGATACCACTTATGAATTTTGGTTCATATATATTTGAAAATAAAGCTAGCATGACAAAGATTTAATCATAAATACTAAAGCATGACAAACCTAGCTAACTAGGCATAACATGACAATGAGCAATAAATTACATCACAATTGAGTAATAGTCAAAACTCGTTTGTAAATGCAAATCTCACAATACAAAGCCATGTATGTATAATGAAAAAGGAAGTAAGACAATAAAACTCCCCCTAACAACAGAAAGAAATCCTAAATGCAATATACCATTTATAGAAACAAAAGGATCAAGCTCCCCCCTAAAACGAAGCTGCAAGATAAAACATATAAATGCACTTGCAAGAGAAGAGATAGCTCAAAAGATCCAAACTAATAAAAGTCACACTCCAAATTCTCTCCTCACAAGGAAAGACTAGAATAGCTAAAAGAAGAGGGAGCTAGGCTGTATACTTCACATGGTCTCTAGGAGAAGGATGACACACAACTATGGAGCGAATCTAAAATACTAGAAATACTCACTACTGGAATCTAGTAACTGAAAAAGCAAGCTCAACCTAGACCAAAGGAGAGCATAACCTAGAAGGCCCAAAATGTGCCTAAGAGGGACTCGTGCAAGAAATGGTCCTATCCTTAGCCCAATGGACACTCCAACCACAAACACCCCTAAAATGATACACAAAGGATGAATCAAGGGCAAAGGTAAAGCACGTGACACAAAACTTGCATCGTATCGCTTAGTGATGAGATATAGTCAAAGAAGTAGAATCTAAGCCAAGTTGTATCCCAAGATTGATAGCCATATCCAGATGCTGGAATGAGAAAGACAAAGATCCAAAAGCTCCAGAAATAGGGAGTTTGCCCTAGGCCGGTCAAACTATCATCATGTATCCAGTTTGACCACTTGGGGCTGGTCTAACCTCTAGGTGAACGGCGGTTTGATCACTCCCCTGGACCACGATAGCAGTATTGCACCCTTGGTCTCTCTTCTCTCATGTAAAGCTTGCGTCAATATAAAATAAATCATTTGTGCCTCAAAACCAGGGTTAGTGAGAAATGATACGCAAATCTAGTTTCGTGACACATGACAACGAAAAATACTATGATCCAAAGTAAGAGGTAGGCAATAAGCATTCAATGCTCACATAAGTATAAGCAATAATTTTGAGCATGAATAAGAATGTACATAGCATGGCAATTAGCAAAACTTGAATACTACATACTAGAGAGATAAATCAAGCTCTATATATCCATGGTAGACATTGAAACACATGAGCAACAAAGCACATAACATGGCAAGCACACAATTGAGGACAAAGAATGTAAGAAATGCTATGTCAAATCTCATCTATCCATAATTTGAAATACCACTTGTATTACCAACATCATGTAAGTATAAAACATGTCATTGAACAAAACATGCCTAAATTATGATATTTAGTGGATACAAGGATACCTAGAATAATATGTCACAAAAGTATAATAGTGAATATATCAAGATAGAACATGCTCACAATGACAAAGCCAAGCTCACACATATATGAAAATTATGATCAAAATCCTAGCCTATGCATACATGACCAAGCAAATAGAATGACAAATGGTGAATCTAGATTAGTACATGCTAATGACAATATAACAAAGCTCATGTATCCACAATTAAAGTATTACAGTACAAAGTATATAGAAAATATGATATAGAAAAAATAATGCAAATATAACATCAAGAAAGTATATAAATATATAGAGCAATAGCAGGAGCATGATACAAGATGTGTTGCTAGAATAATGCATGCTTAAAAAATAAAACTCATATATTCACAAACACATGAATAATTAGCTAGCACATGGATATACAAGCAAAATACACAAAGGAATGACAAGAATGTAATATAAGTAATATATACCAATATGGTATAAGAGAACATATGGATAAGCACAACATGCCAATTATGATCAAATATGAATATACATGCATGAAGGTATAAGAAAGTTTACAAAGTAGGTAAAATGCCAAACATGAAATCACATGCCTCTTGGGGGCCATTAAACAAAGTACTCAAATCTTGGTTCTCGAATCCTCGCTGTGGATGTGCACTTTGATGGGAAAACAAGGTTCACTACTTAAGAAATGGTAAAAATCTTTCCTCAGGACAGTACGTGGACTAAAACCAAAATCATGAAAACCATGTCCATGAAGCCGTCCAATACCACTAGAGAATGTTTTAAAGAAGCCATTAACAAAGTAAACCCTTATGTTAGGGTCATGAGTGTTCATGCCATGAGAAAGATTATAAACACTCGGAGACTTAGAAGCATTGGTTTGATGCATGCGTTTGGCACACCGAAAGAAAAAATCTACATGATACCTATCCTTCCCATGAAATGAGCAATGGTGCAAAGGTCTACTAGAAGATATGGTTTGAGAGGGCAAAAGACCAATTTTGTTCAAAGGGGAAGTCTCTTAGGACAAACATGAAGACCTCATGTTGGCACTAGGTCCACACATGCCATGAGATGGGCGATGTGTGTTTTTAAAAGCTTAACAATGGACTCAACCCTCATGCTTGACATGATGACATGGTGAAAGCAAAATTCAACAATGTTTCCATCCTTCCTACAAAAGGTGCAATGGTACTTCTCTTTGAGAGATATTGTACCATGTGAGGAAAAAGTACTCTTGTCTTTGGATGTCCCTTAGACAACGCTGGAAGAGTCACAAGAAGCATAAAAATCCAAGTTAGAGCTAGCATAAGTGCCAACATCAAGTGACTCAAGAGAAGCACAAAAAGAATTCAAATCCAAGTGAGAAATACAAGAGTCACAAGATTTAGCATTCAAAGAATCAAGCACAACATTCTTTAAGGCAATGTAAGATGTGCTAGATATTAAAGATGCATTGTAATTATGCATAGTATGAAAAGCATCAACATTATTTAATAAGTTAGCACAATTCTTGCAAAAGAGTTCTAACAATTTAGATGCATTTAGGAAAGCTAGGTTTTGTTTCTCACAATTTGCTAGCAAGGTCCTATTCAAAGAATCTAGCTCAATTCTCAACATGGCACAATTGTCATAAGAGGCTAGGCTATCTTCATATAATTTCTTAGTAGCTATGCAAGATACACAATGAGTAGACTTTAACTCAATAATTTCAGCCCTAGCCACAATGAGTAGACTTTAACTCACTAATTTCAGCCCTGGCCACCTCTAATTGATCAAGACAATTGGAAAAACTCAAATTCTATTTTTCACTTTTAGCTCTAGTAAGTTCAAGTTATTCTACATATGTGGAATAAGTCAGTTTTAACTTCCTAATTTCAGCAAGCATGCTAGCATAAGAATCATGTTTATTCTTAGCCATAGAATTAAGATTGCCCATCTCTAATCTAGCACAATCAAGCTCATGATGTAAGAGAACACAAGAATTACATAGCATAAAAGTATTTGATTGCAATAATTCATTTTAAGATTTCAAACATGCAAGAGAAGTTCTTAAGTTTTCAATATCCACATACAAAGACTCATATGACTCACATGGCAAAGGAGATCTCAACCTAGTTACTTGATCAAGAAAATCATTGTTTTCTTTCAATAGGTTCCTCATTTTTAATTTAAGAGCACATAATTTTAAGATGAGTTTCTTCTTACTCATGTTGCTTAGCTTGAGTTAAAGATCATCCTTGGAGAGCTCCCCATGATAATCCTCCATGGCTACTCCACACTCGCCATAGGGTTGCTTCTCCTCTCTGAGCTCAATAAACTTTGCATCCCTGTCACTACGACAACACCAAGAGGAGTGGCCAAAAACACCACATAACTTGCAAGTGTCATAACCCGTTAGTGAATCAACACTTAATCCACCCAACAATTTCAACATATTTATGACCTAACCCACTTAGGCAAATGTCGTGGTTTCTCACGCCACCACTTTTCTGTATTAGACAATTTACCAAAATGCCCCTCTACTGCCTTCCACGAAGCCTTCCGCTTCCATCGCATTGAAGCAATTCTGTGCTTCATCTTCAAGTCCATACGGCTTCACTGACATGTCATCAAGCTTTTCAGATATCCAGATTCCACTGAGCCATCCTGGCTTGAAAACGGACCAAAATTACTTGGAGCACCACATGTCTTTCCACACATCATGATTGCACCTAGCATCCCTAACCGTTAAGGATCTTAGCTCCCCCTAAGCTTAGTCCCGATCCACCTTGCCGTTACCTATCGTGTCCACCGTCGGTAGCTTTGGAGTCCTACAACCAATAACAACAAGCAAACCGGCATATAGCACCGCACAAGCTACAATCATCAATATGCCCAATTAATTACACCTAGAACACTTACCTCAAAAGCTTCCATCCCTGGAAGCACCACCATAAAGCATGGCGTGCATCTCAAATTTATCATGGTCTTTACTCAAACTTCACCATAGTCGCCTTTCTTGAGCCCAACTATCCCACATGGCATCTATGACCGTTCTAGACCTTAGTTATCCCCAGCCTAGTCCTGGTCTCCCCACCGTTGACCATATATAGTCGCCTCCAAGCCACTTGCACAACAATAAACTAGGCAACCATTTTACGGGTATAAGTTTTCTACAACATAACTTACGTTACACTACTACAAAAAGGGTCATTATAGACGGTTCAAAACTGTCATCACAAACGGTTTTTTGAACTACCTGAATTTATGTGTTAATGATAATAAGAGGTTATCACAGACGATTTGTGAGCCATCTGTGATAAAAACAACATAGACAGTTTGTAACTAGAACCGTCTATGAAGAAAACTATTATAGACGGCTCGAACAAAAAACCATCTATGATACTGACACATCACAAACGCTGTGATACTGACACATCACAGACGGTTCTAGTTACCAACTATCTGTGGTTGGTGAGTATCACAGACAGTTGGTAAATAGAATAATCTATGATAGTCCTTCATAGATGGTTTATAGGACAAACCATCTGTGATAGTTCATTCTATACCTAAAATTTTTACTTTAGCCTCAAGAAATAATGTTACCTATGCCCTTTGAAAATAAGCAAATATAGTGGCAAACACAATAGCACATTATATTTCTATTAAGATTAGAAGCCACCATTACAGCATAACAAGATAACGAAACCAACTCTTTAACACAGCAAGAATATATAAGAAGTAGAGATCCTAGCAGACAGTAGAAGTTGGATGTAGCACGCGATGTTCTTGACGCCTGCCATCAAGGAAGAGAGGGGAGGGCATCAGATGGTGGCTGGATATCATTGGCAATGGAGAGGCGATGGAAGCGTCACATTTGTGTCATAACGGTGAGACTGCATAAGACACTTTTATGAAACTTACATTAAGAGTGTGTTGTGCAGTCGACCGTGGTATCACAACGGAGGTGCTAGCTCACAGCAGTAGTCGGCGTCGTCGAGGAACAAGCTAGGAGTAGATGAACTAGCTAGGAGCAGCAGTGCACCGAGGTGTCTCAACAGGAGGCGAAGGAGCCAACTCATGGTGGTAGTCGGCATCGTCAAGGGGAGGATGCAGGAAGCTAGTGGATGAACTCACGTGTGACTACGGTGGAAAGGGAGAGGGGAGTAATTAATAAGGGCTGAGCGATGGGAGGAACTGGTACCTGTCATTCGATGTGGAGAGAATGGACGGGTGAGATCGAAATTCTGGGGGATACGCCACGGATCGGTGATGTGTCATTATCAGAGATGGTTTGTTATACAAATCGTCTGTGATAATGCACATATCAGAGACAATTTGTTATACGAACCATTTGTGGTAAGTCACATATCAAAGATGGTTTGTTATATGAACCGTCTACGATATTCATATCAGAGACGGTTTAGTATACGAACCATCTGTGATAACGTTTAAATATGCGCGCCCTAATCCAGCTCTTCTAAACTGTCCTCTCCCTTATCTTCTTCACCAGACAGTTGTAAATAAAAACTGCCTATGATAGTTTCATAGATGGTTCTAATTAAAAACCGTCTGTGATAATGTGTATATCACAGACAGCTTTTAAACCTAACCGTTTGTGATAGTTTCAGAGACAGTTTTAGCCATGAACCGTCTGTAAATTAAAGTACAGACGATTCCACGTGAACCATATGTGGTGAGCGTCCAATATAGCTTATTTTGTAGTAGTGTTAGTCCATAAATGCAACATGCAACATGTATGCACCTACCACTAATCCTAATCCCTAGAACCAAACCTTGAACAATAGCGCACACACACAGCACACTGTTCAACAGCACTGGCTAGACCGCTAAGTCTAGGCCGGTCTGATTGCCCCTTACCTCCCCAGTAACAGGGACGTCGGCCAATCAGACCATCAACACCTCAACTGGTCAGACCATCGGCACCTCGGCTGGTCAGACCGCCGGCTACAGAATGCAATTGTAAAATTGTAAACTCTCACAAACCAAACTCAAACTCTGCAAACTCTCTGAACCAAAAGTCAATTACTTATCACAGACATAGGGTGATCTCCACATAGTCTTACACTAATAATTGGAGATGTAACATCAGCAAATTAGTAATGCTTTAATGATAGTCAGTATCAGATAAACATCCATCCAACGGTTGTCTATTGGAGATAAGCTGTAGAGCAAACTGTTAGACCTTAGGATCTCCTAGGGTTTAGATCTAGGGGTGTTCTGTTCGGGTTCGAGTGATACACGGAGAGAGAGAGATCATTAGGGTTAGGGGTACTGACCGTCCGTCGCGTTGGATGAAGAGCCCGCCATCGCTGGTTCGTCGGTGAGGTCTGCGCACGGGCAGCGACGGTCGGGGAAGAAGGAGCGGCGTCTCCCTGGCGGCGACGTCTCCCTGGCGGCGGCGATCGGTGGCGCTGGTGGTGGAACTTCCCGTCGCTGGAGCGCCCCCTTTCCGATCGGTCTAGGGTTTGTAGGTGGGGTTTGTGGCGGCACGGTGAACCTCGTCATCTGTGCCGCCCCGGCCCCCACCTCTATTTATGTGGCGCTGGCGACAGGGGCCCACCAGCCAATTGGGCTGGGCGCCCCCGATCAAGGCGCGAACAAGGGGGGTGCCATTTGGCCGTTGGGCCAAATGGTTGAGATCAATCTAACATTCTCCCCCTTGATCTCAATCTATGCTTTATCTTTAATTACTTTTGACTTTACTCATTCCATCACAGATTAGTGCATAGAACATGTCTCATCGTCACGGTCAATCGCCGATAGATTTAACAGCTACAATACACCTCTCTGTTCTGAAATAGTTACTTTAATCTTTTGGGCCATCTTTTAGTCCAGGAATCATAGGCTTTCCCTTAAACCCATGCCGGCTACATGTTCTCTGAACACGTTGGGTGGTAAGCCTTTAGTAAGCGGATCCGCTAACATCTTTGCGGTACTTATATGCTCAAGACTTATAATTTGATCCCGAACTTTATCTTTCACAACATAGTACTTTATGTCAATGTGTTTGGTAGCACCACTTGACTTATTGTTGTGGGCATACATTACTGCGGGTTCATTATCGCAGTACAACTTAAGTGGTCTATTGATGTCGTCAACCACTTTTAAACCGGGTATGAACTTCTTTAGCCAGTTCACCTGCCCCGTAGCCTCATAACATGCTACAAACTCGGCATACATTGTGGACGATGTAGTGACGGTTTGCTTTGAGCTTTTCCACGATATAGCTCCTCCAGCGAGAGTGAACACATATCCGGATGTCGACTTTCTATCATCTCCCGCATAATCAGAGTCTGTATACCCCACTATATGGAGTGAATCTGATCTTCTGTATGTCATCATGAGGCCTTTTGTTCCTTGCAAATAACGCAAGACTTTCTTTATCAATTTCCAATGTTCTATTCCAGGATTGCTCTGGAATCTGCCAAGTAACCCGGTAACAAACGCTAAGTCAGGGCGTGTACACACTTGAGCATACTGCAAGCTTCCGACAGCTGAAGCATATGGAACTGATTTCATTTGTTCGAGCTCGTACTGGTTCCTGGGGCATTGAAAATCCCCATATCTATCGCCCTTGACTATAGGTGCAGGTGAAGGACTACATTTATGCATACCAAATTTCTTTAAGATTTTCTCTATGTATGCCTTTTGTGACAGTCCCAATATCCCTTTGTTTCTATCCCGGTGAATTTCGATCCCTAGAACGAACGAAGCTTCACCAAGATCTTTCGTATCAAAGTTTGAGGACAAAAACTTCTTTGTCTCCAGTAGCAGACTGACATCACTACTAGCCAGTAGGATATCATCCACATACAGGATTAGGAAGATAAACTTCCCATCTTTAAACTTTGCATAAACACAGTTGTCCTCTACATTCTCTTTAAACCCAAATTTTCTTATTGTACTGTCAAACTTCAAGTACCACTGTCTTGAAGCTTGCTTTAACCCATAAATCGATTTCTTTAGGCGGCATCCCATTCTTTCATTTCCTTCCACGACAAAACCTTTCGGTTGTGCCATGTAAACATTTTCCTCCAAATCCCCATTAAGAAATGTCGTTTTTACATCCATTTGATGTAACTCTAAATCATAATGTGCTACTAATGCCATTATGATTCTGAAGGAATCTTTACATGAGACTGGAGAAAAGGTCTCATTGTAATCAATCCCTTCTCTTTGCGTAAAGCCTTTTGCCACAAGTCGCGCTTTGTATCTTTCTATATTCCCTTGGGAGTCAAGCTTTGTCTTGTAGACCCATTTTACAGCCTACTGTTTTGGCTCCTTTAGGAATAATTTCAAAGTCACAGACTTTATTAGTCTTCATGGACCTCATTTCCTCTTCCATGGCCTCAAGCCATTTTGAGGAATTTTCGCTTCTCATGGCTTCTTCAAATGAGGTGGGATCATCCTCCATTTGAAATTCCTCTGTATGATAAATCTGATAATCATCAGAAATAGCTGATCTTCTTACTCTTTGAGACCTCCTCGGGGCCTCCTCATTTGGTACATCTTCTGTTTGAGGCTGCTGTTGCTCCCCCTCATCTGTGGCAATGGGTTCTATAGGATCATGAAGAACAGGTTCTTCATTCTCATTCATTGTTGCCACAGGAGGAACAATAACAGGTGCTGACACCACAGTGTCTTGCACCATCGGTGCAGCGACAGCAGGTAGTGTGAAGAATGGCTCTTGAATCATCGGAGTGGGCGCATACGCCCGCTTCTCTTCAAGGTCAATCTCACGAGCTATCATACTTCCTCTCATCATTTCATCCTCTAAGAAGACAGCGTGTCTCGTTTCTACAAACTTTGTATATCTATCTGGACAGTAGAAACGAAAACCTTTTGACTTTTCAGGGTAGCCAATGAAATGGCAACTTACTGTTTTGGGATCAAGCTTCCCAAGGTTTGGGTTAAATACTTTAGCCTCAGCAGGACTCCCCCATACACGTAAGTGGTTTAGTGAGGGAATTCTTCCTGTCCACAACTCGTACGGTTTTTGGGCACCGACTTACTAGGCACTCTGTTGAGAATATGAATGGCGGTTTTCAACGCCTCCATCCATAAACTCAATGGGAGTGTGGAATAGCTCATCATGCTTCGCACCATATCCATCAGGGTACGGTTGCGTCTTTCAGCTACTCCATTTTGCTGAGGTTCGCCCGGTGTAGAATACTGGGTCACTATGCCATTTTCCTGCAAAAACCTTGCAAAAGGTCCAGGAACTTGTCCATATGGGGTATGTCGACCGTAGTACTCCCCCCCACGATCAGATCGGACTATCTTAATCTTTAAATCGTGTTGGTTTTCAACTTCAGCCTTAAATATCTTGAATTTATCCAAGGCTTCATTTCTTTCTTTGATTGGATAAATATATCCAAAACGGGAGTAATCATCTGTGAATGTTATGAACGAGTCATAACCATCCACACTTTTCACAGGAAAAGGACCACAAATGTCTGTGTGAATAATTTGTAGAACTCCTGTGCTTCTTTTGGCGTCTTTCTTAATTTTCTTTACATATTTTCCTTTAATGCATTCTCTGCATTGTTCTAAGTCTGAGAACTCTAATAGAGGAAGAATTTCATTCTTAACTAGTCTTTCTATTATCCCCCTCGAAATATGGCCTAAACGACAGTGCCATAATTTCGACGATGCATTATGAGTTCTTTTTCGTTTTCTGTTCGCATTCACAGGCGAGGATATACGCTCATTCATATCACATACGGAATTCACATTTTCACGAAGTGACAACAAATAAAGCTCGTCTTGTTTGATGGCAAGACCAATGCATTTATCATTAAACATTATTTCACATTTGTCATTTCCAAAGTGACAATCATAACCATCATTGTCCAAATTTGAAACACTAATCAAATTCCTCTGTAAAGAGGGTACATAAAGAACATCTCTAAGTAAAAGAATGAAGCCATCAGCTAGCTCTAATGAAAGATCGCCAACGGCTTCAACTTCAGCTTGGACTCCATTTGCAACTTTAATGCATCTTTCTTTTCTTTGCGTATTCCTCGTCGAACGGAATCCCTGCAAATTATTGGCAACATGAACAGTTGCACCTGAATCAATCCACCAAGTAGATTTTGAATATTATACATACAGAGACTCATTTATGAACGTAATTATGTTCTCACCTTTCTTTGACATAATCATTTTCAAGAAATCGGGACAATCTTTCTTGTAATGTCCCTTTTTGTTGCAATGAAGGCACTGATCTTTCTCCACTGTGAAATTTTGTTGCTGAGGCTTTCCTGTCTTTGAGGAGGAATGATTAAAGTTCTTTTTCTTGTAGTCCTTCACATAGTTGATAGAACCACCATGTGAGGATTTAATTCTTTCCTCCTCTTGCACACACATAGCTATGCACTTTTCTAAGTCCCATTTCTCGGGTTGCATGTTGTAGTTGACAACAAAAGTGTCAAACTCTTTTGGCAAGGAAGCAAAAATCAAATGAATAAGGAACTCATCCTTGAGAGCCAAATCCATTGGTTTAAGCTTGGATGCCAAGTTGCTCATCCTTAGTATGTGCTCTCTTATGCCACTGCCACCACCAGAGTACCTTTCTGTCACAAGCTGCTTAATCAGCTGTGTAGCATAAGTCTTTGAAGAGCCAGTAAACTGACTCTTTATTTTCTCAAGGTACTCTGTGACAGTGTCACACTCTGCGATTGAGCCCACAATTGCAGGCTCAATCGTGTTCTTTATCACAGCCAAACATTTCTTGTTGGCAGTGACCCACTTTTTATGATCAAGATCATATGACATTTTTATGGGAGCATAGTCCCTCTGTCTGGTCTGCCAAGCAGCATCAGCCTCATTTTCATCCCTCACCGGTGCCACAGGCTCTGTGGGACATGGTGTGGTGACTACCCAGTCCACCTCAGCCAAGATGAAGGCCAAGTCAATCTTTTTCTTCCATTCACCGTAGTTGTCTCCTTTGAGAACCGAGATATCCCTGATGTAGCCCATCAAAGAGTATCCTCCTGAAAACATAATTCATATACAGTGAGAACATTTTAACATAATATCAACAACTGCATGCCTTGGTTTCAACGTTGGTTAAAATTAAAACATACAGTTGTTTTACACATTAAATCTACATCACCGTTGGGCAGAAATAGAAATAATGCATAAAATCATCAATTAAAATTACAACACTGTTAACAGCAAAATTATATGCCTTATTTCCAACGTTGGTCAAAATACGACATACAATTTTATCTATACATTAAATCTACATCACCGTTGGGCAGAAATAGAAATAATGCATAAAATTATCAATTAAAATTATAATACTGTTATTATCAACATTGGTCAGAAAATAACAATATCATAATTCACAACAATTCTCAAAAAATTAAATTCTCCCGTTGGTTTGAATTTAATTTAAAGAGTAATCAACATTAACTTTTGCAGCGGAAACATGAAATTATTCTAAAATAATTCATACTCAGAAGCATTATTACTGTACTCATCAACCTCTGGAAAAATTAACACGATGGTGCAAAAATTTACAGAGATTTTAAATCAAAATTCAATCAAATTCACTCATAAATGCTTCTGGAAAAGATTAAATTCAATTTTCTGGATTTTACTGTGCAAACAGCCATTTCGGCCCATGGCGGCCCGCTCAGCCCAGCTGAGCGCGCGCGCGGCGCTCTCCCCCGCGCCCAGTCACGGCCCAAGGCGGCCCGATCTAGCACAGCTGCGTGCGCGCGCGTCGCGCTGCCCCCGCGCCCCGGCCACAACCTGGGCCTAGGCCGGGAAATCCCCTGCCCGCCTGGGCCAAAAGAAGTCCGCGCGGCTCGGCGCGATCTCAGCCGTCCGACGCCATCCGACGGCTGAGCGGTGTTTTCGCCCGATCAAAACCCGCGCGCGGCGGACGCCCCCGTAACCCTAGGTCATTTCTCTCCTCTCCCCTCTCTCGCCTCGCGCCCGAGCGAACGCAGCGGCGGCGGCGATTTCGACCACGCCGCCGGAGAAGGAGAAGAAGACCGACGCCGCCGCGGGCCCTCTCGCCGGCGTGCGCGCTCCCCTGAGAGGGAGCGCGCCGCCGTCGAGCGGCTCCGTGTCGGCGCCCCTTCGAGCGCGCCCGCTCGGATCTGTCCCGCGCGTCGACGGTGGCCCGCACGTGGAGCGCCGGCGAGCCCACGGCTCGATCGGTCTCCCGCACGCCAGCGACGACGACAGCCAGGTAAGTCCCGGTCTTTTCAGATCTAGGGTTAGGGTTTTGATCCGTTTTCTAGGGTTAGGGGGGATCCTCTGTGCTTTTCTTTTCCGCACGCCGGTCAACCGACGGCGGTCTCTTTCCCCTCTCAGATCTATGCCTAGGGTAGGCTCTGATACCATTGTTAGACCTTAGGATCTCCTAGGGTTTAGATCTAGGGGTGTTCTGTTCAGGTTCGAGTAATACACGGAGAGAGAGAGAGAGATCATTAGGGTTAGGGGTACCGACCGTCCGTCGCGTTGGATGAAGAGCCGGCCATCGCTGGTTCGTCGGTGAGGTCTGCGCACGGGCAGCAACGGTCGGGGAAGAAGGAGCGGCGTCTCCCTGGCGGCGACGTCTCCCTGGCGGCGGCGATCGGTGGCACTGGTGGTGGAACTTCCCGTCGCTGGAGCGCCCCCTTTCCGATCGGTCTAGGGTTTGTCGGTGGGGTTTGTGGCGGCACGGTGAACCTCGTCATCTGTGCCGTCCCGGCCCCCACCTCTATTTATGTGGCGCTGGCGACAGGGGCCCACCAGCCAATTGGGCTGGGCGCCCCCGATCAGGGCGCGAACAAGGGGGGTGCCATTTGGCCGTTGGGCCAAATGGTTGAGATCAATCTAACACAAACTTCGTAAGAGAACACGTCCATTTCATAATTCCAGAATGCTTATCCTGCAGGGATATTTGGACCCTGAGTACTACATGACACAGCATCTGACTAAGAAGAGTGATGTTTACAGTTTCGGTGTTCTACTACTCGAGGTAATATCCGCAAAGAAACCTTTAGAGCGTGGACGGTACATCGTGCGTGAGGTCAAAGGTGCGATAGACAGGGCCAAGGACCTGTATGGCCTCCACGAGCTCCTCGACCCAGCACTAGGCCTCGGCACGTCACTTGGTGGCTTCGAGCAGTACGTTGACTTGGCGCTGTGGTGTGTGGAGGAGGCAGGAGTGGACCGCCCGTCGATGAGTGAGGCCATGATCGAGATTGAGAAGATCATGAAGATCGCCGGCATGAACCCTACAGTTGAGTCTGCATCAAACTCAATGAGCCACACCAGCAGGGCACCGCGCCATCCGTACAGTGGGGATGTCCAATTCGATTACAGCGGTGGCGCACCAGCTTCGAAAGTTGAACCGAAATGATCAACTCACAATGTTCTCCGTGTAAATATATATGTGCAACTCTTTGCTCCTCTGAATATGATGTTCTGAACTCACAATTTCTAGGGAGTTGTATAATTAATTATCCAGTTTGGTTGTACGACGCTGTACTAGAAACCTTGTCTTGGTTGCGCCGTTGTCACTGTTGTATAATGTGTAATAATTTGTTTGGGATGTGGTGTTACAAATTCACAATAATGTTTTCTATCATCTGTATAGATTTTAAAAGGTGGCATGGATTGAAATACAGCATGGATCAATTTTCACATTTGTACTGCCCTGTTGTAAATGTAATTTGTCAAGAGCAATAAATCGATTCCAAATGTAATGGCGACGGTCTAAATCAACAAGTTTATTCTACCGGCTAACGTGAACCCCAATGTGCGCTACTAGTACTAATCATTTCACTCACTCCAAGCATGTTAATCGCTAAGCTAATCTGCAGCTAGATAAGTATACTAACCTGTTACGAAATTAGCCCTAGGACTTCGAATTGGACACCACTTCAACTCAAATTACACTCGAAAATGAACTCAATTACGACTAAGACTCTAAGTCAAGATTAATTTTAACATAACCACAGCAGGAGTTTATGGTTGGGTTACTTTAGGCTTAAAGTTGGCCTATAGTTACACTGTCTATATTAACTAGCTTTTAAATGGTACATTTTTTTTCAAGACAGGGTCAATAGAAAAATTGTAGTAAAAAGTGTACTAAGTTCAGCTGTACCAGCCAAAATCGTAAACAACTATTTCTCTCTACGTGCTGTCTCTCGCGAATAAGCAGAATTCAAATATTTAAGTCATAAGCCATCAAAAGAACTCACCCAGTTAATTACAAGACCAAAACGCAAGAAGAGCCCGATTGGCCGAACAAACTTGATTGCGCGACTTTGTTTTGAAGTTCCGAAATCAAATGCACAGGTGGATGTATGTGGCGTGAGAACGGGACTCTCGGAGATGATGCTGTGCTCCTCGACGGAGGCGGCTCAAGTGCCCAGGCGGCACGCGCTGGAGGGAGGCCGGTGACGACGGGCCCAACGGAAGCAGAAGGCGGAGCACCGGAGGGGGCTCGAGGCAGGCAGGAGCGTCGGCAATGGAAGCACAGGACGGCCGACGGCGGCAGATTTCAGGCAGAGAAGCGGCGGACAGCGCATGCGCAGATGGGTGCAACTAGAGGTGGGAAACGGACCGTGCTTTTTTAGACCAGCCCGAGGCCCAGCCGGTCTGGCACGGCCTAGCCCAATGTATGGCGGGACGTGCTAGCATGGCATGAATGGTGAGCCAGGCTAGGCCGGACCTAGAAAGCCGGTCCATCGGGCGGCACGGCTTGGCAAATTGTGCCGTGCTCAGGCCTGCCCGACATGGCGAGCACGGCAGGCACGGGTAGCACGGCAAGCACGGGCGGCACGATAGGCACGCCGGCGCCAGTGGCCGCCTCAGCCTCGCGGCCCTCGCCGCTCCGCGCACTCCCATTGCCTCGTGGGCTCGTGGCCTCCCGCTGCTACCTCGCCGGCTCTAGCCATGTGTTCACCGGCTCCTGCATCCCGCCTCGCCTGCTCTGCCTCCCGCGCCGGCTCTAGCCATGTGTTCACCGGCTCCTGCGTCCCGCCTCGCCTGCTCTACCTCCCGCGCCGCCTCCCACCTCGACGCTGCTTTGCCTCCCGTGCTACGTTAGGATGTTCGATCAAGTTGCCAGTAGTGAGTCCAGTAGTTGGGTGTGGCCTTCGGGTCATGTGCGTCAATATGTTCGACGTGTGCTCATTCACATAGAAGCGTCTACTTCTTTTTTTGTTTCAGTTAGTGGTCGTGCATCATGACTGATCATGGGATGGCATGAACCATGTAGTCATGGCGTGCGTTTAAGAGTGGCCATGTTGACCACGATCTGTAATCGTAGATGCTTAAATAAGAGAGTCCTCAGAAAAGCTGCAGGAAGTTGAGCAACACAAACCCTTGCATTTCCCCTCAGCGTCGTGTGCGTATTCCCGAGTGTTTGAGGTAGTCAAAAGTCATAAGTCGGAGGTCGGAAGTTGTAAGTCATAAGTTGGAGTATCGACTATCGACCTGCTGCGATAAGGCGTGGTCGTAAACGACTTCATGGTCGTTCAAGTTGCCGTGACGAGGCGTGGTCATAAATGACTTCGTGATCATTCGACTGTGTGGGTGCCCGCTGCGACAAGTGGTATCAGAGCCTATGTTCACCGATCACCTGGAAGGCATGTCTTCATCGTGTGCTCTGCTAGCAAGGCAGTCGATGACTCCTTCATAGCAGGGTTGCCCACATTCTCCATCGCCTCTTCTGCACCGACCGCGGCACCGTGACGATGGTGGCCATGCACCTATCATCTAGCACATCGTCAGGGAGGCCTCAGGCTCCGTTCTCTACCCCATGCTCATGTGAATGAACTACAACAACTGGGCGTTGGTCATGCGAGTCAACCTCCAGGCGCAAGGTCTCTGGAGGCCATCGAAATTGATGCCGCAGACTACTGCGATGATCGGCTCATGCTGTCAGCGATCCTCTGTGCTATGCCAACCGAGATGTTGTCGACTCTCACTGTCAAGGACATGGCGAAGGATACCTGGGAGGCTATGAGGACCATGTGTATGGGCATCGACTGCGTGCGTGAAGCCAACACCCAGCAAACTGCATAAGGAGTTCGGCATTATCTCCTTCAAAGATGGTGAGTCCATCGACGATTTCTTATGAGGATCTCTGGGCTTGCCAGCAACCTCCACCGGCTCAGCGATCCCATTCGGGAGGAAGAGGTCGTCAAGAAACTCCTGTAGGTAGTCCTAGATTACTAAATTTAGGTAGCCATTTCCATAGAGATACTCCTCGACGTCAGCGCTTTCTCGATCGAGGAGGTGACCAGTCGACTTTTTGAGCGGTGGACCAGTGCTACTCCACAAAGCAACTCATCTGCTCCTCACAGAGGTGGAGTGGCGGCTGCGAGTGAGATTCCTCAAGCAATGGCAAGGTGACCCATTCGCTTGGCGGCCATGACAACCCCAAGAGGGATGAGTGCAGGTACTGCGAAAAACTGGGGTATTTTGCTCGCGATTGCCGCAAGAAGAAAAGGGAGGAGGCACATCTAGTGTAGAACACCGATGATGAGCCATCTCTCCTGATGGCCCAAGTAATGGTGGTAGAAGAGGACATTGTCCGAGCACCCACCAAGCCAGAACACATCGGCGGGCAGGTCTTCCTCAAGGAGGAGTGCACTAGATTGGTCTTCCTCAACGAAGAGCATGAGGAGACCTTTTGGTTTCTCGATGCTGGAGCATCGAATCACATATGGGATCTGATGCAGTGTTCTCTGAACTCGATCATGGGATCACCAGCTTGGTCAAGTTCGGGGAAGGCTTTATGGTCAAAATCGAGTACTTCATCCCATGACTTCAGAGCAACATCTTTAGCGTTCGCCAGCTCGATGAGGGCAGCTGCAGCATGCTGATTGAAGATGGCATCCAGCGTGTCCAAGATCGACAATGCAACCTCATCGCCAAGGTGAAGAGATCACCAAATCAATTGTACAAGATCGCTTTGAGCATGGTACAGCCAGTCTGTCTGAGCTTGCAGGTCAATGACGAGGCATGGCGCTGGCATGCCTGCTTTGGGCACCTCAATTTTGATGTGCTCTGAAAGATGTCACCCACGAGCGTGGTGCACGGACTTCCTTATGTGAACCACATCGATCAAATCTGCGACAGGTGCCTTGGTGGGAAACAACGGCGTGCGCCATTTCCACAGGAGATGAAGCACCGTGCCAACGATCGCCTTGACTTAGTGCATGGCGACCTGTGCGGACCTGTCGCACGGGCAACACATGGAGGCAAGTGCTATTTCCTCCTACTCATCGATGACATGAGTCATTACATGTGGCTCATTCTCCTCTGAGGCAAGGATGAGGCCAAAGGCGCAATCAAGAAGTTCCAGGCTGTGGTCAAAACCGAGACCAACCACAAGCTACGCGCCCTTCGCACCAGCCGTGGGGGAGATTTCACCTTCGTGGACTTCACCGAGTAATACATCGAGCAAGGGGTACACTGGCAACTCACGACACCATACTCACCCCAGCAAAATGGTGTCGTTGAGCACCAGAATTAGACAGTGATGGCAATGGCGAGGTGCATCGTAATAGCCCAGCTGTTTAATTCAATTCATGAGTGAAAAATTATTAAATAAAATTAATTTGGTTTAAAATAAAAATTCATGTTTTGATTGCTATAATTTTAAAATTGATTTGCCCTGTTTTTTTGCTTTTGAAAAGGGCTTTATTATGAAAAGTAATTTAATTAAAAACTTAAATATTAGTAAATAAATGATATTTTGAATTTCTATAAAATCCTAATTCAAATTAATTATTTGGACTTATTGGGCTTTTATTTGGATTTTTTGAATTTTTTGGAGTTTAAAGTCAAAATTTAAAGCTAAAAATATTTTAAGTATAAAAATTATATTAAATTAAGTTGCAAATATTTTCCTAAGTTGAAAATGGTTTCAGGAATTTATGTGAATGTTTTGGAATTGTTAGGCTTTATTTGCTATTTTCTAGGCCTTATTTCCTTTTCTCGGGATTTCCAAAAATCTACAACGAAGTTTAAAAATAAAACTCCCGCCTCATTCCTCCGGGTACGCATGGAAGGTCTAGATCCATCCACATCACCACCTGAGCCCATCCCACTGTCCGCCCCCTTTAACACCATTCTCGCTCCCACCGCCAAGCAAGCCCGACCCGTCAGCCTTCCCTGTAACAACCCAACTATTTATTTCAATTTTTGAGAAAAAAATTAAAATTAATTAATTTGGTTTAAAATAAAAATAAGTGTTTTGATGCCTAAATTTTGATTTTGAATTGCCTTGATTTTCTGCTTTTAAAAAGGTTGGATTTGAAAAGTAATTTAAAATGAAAAATTAAAGACATTATTAAATAAAAGGATATTTTGGTTTTCAGTAAAAATCCTATTTAAAATTAGTAATTTGGATTTACATGGCTTTTATTTGGTTTTCTGGTTTTGCTAGAGTTTAATATATATTTGAAATTAAAAAGTATTTCAAGTATAAAAATATAATACTAACTTAAGTTGGAAATATTTTTATTAAGTCCAAGACATATCCAGGAACTTCTATGAATTTTTCTGGAATTTTGGTATTTATTTCATATTTTTCTGAGCTTTAATTGCTTTTCTGGTGTTTTCTGAAAATCAAAAAGAAAATAAAATCCCTTTCCTCCCTCCGGCCGACGTGTGGACGGCCCAGATACACCCACGTCACCACCATCCGACCTCCCAGTCAATCCCGCCTTCCCCCTCCCTCGGGACGACACGTGGCCGCCCGATACCGCCCACGTCGCTGCCTCGGCTCATCTTCTGTCGTCCCCTCCTACTTATCTCCGCAGCCGTCCGATCCTCATCCGGTCACTCCCGCTCCCTCCTCTCTCTCTCTCTTCCCGCTTCCCCGACACCCCGTCCCCACCCGTCAGTGCGCCTCCCCTCTCTCCTCCCTCTCTCTCGCTACAGCCGGGCCCGCTTGTCAGACTCTTCATCCCCTTCCTTCCTCCTTCCTCCTCGTGGCACACCCGCTGCCATGGCCATTGTGCCATCCTGCCCTTCCCGGCCCCTCCCCCTCTCTCCCACACGCGCGCCGCCCCACCCTCGTGCGCCCTACTCTCCGCACCCACCTTCCCCTCTTCCCGCGTCCATTTTCCCCCTCTTCCCGCAACCGCCGCCCACCTCCACCATTTTCGATGAGCAATTCCCACCGCCCCTCCCCTCCTCGGCACTATATAAACCCTCCTCGAGCACCTCCTTCCTCTGCACTACCTCCCTCCGCCCTCCTCTCCCCTCTCCCGTGAGCCGAGCACCCCCACATCATGCGCCTTCACCTCCACCGCCGCCTAGAACTCCGGCGAGCTCCCCTCGCCGCCTCGGTCCTCCTCATGCCCCACTGCTGACTCCTCCAGCTTCACCGTGTTGTCGCCAGTCCCGTCTGTCCCTCGGCCGAACCTCAACCTCATCGGAACACCGCCACACCAGAGTCCCGAGCGCCTCCGCCGCCGCACCTCGTCACCGGCCGTCTCCCGTGCTCGCCGAGCCCCGCACCAGGTAGAAACAAATTCCTTGTGTCCTCCTCTCCCACCTCCGCCCCTCGCCGACCGTCGCCGTGTGCCGGAGCACCGGCAGCTCTCGGTCCCCGAGTGCCTACCTCGCTGGCGGGCCACGTCTGCTCACTCGACCAACATGGATGCCAACTGGCACCCGATGGCATGCCACCTCAGTCGGTCAGCGTCACGCTAGCGCTCGCCCGCTCGGTTAGCCACCGCATCAGCTCTCTGCACATGTGTCGCACACGTGGCACACACCTGGCTGCCACTTCCGCAAAATGGCCTAGCCAGCTGACACCTCAGCATCACATCATCCACCCTGCCACCTCAGCCTTCCCTCGGGTCTGTGGACTCGGTCCACATAGACCAGGGCCCACCTGTCAGTCTCTGGTACAAAAATAAATTAGGGTTGATGTCATGCTGATGTCATAATCTCGATTTTCCAGTAGAAAAATAATTCAGCCGAAAAATAAATTCTCTTGCTGATGTCATAATTCTAATTTCCTTTATAAAAATAATTTTAAAAATCCAATTTATTCTTTTTCTCTGATTTTAAACTTCCAAGAGCCCGTTCTTCTTCATCCTAACTCCTATGGAGCCCATTCAAATTTCTAAATACATCAAAAATTATCCTCTATCCATTTCTGCCCTCAATTTAAATATTTGGAGTCTATTTGAATTTATTTTGAATTTATTTGAATTTAGTGGTTATTTTCATATGTAGACTGCGACGATTCGGGAAAATTCTTCGACGACGTTTCACACCACACTGAAGAGCAAGGCAAGTCACATTCCTTGATCATGTTGACCCCAGTTTGCTAAATAAAATTATATTGTTTTAAATTATTCTGCATGCATATTTTTATTCAACGTATTTTAATTTAGTTTTAAATTTAGTTATTGCCTACTTGTTAATTCCTCCATTGACATTGAATATCCCCGATACCTTGACACCCTAGAATCAAACTCTAGTTGGTACACTAGTATTGGCTAGAGAGTTTTATATCAAAAGCTTAGACCTGCTTAGATATAATATTTGTTTTGGGATAATTTTTCATATAAAATGATAAGCTTTCGAAATGTATTCTTGACTTCAATGAGTCAAGAAGGATTATGAAATATTTGAAATAAAATATAAAATCTGGTTTAGACTTAGGCTAATGGTTAATTGGTGGGTGCAGGCATGCACTGTTGTTCAGAGACACAGTGTTGATTGTCAGGCATAGGGGGTATGTGGCTGAGCCTAAGTCAAATTAAGGATCGATCTGTGAGCTACTATTGCAAAGCCCTATCATACTAGCACAAGGCTGGTATGGGACAGTCCTGGCTGATTAATTTCTGGGTCCCAACCTAGATCATGTTGTAGGTTGAAAGTGAGCGTGGCGTGTGCCATGAGAAGTCTCACTCGGCTCAAGAGGGGGTTCTGGTTTGGTGGATTCCTTACTGAGGTGAAACCTTAGTGTTAGTTTGGCCAGGTTGAAGGCTTTACATTGTAAAGGCCTTGTCATGATCTCTCCGCCGCACACCTAAGGAAGTGTGTTAATCGCGTGGCAACATGAGATGATCATGGCTTATGGGTAAAGCTGTACAACCTTTACAGAGTGTATAATATATCCGGGATAGCCGTGTCCACAGTCACAGCCAATAAGAGAGCGCCAGTATGCATGCTTATGGACGGACCCAGAGAGCTGCTTAATAGAGAGAAGTAGCAGTGAGGGCGCTAAGCTGAAGGAAAAGGCTGAATGCCATAGGAAGTTCTGGGCATGTTGAGTAAAGTTTTTCATGGATTAGACTTCATTTTTTCAAAATGATTTATGAAAACCTTGTGGATGGATGGAATTCATGAGTGAGTGGAAGCGTGTGGATGGATGGAATCCATACGTGATCTTTTGGAAAAGTTGGTCAGGGTGGGATACCCGTGTTTAGGTTAGTGTTTGGTCGGAGCCTGCACTAACGGTATGAAATTCATTTACAATTATAGTTTTTACTTGCTGTATTACATTCAGCATTTTCAACCTATTTATCGTATTTCTTTAAATGTTGTTTTATGCTCAAATGACCCTATATGTCTTCCTTTGTTGCCTTTATCATTATATTGCACTCTCCATGTGACTTGCGGAGTACAAGTTTGTACTCACCTTGCTATCTCATCTCAGAGGAGGACGTCTACGACTACGGTGAGGACTTGGACGAGTAGGATGTGTCTTACAGTCGTCTGCCTGTGGGTAGGATATAGGGCTTCGTATTTATCGTCTTGTTTTCGCTGTTATTTCCTTTATTTGTGTTATCAATGTAAGACTTGGCCATAAAGCCGTACTCCTTTATTTAATATAGTTGGTCATTTGTGCTGGATATGTATCTTTATTCTACTGTGTGCACTAGCTGTTCCTGGACTAGTGCGATTAACACAGAGGGTTTCTGAGTTGTTGCTTCGGGATCCAACATTCCCCCTCTCTCTTCGCTAACAGGCGGACCCCATCTGTCATTTCTCCCCTACTCTCTTCTTCCCTGTGTCGCCGCCATGGCCCTTAGTCGAATCTACCCTACTCGGCCACTACCCCTTCCCGCATGTGCGCCACCCCACTCCCCTTTTCGTGCGCCGCGAGCCCTGCGCCCACCTCCCCCACACCCACACCAGTCGCATCCCCTGTTTCTTTGGTGAGTGATCCCCAAATGTGGAGCTCTTCGCCCCCTATAAATACCTGCCCTAGAGCACCGCCCCACTCCATTCCACACATTCACTCTCTCAATTGCAAATGCCTGAGCCTCAATGATCCCCTCGACATGTGTCCATTGACTCCGAGCTTACTCTACCACCGGTGAGCAATTCAGGCTGCCCAGAGCCCCGTCAAGCTCTACCGTCATCACCATCTTCTTCAACGTGCCAGCATCAACCTCTCCCACCCCCTCACCATGCCTCTTCACCACCAGAAGTACCTCTTCACCGGAACCCGAGCCCCATCCACTGCCACTGCTCACCACCGATCGCCTCCACTCCTCTTTGGCCCCTGCGTGAGGTATAAAAAGATTCCTTGTACTCTTCTCACTTTCGTCCACCCCTAACTAACCGCTGTCGAGCATCGGCAATCGCCGTCACCATGCCCACTGCATCAGCAAAGCCGCACATGACTACAACCGCAGATGCCATCCGATCGCTCTGAGCCGATTGATCCATCTGACCACTCTGAGCCATCCGATCCATCCAACCACTCCAAGCCGTCCGATCCATACAACCACTTCGAGCCATCCGATCCATCCAACCGCTCTGAGCCGTTTGATCCATCTGACCGCTCCAAGCCGTCCGATCCATCCGGCCACTTAGCACCATCAAAGCCATCCCCAACCACTCACTCCCGCTTTCCACTTCAACAACCCTCTCCGGCTTCGTGCTCGATAATAGGCACTCTCGACCACAGCCTCTAACGACCTCAGTCGCTGCCGACCACTGTCGTCTCTGACTACCTCCGACCTTCAACTCCGACCACTGCAAACCACAGACTACTCTAAACACTTTAAAGCCCTTGACCACTCTCAAAACTCTATAGCCTCCAACCACTCTAACCCTTTCGACCACCCCATCCGGCCACCCTCAGCATTTCGACCACATAGAGTTTTCGACCAAGTATAATTTCTGACCACATCTGTTCGACCACCCAAAGCATATTGACCACATATAGCTATTGACCGCCAAACTTCGATCACTCAGCTTTTAAATACTCTTCTTTCGACCACTCTCTTGCTTTTGACCATAGCTATTTTCGATCATAGCTGGTTTTGACCACAGTTGTTTACATCTACTTCAATTCTTTTGACCACCCTTTCGACCACCTCAATCTTTTTTACCACCTTTTCTGACCACACATATAATTTTGACATCTGATCTCAGCTGATTGACCACTTCAGTCATCGATCACTCGATAGAGCTTCCGACCACTGACCACTTTGAAGAACTTTAGATCCGTCCAACCACTCTAAAGCTTCTCCGGCCTCTAAAACCATTTCGAGCACTATTACTGTTCCAACTACTATAGCTTTTGACTATGGTAGGTTTTGACCACGGTGAAATTTCTCCTTCCCTTTGGATTCAAACTTTCTGAAGCATGTTCATCTTCATCCTAACTCCGATTGAGCCTATTCAAATTCGTAAATTCATTAAAAATTCCAATCTATCATTTATGTGCTTCTATTAATATTTCAAGTTTATTTCAATTTATTTGGATTTTGTTTTAGTTTGCTTTAGGATTTTCACGTGTATACTGCAATGATTCAGAAGAATTCTTCAATGATAATTCACATCAATTCGTGGAGCAAGGCAAGTCACTCTCCTTGATCATGTTGACCTAGATTGTGAAATAAAATTATGTTGTTTTAAATTATATTGCATACTTAATTTTATTCAATGTATTTCAATTCTAGTTTTCCTACTTGTTAATTTCTCCATTGACATTAAATTCCTCGATACCTTATCACCCTAAAATAAAACTTTAGTTAATACACTAGTATGGCTAGAGAATTTTTGTAGCAAATGCTTAGACCTGCATAGAGATAACTTTAGGCTTGGGATGCCCTTTTCACATAAAATGATGAGCTTTTCAAATGTATTCATGACTTCGGTGAGTCAAGAAGGATTATGAAATATTTCAAAATAAAATATAAAATCTGGTTTAGACTTAGGGTAATGGTTAGATGGTGGGTGCAGACATGCACTGTTGTTCAGTGACACGGTGTTGATTATCAGGCACAAAGGGTATGTGGTTTGAGCTTAAGTCAAATTAAGGACCAGTATGTGAGCTACTGTTGCAAAGCCCTTTTTATACTACCACAAGGCTGGCATGGGACAGTCCTGGCTGACTAATCTGTAGGTCCCAACCCGAGTCTTATCGTAGGTTGAAAGTGAGCATGGTGTAGGCCATGTGAAGTCTCACTCAGCTGAAGAGGGGCCCCCGATCTGGTGGATTCCTTATTGGGGCAAAACCTTTGTATTGGCTTAGCCAGGTTCAAAGCTTTGCATTGTAAAGGCCTTGTTATGATTGCTTAGTCGCATGCCTACGGAAGCGTGTAATAGCTGATATTGTGAGATAATCATATTTTATGGGTAAAGCTGTACAAACTCTACAGAGTGTATAAACTATCCTGGATAGCCATGCCCACATTCATGGACATGCTGAGTAAATTTTTTACAGATTAGATTTTGTTTTTCAAAATGGTTTTTAAAAAGCTTATGGATGGATGGAATCCATGAGAGATTGGAAGCGTATGGTTGGATGGAATCCATGTGAGATCTATTATAAAAGATGGTTCAGGTGGGATGCCCGTGGTTAGTTTAGTGTGGGGGATGGATCTGGACTAACGGTATTAATTTTGTTTACAATACTATTCTTAATTATTGTATTAAATTCAGCAATTTCAATCTATTTATTGTATCTCTTTAAATGCTATTTTATACTCAAACTAACTCTATATGCCTTCTTTATTACCTTTATCATTATATTGCATATCTCTGTGTGACTTGCAGAGTACAATTTTGTACTCACCTTGCTATCTCCACATAGAGGAAAATGACTTCAACTACGATGAAGACCTAGACGAGTAGGCCGCGTCTTACTGTCGTTTGCCTGTGGGCAGGCTTATTAGGCTTCTTCTGCTTCGGTTTTTCTTCCACTACTATTATTTAAATTTCGCATGTGGGCCATGAATGTAAACTTTGGCAATAATGCCCATATCTAGTTAATAAATGTCATTACGATTGATATTTATCTTTGTGTTTCACTGTGTGCACTAGCTAATCCTAGACTTGTGCGATTTACACAGAGGATCTAGGAGTTGTTGCTCCGGGGTCCGACAGAGATGGTATCAGAGCCATGATGACACCAGGTCGTGTCCGTAGGTAGAATAGAATGGTCAGACCCTAAGGACTTATTTTTAATTATTAGTAATTTCAAATATTTTTGATTAACCTTACCTCTCACTCTTTGCTTACTCTTATCCCTCAATCCTTCCTCATCTTTATATCATTATTCAAAAACTTGTTTCTAACTTCTCTCTTGTTCAAACAATTATAGATGAACATTTATCAAGATGCACCAAATGATGGATGGAGTGTAGGCCTTCATTAACTACTCCGTCGTTTGGGTTTTCAACTTCGGGTTATCTAGACGCACCAAGAAGACAGCCATGGAGATCAGACAATGGGACATCACTTTACTTTACTCGTCACCAAGCGAGCTGGACAAGGGACTCTTCGTTATTGCTTCAAAGGAAAATGGTTACTCATTTGAAAGATCCAAACAAGAAGCCGCTCGTAAAGCTGTTCTTCGCCTCTACCGCCATTTTAGTCTTCGCATCAAAGGATTGCATTTTGTACCTCGAGAGCCATGAAGAATCACCCCAAGACAACCCGTATCCCTTTAGAATAAGTTGTTAGGCTAGCAAATAGACATTGTTATGAGTTGTTAGTCTTCTCTTTTGTCAGCAGTCATAGCCCTTACTTATTATTTGCTTGATAAAAGTTTTGCTAAGTTGGTATTATGTTGGATTGTGCAAAACATCCCCTATTTTCCCCTTTTCCTTGAGTCTCCTATTTCCTAATTCATAAAGGCAACAAGCAAATGGTGAACACAAGGAATGCCAACAATGACAACAACCACAACGGAACAAATAGAAGATAGAATGCTCCTATTTTTCCGCCACCTCCTACTAACAGGCCTGATTGGGCCCAGATGATGGCCAACCAGAATCAACTTATTCAACTACTAATATAGACTATCAACAACCCTACACAATCTGCTCCCCTGACCTTCTTCAGCAACACTGACCCCCATGGACACAGATGATTGGCTCAGAGACATAGGAAAGAAACTGGACATTATCCAATGCAGTGATTTAGAAAGAGTTTTATTCGCTTCTCATCAGCTGAACGGACCAGCTTTAGAATGGTGGGACACCTACACCGCCTCTCATGCCAACACACAAGCCATCACTTAGGATGAGTTTGTGCAAAGCTTCCGCAAAGCTCATGTTCCCACTGGCACCATCACTCTCAAGAAGAGGGAATTTTGAGCTCTATGCCAAGGAAGCTGCTCTATGAATGAATATCTACAAAAGTTCAACCAGCTGGCACGCTATGCACCAGAAGACACACCACAGATGAAGCCAAGCAGTAAAGATCCCTAGAAGAACTCAATGATAATCTATCGATTCAACTTCTATCCAATGACTATGCTAATTTTCACCAGCTTGTCAACAAGGCAATCCGCTAGGAGTTTAAGCACCAGGAGGTGGAGAAAAGGAAGAGATGAATGTACGCTCAGAACATGAACCTTGGAATCTTTCCTAAAGTTAGAAGAACACCGCAGGCCAACAGATTTCATCCATCATCATCAACAGGAGAACTAGTTTCAGCCAACACTTCTCCCAATGCTGAAGATCACAAACCCAAACCCTGCGGTATGCCAACAACTGCCCCAAGAAGCAACAATCAGTGTAGAATGGTACACCTAGAGCACCAACTGGCAACTACCTTCAGACATCAAATAGAAGGCAACAAAACTTCATGAAAGGACATCTCAACCAGATCACAACTCAAGCCGTGCAGAGTAAGATCCAAACCCATTTCTTTGTTAGCCAACCCGAATCTCCAGGATGAGATTACTTTTAAGGGGGGTAGTTTGTAATAGCCCAGCTACTTATTTCAATATATGAGTGAAACAATTCTTAAATTAAATTAATTTGGTTTAAAATAAAAATTTGTGTTTTGGTTGCTAGAATTTTAATTTTGATTTGCCCGGTTTTTCTGCTTTCGAAAAGGCCTTTATTATGAAAAGCAATTTAAGTAAAAACTTAAAAATATTAGTAAATAAAGGATATTTTGAATTTCTACAAAATCATAATTCAAATTAATTATTTGGACTTATTTGGCTTTTATCTGTATTTTCTGAAGTTTAAAGCCAAATTTTAAAATTAAAAGGTATTTTAAGCATAACAATTATACCAAATTAAGTTGGAAATATTTTCCTACGTAAAAAATGGTTTTTGTAATTCATGTGAATTTGTCTAGAATTGTTGGGCTTTATTTGCTATTTTCTAAGCCTTATGTCCTTTTCTCGGGATTTCTAAAAATCTAAAACGAAGTTTAAAAATAAAACTCCAACCTCATTCTTCAGGGCAACATGTGAACGGTCTAGATCGGCCCACATCGCCACCCGAGCCACATCGGTTAAAATAAAATTTGAATTAAAATAAGTATTCTTGTTATCTAAGTTTTATTTTCTACTTTTAAAAGGTTGGGTTTAAAAAGTTATTTAAGTACAAAAATAAAAATACTATAAATAAATGGATACTTTGATTTTTTATAAAAATCCTATTTTACATTAATTATTTGGATTTATTTGGGCTTTTATTTGGTTTTTCTGGATTTTCTGGAGTTTAAAATATATTTTTAAATTAAAAAGTATTTTAAGTATAAACATTAAATACCAAATTAAGTTGGAAATATTTTTACTAAGTCCAAAATTGTTCCATAAATTTTTGTGAATTGTTTTGGAATTTTTGGAATTAATTTGGTATTTTTCTAAGCCTTTTTCAATTTTCTCGGGTTTTCTGAAAATCCAAAATCAAAAATAAAATTCAAATCCTCTCTCCCTCCCTCTGGTCGATGCGTGGATGGCCCAGATGCGCCCACATCACCGCCATCCCCACCGCCCACTTATCCCGCCTTCACCCTCCCTGCGGCTGACACGTGGCCGACCTGATCTCGGCCACATCGCTGCCTCGGCCCATCTTCCGCCGTCCCCTCCCACTTATCTGCTCAGCCGTCTGATCTTCATCCGGCCTCTCCCGTCGACACCCCGGGTCCACCTGTCAGTGCCACTCTTCTTCCTCCCCATCTTCTTCCCCGCGCACCCACGTCCTTCTTCCCCACCGCGCCGCCCCACGTTTCCCCCTTCATGTGCCCACGTTCCGCCCCCCAACCCCCCTCTTTCTGCGCCTGCCTCCACCTTCCTTCCACAACAGTCGCCGCTGCCTCCATTTCTGCGGGCGGTTAAGCTCGCCGCTCGGCCGCCCCCTCCACTATAATAACCCCCCTCAGCACCGCTTTTCTCCGCACCACCTCCCCCTCCACTCTTCTCCTTTCCCCGAGCTCCCGAGCATCCCCGAACCTTGTGTCTTTGCCTCTGCCGCTGCCACCAACTTCAACGAGAAATCGTCGCTGCCTCGATCTGCCTCAAGCCCTGTCGTCAGCTCCATTGGCCTCCCCACATCTGTGCGAAGCCCATGTGCCCCTTTTCCGTTGCCAAAGCTCGCCGGAGCACCATCCCCGTCGAAGCCTGAGCTACACCGCTGCTCCTTGCTCGTCATTGACCACCTCCCGTGTTCGCCAAACCCCGAGATAAGGTGAAACCGGTTCCCCTCCGTCCCCTCTCCCTCCTCCGCCCCTCGCCGGCCGCCGCCGTGCAACGGAGCGCCGGCAGCCCTCGGTCCCCGAGCGCCTTCCCCGTCGGCAGGCCACGTCAGCACACCCGGCTGACGTGGATGCCACATGGCGCCCGGTGGCACACCACCTCCGTTTGGACAATGCCACGCTAGCGCCACGCTGCTAGGACAGCGCCACCTCCCCCTTCGGCCCATGTGTGATGCCACCTCGGTAGACCCGACCCACGTGGCTGCCACATCAGTGACACGTGGACGCCACGTTAGAACCGAGAGCCTCCCAACCCATGTGGCAGCCACGTTAGCACCACCTGGCTGCCACATCCGCAAAATGGTCCAGTCAGCTAACACCTCAGCGCCATGTCACCCCCTTCGCCCCCTCAGCCTCTCCCTGGCCCATGGGCCAGGTACATGTAGACCATGGCCCACCTGTCAGTCACCCACCCCGGGGTTGACATCATAAATCCAATTTTTCAGTAGAAAATTAATTCGGCCAACAAAGAAATTCCCTGTTGATGTCATAAATCTATTTTCCTTTAGAAAAATAATTCCAAAAATCCAATTTATTCTTTTCTTTGATTTTAAAATTCCGAGAGCCCATTCTCCTTCATCCTAACTCCGATTGAGCCCATTTAAAATTTTGAATTCATCAAAAATTCTCCTATATCTATTTCTACCCTTAATTTAAATATTTAGAGTTTATTTGAATTTATTTTGAATTTATTTGAGTTTGGTGGGTTATTTTCACGTGTAGACTGCGACGATTTCGGAGATTTCTTCGACGACGATTCACACCAGTTCGTGGAGCAAGGCAAGTCACACTCCTTGATCATATTAATCCCAGATTTCAAATAAAATTATGTTGTTTTAAATTATACTACATGCTTAATTTTATTCAATGTATTTCAATTCAGTTTTAAAATTTAGATAATACCTACTTGCTAATTCCTCCTTTGACATTGAATATCCCCAATACCTTGTCACCCTAGAATCAAACTCTAGTTAGTACATTAGTATTGGCTAGAGAGTTTTTATACCAAATGCTTAGACCTGCTTAGACATAATATTTGTTTTGGATACCTTTTCACATAAAATGATAAACTTTTGATATGTATTCTTGACTTCGGTGAGTCAAGATGGATTATGAAATATTTTGAAATAAAATATAAAATCTGGTTTAGACTTAGGATAATAGTTAGGTGGTGGGTGCAGGCATGCACTGTTGTTTGGAGACACAGTGTTGATTGTCGGGTACAAGGGGTATGTTGTTGAGCCCAAGTCAATTAAGGACCGGCCTGTGAGCTACTATTGCAAAGCCCTATCGTACTATCACAAGGCTGGTATGGGACAGTCCTGGCTGGTTAATTTCTGAGTCCCAGCCTGAGTCATGTTGTAAGTTGAAAGTGAGCGTGGTGTGTGCCATGATAAGTCTCACTCGGCTCAAGAGGGGTCCCGGTCTGGTGGATTCCTTACTAGAGTGAAACCTTAGTGTTGGTTTGGCCAGGTTGAAGGCTTTGCATTGTAAAGGCCTTGTCATGATGTCTCCGCTGCACACCTAAGGAACTATGTTAATCGTGTGGCAATATGGGATAATCATGTCTTGTGGGTAAAGCTGTACAACCTCAACAGAGTGTATAATCTATCCTGGATAGCTGTGCCCACGATCATGGGCATGCTGAGAAAAAGTTTTTCATGGATTAGACTTTGTTTTTCAAAAATAGTTTTTGACAACCTTGTGGATATATGGAATCCACGAGAGTTGAAAACCTTATAGATGGATGGAATCCATGCGTGAGTGGAAAGCGTGTGGATGGATGGAATCCACCTTGTAGTCACTACGACCACTCACTGCAGCCGTACGACCATGTTGAAGAAGCTGTGACCACCTCCTGTGTCGTTACGGCCGCTCTGTTGGTTCTTCGACCATCCTAGCAATCGTTACGACCATGTTGTGACCTCTCTGATCACGTCTCGCTGCTCCAACCACGTTCACCGCCACTACACTACAATTCCTTCGACCACGTAGTAGGCTCAACCATCGTAGTTGTAACTCGATTACAACCATGCAGTGATTCTGTCGACCACGTTGAAGGCTTTATCGACTGTCGTTGTCATAACCCTTACGGCCACAGCTTCTGCTCCACGAACGTGGTTCTAACTCCTTTACGACCATGTCTTCTCGCTCTGTGATCGTGGTCGCAACTCGCTTACGACCACATCTGCTGCTCCTATGGACACCTCCATCCGATCGCCGTGGTCGTAAGTTGTTTACGACCACGCCTACGGTCACGATGTCGATACTCGATAATTTCCCAGAGCCAAACCACTCTTTCTTCTCTTCTTTATTTCTTTCTCTCATTTAATCACACCAATCACTATGATTAGCCCGATCGCTCTCTCTTATGCCTTGCCTCCTCTCTTTTGATCACATCGATCGCTTTTGGCTTCTTGGTTTGCTTTCTCTCTATATAATGCTCTACCCTTTATACCCAGCTCTACGACTACAGGGCGAACTCGACTACGACTCGAACACTGACTACGACTATGACACAGACTCAACAATCTGACTCAAGCTCGAATACGATGACAACCAAGACTCGTACATGACCACGACCACAAAATTCATACACGACCACGAAACTGAAAACAAGATTACAAACTCTAACAATCACCTCCTTAATCTTGTTTCTCTATATTGATCAAGCCAATCTTCTATCATGCTTCCGCTTCTTCCTTGCACGCGTTCTTGAGCTAGAGCACCTGCTTCCACAGCCACCTTGTCGTTACATGAGCCTCCCATCTTTCTCCAACACATATCTCGGCTGAGATCATGCCACCTCTTGTCTTTGCGTTCACACGTCCCATTGACGTCGCTCCTGCGTATCCCATTGTCGCTATGATGCACCCACCTGGTGCTTTTACTACTGCTGGAGAGACCAACAGAACGACCGTCCGTGCCAACAGCGTCTTCAATGCCATCTGCTGCTCACGCCTAGAAACTGTAGCGTCTCGTGCACGTCCTGCATGGAATATCTCCTCTTCTGTGCGTCCCATGCATATCACTTGTGCACTCCCTGCATCTGCACCTGCTTCCGACTACATGCACGTCTTGCCTTCTTGCGGTCGTGCCAGCTGCATGGCCGTGGGCACCTCCACTTGAACCGCCACCTCGCTACTGCTTGCGCCTGCTGAACTGCTGCCTCCTGCAATCGAATTGCTGTAAGCTGCACCATGCTTGCCTCCTACAGTCTCTGCACCTCATCCATCTATGCCTCTCTTCACACAAACCTGTTTACAAGTTTTCAAAAAAATCTTGTACAACTGATTTGGAGATCTTTTCGCCTTCATCAACAAATCTCTGTTCTTGTTGCACACACGCAAGAACTCATCTTGCAGCACAAACCTGCACCCTCTTTCTGTCATCTGCCCGAGACTAAGTATGTTGTTACATAGACTTGGTATATAATAAATCCCTATCAATAACTTCTTATCTCTGTTATTGTATTATAGCATCATCGTCCCTTTGCCTTTTATCTCCACCGTGGAGCAATCACCAAACTTGACCTTGCCCTAAATCTTCTCGTCGAGCTTGTGAAACATAGAGGGATCTCTCGTCATGTGGTTGCTTGCTCCATTGTCTAAGTACCATTGATCTGTGTGACCGTGGCTACCTTGTGCATAGTTTTTAAACTATGTTCTCCTCATTCAGTATCACCATGGTTGACTACTTTTCAACATATGAGAGAAGTACTAGCGATTCATCATCTTCTTCGTTTTTGGCAAGGTTCATCTCCCCGTTCTTCTTCTTACTTTTGCACTCCGAAGCATAGTGCCCAAACTCGTTACAGTTGAAATACTTTATATGGCTGCGACATCCTGACGCGTAGTGCCCGTATTCGCCATATTCAAAGCACTTGACATGTGACTTATCATGGGATCTCTCACCACCACCTTGCCCAGCCTTGTCTCCACGGCCACCCTTGCCGCCTCAGCCACTTTGGCCGCCTCGACGACGCCACCTCTCACGATTGTTTGATGAGTCACGATCGTCTCTCGAATCTCCCTTTACTAGCAACGCCTGCTCGTTATGAGATCCCTACTCGTTACGCGACTGAAACCCCTTCAGTAAATCCTTATGCGCCTTGGGAGAGCCGATGATCTCCTCTATCCTCTTCTTTTCCAAATCAGGGGAGTACATAAGTGTTGTGACAAACAGGTATGTACTTCTCCGGAAGCACGCGCAGGTACTTCTTCACCGCCATAGATTCCTCTATCTTGTCGCCAAAAGAGTTAATCAGATTGTACAACGAACTCAGCTTGCCGGTGAACTCATCCACTGACTGGGTCTCTCCCATCTTCAGGTTCTCGAACTCGCTCCACAAATTCTAGAGCCTCCTTGACATGATCAACTCCTTCATGCATCGCCTGAAGCATCTCCCATGCCTCTCAAGCCGTCTCCTTATCGATGAGCTGATGCATCATCGCATCTAGCACTGCCTGGTAGATGAGGGCCAAATCCGCCTGATCCACCTTGTCATCCACCTCCTTGTCCTTCCCCTTCGGATCGATTGCACCACAGACTTCCTGGCTCGCATGTTTGCCTTCATCTTCATTGTCCACACCGGGTAATTGTCACTTGCCAGGAGAGGGTACTGGAGGGAGATTAGCCCACCCTGAGCCTTCGTCTTGTCACCCATAATCTTCAACACCAAAGTGAACTAGCTCTGATACCACTTGTTGTAGTCTACGACCACTCACTGCAGCCGTACGACCACGTTGAAGAAGCTACGACCGCCTCCTGTGTAGTTATAACCGCTCTGTTGGTTCTTCAACCATCCTAGCAGTTGTTACGACCACGTTGTAACCTCTCTAATCATGTCTTGCTGTTTCGACCACATAGTCGTAATATCAGCTGAAGTTACGACCACATTCACCGTCACTACACTGCATTTCCTTTGACCATATAGTAGGCTCGATCACCGTAGTTGTAACTCGATTATAACCACGCAATGATTCTGTCGACCACGTTGAAGGCTTTATCAACTACCATTGTCGTAACTCTTACGACCACAGCTTCTGCTCCATGACCGTTGTTGCAACTCCTTTACGACCATGTCTTCTCGCTTTGTGACCGTGGTCGTAACTCGCTTACGACCACGTCTGTTGCTCCTACGGACATCACCGCTCGATCGTCGTGGTCATAAGTCATTTGCGGCCATGTCTGCATTCACAATGTCGATACTCGATAATTTCCCAGAGCCAAACTGCTCTTTCTTCTCTTCTTTATTTCTTTCTCCCGTCCGATCACACACTACGATCACCCCGATCACTCTCTCTGCTGTCTTGCCTCCTCTCTTTCGATCACACTAATCACTTTTGGCTTCTTGGCTTGCTTTCTCTCAATACAATACTCTGCCCTTTATACCCAGCTCTACGACTACGGGGCAAACTCGACTACAATTCGAACTCCGACTATGACTATGACACGGACTCAACAATCCAACTCGAACTCGAATATGACTATGACAACGACTCGTACACGGCCACGACCACCAAACTCATATACGACCATGAAACTGAAAGCAAGATTACAAACTCTAACAAGATATCATAAGAGACTGTACTTGATCTGTATTTCATGTTGAACGTGATGTGCATATTCTTATCTGCAGCTAACTAAATTGATTTGTTGTAGATATTGTACCGTGTCCGGCACAACGGTACTTGCTTGTAATCCAACCTGAGTACAACTCGGTTGTTTGTAATGTTTTGTAACTCTTGTGATATAAATACAGAGGAAGAGCCCAACAACATGTACAACAGTATGATATCAGCTGTCTATAAATATTGCCATGTAAGATGATGTGGAAGAGAGAGAGGAAGCATACAAAATTGAGACATCTCTCATGCAACAGTCGACTGTAACACGAGAAATAAAACACATTGTGTTATGGAGGAGCTGTCTATGGAGACATATAAAATGATAACATATTATAATAGTTGTCTTTAGTACTATCTATAGATAATATAGAATAGCAATATAGACAGCAGTCACTACTACAGAAAGCCTAATACTAGACGGCCAATCACAGATGGTTTGACAAAACCGTCTGTGACCGACACTAACACAGACAATTTTAATTTGGACACTGTCTGTGTTGGTGGCGTCGGAGAAAACGCGTATCACAGACGGTTCTTACCGATGAACCGTCTGTGATACTAAAGTATCACAGACGGTTTGTATTAAAAACCGTCTGTGATAATGACGCTAGGCATTTATTGCTCTGCTCAGAACCGCAACTGTCTTCATTTTGATCCAGATCTAGCCGGTGCTGCACTCTTTCGCTCAGGAGACAAGCTAGGTGATTTCAGGCCAATTAATTTGGTGGGAGGAGGCAGAGATTGAGCTTTGAAAATTCATACTTTCCTGGTTGCTCTAGATATGGTTAGTAATGAAATTTATTTTTCTTTGCATTACAATTTAGATCTAAGTAATTGGTGAGTGTTATTGAAGATGGTTTGCAAAATTGTTGGTTATATAATAGTTGTTGTGTTTATAATATGAATTAAGCTAGCAAATTAAGCCTCAATGCATGTGGCCGGTATATATGTAGTAATAATTAATTAATTTAATTTTTAATACTAAGTTGTTATATATATACATAACGTTGGATCGAAGCTGGATGTATACCGTGAGCCGTGTGAGTGAAGAGTACATTAATGGTGTGTCTGCCTTTATAAGAGCTGCCGAGGAGGATATGCTGAATAAGGGGGTGGAATATATGTACTATCCATGCACTGACTGCGAGAATTTAAAGATGTTTAAGAACCGAGGGAAAATTGAAGCGCACTTGATCCGGAGGGGTTTCAAAAAGGGTTATACGTGTTGGACCAGTCATGGCGAAGTCAATGATCATATGCCGTCGAATGACATCGCCGGTGAAGTGAATGATATGCCGCCGGATGACATCGCCGGTGAAGTGAATGACATGCCGCCGGATGATGTCGATTGTGGATCGGATTTGGATAGGTTGCACGATGACAATCTCGATGAGATGCTTCGCGATGTAGAGAAGAACTATGATGAGAGAGAGTATGTTAAATTCCAAGGCTTGATAGAGGACTCGGAGAAACCTTTGTTCACGTGCTGCAGGTCAAAGTACACGAGGTTTTCGGCCGTGCTTGAACTGTTGAAATTGAAGGCAAGCAATGGTTGGTCCGACAAGAGTTTCACGGCGCTGCTAGGTCTTTTAGCGGACATGCTTCTGGAGGGAAATGAGTTGCCTAAAACCACGTATAAAGCAAAGAAGGTTCTTTGTCCGTTGAGAATGGAAGTATAAAGAATACATGCATGTCTGAATGACTGTATCCTGTATCGTAAAGAGTATGCAAACATACATGTATGTCCAGTGTGCAACGCATCCCGATACAAACATAACAATCAATCAGATGATGGCGAGGGAACAGAGGCAAAGAAAGAACCTCCTGCTAAGGTGGCATAGTATTTTCCTATAATTCCCCGTTTGAAAAGGTTTTTTGCAAATCCAAAGGAGGCAAAACTGCTGCGTTGGCACTCGGAGGAGCGCAAGAAGGATGGAATGTTAAGACACCTTGCTGATTCCGCCCAGTGGAGAAACATCGATTGGAGTTTTGCAGACTTCGGTGCAGAACCAAGGAATATAAGGTTTGGACGAGTACAGATGGAATGAATCCTTTCAGTAACATGAGCAGCCGACATAGCACATGGCCCGTGACTCTCTGCATCTATAACCTTCCTCCTTTGTTGTGTATGAAGCGAAAGTATATTTTGATGTCGATACTTATCCAAGGGCCAAAGCATCCTGGGAATGATATCGATGTATACCTAGCACTGTTGGTGGAAGATCTAAAATTACTATGGAACGAAGGGGTACAGGTATGGATGCATACAAACGAGAGAACTTCATTTTGCGCTCCTTATTGTTCTGCACCATAAATGATTATCCTGCCCTTGCAAACCTATCGGGACAGAGTACAAAAGGTGCAAAAGCTTGTACCTACTGTTTAGAGGTACCGAGAGTGTGTTGCTGAAACACTCACGCAAAATTGTCTGCATGCGTCACCGCCGGTTCCTTCGGAGGGCTCACCCATACCGCAAGATGAAGAAATAATTTGATGGAGAGAAGGAAGATGGTTCAACTCCAAGGAATTTAAGGGGACACGAGGTTTATGATATAGTTAAGGATTTAGATGTTGTCCTCGGAAAGGGACGTAAATTGAGGGCTCATGAGAAGAATACCTGGAAGAAGAGATCAATATTTTGGGACTTACCTTATTGGGAGTACCTAGATGTTCGACACTGCATCGACGTCATGCACGTAGAAAAGAATGTATGTGACAGCTTGATTTGTCTCTTACTGAACATTCGTGATAAAACAAAGGACGGCGTCAACGCACGGCTTGACGTGGCTGATATGGACATCAGGCCTGAGGTAGCACCGACAATAACAGATAATGGACGAACGTACCTTCCCCATGCGTGTTACACTCTGTCCAAGGCCGAGAAAACAGAATTGTGCCAGTGCTTGCATGGTGTCAAAGTTCCGCCTGGTTACTCCGGCAACATGAAGAAACTTGTTTCGATGCAAGATTTGAAGTTAAATGGCATGAAGTCTCATGATTGTCATGTACTGATGACACATATGCTCCCTATTGCAATTAGAAATATTTTGCCGATCAAAGTCCGAGAGACAATCATGAGGCTATGTTATTTCTTTAACACAATTGCTCAGAAGGTCATCGATCCCGAAGGACTAGATGCTCTGCAGGACAAGGTGATGATGACTCTATGTCATCTTGAAATGTATTTCCCTCCTTCGTTTTTCGATATCATGGTCTATCTCATTGTTCACGTTGTGTGGGAGTTAAAAATGTGCGGGCCCGTATTCCTACGTAGCATGTACCCATTTGAGAGGTTCATGGGAATTCTCAAGTCCTACGTACGGAATCGATCTCGGCCGGAGGGCAGCATCGTCGAAGGTTATGCAAGCGAAGAGGTCATTGAGTTTTGTGTCGATTATATGGCTCAGACTCAACCGATAGGTGTGCCTCAATCTCGTCATGAGGGGAGGCTGAAGGGTATCGGAACTATCGGAAGGAAAGCAATCACTGTAGATATTGACACGTATACTCAAACATATTTCACGGTCTTGCAACACATGACTGAAGTGGCGCCTTATGTCGACCAGCACAAGGATGTACTTCGGCAACAGAATCCAGAGCGGTCGGATGTTTGGATCATGAGGCAACACAACAGTCGGTTCAACCAATGGTTGAAGGAGCAAATTGCTAGGAGCTCGCCAAGTGAGACGCTGACATGGTTGGCAAAAGGGCCAACATTTATAGTTGTTACATGGCAAGGATATGACATAAATGAGTACAAATTCTATACACAGTCTCAGGATGTAAAGAGCACTAACCAGAACAGCGGTGTCCGCATAGATGCGTTCAGTACCGATGGGTCGACAAACTCATACTATGGGTTCATAGAAGAGATTTGGGAGCTCGACTACGTGGTTTTCAAGATCCTCTTATTTCGCTGCCGTTGGGTGCATCTCCCACAGGTGAAGGTTGACAAGTACGGTGTCACTACCGTGGACCTCCAATGTGTCGGGTACAAAGACGAACCATTCGTACTCGCCAACCAAGTTGTTCAAGTTTTCTATGTAACCGACCTGGCAAATAAGCAACACCATGTAGTTCTTCATGGAAAAGGAGAATTGTCGGAGTAGATAATGTAGTGGACGAGGAAGAATACAATCAATTTGATGAGTTACCTCCTTTTGGAAATGGCATAAGGGTCGACGACGAACAATGTGACGAAACTAGTTACGTACGCATTGATCATCATAAAGGGCTAATTTTTAAAGGAAATAAGCAAGTGGAATGAGAATGTGTGACATATATGTGGGCATTTGCATTTATGTATATAACAATGCATGTATGTGATGTATATGTGAAATGGCATTTATGTATACAACAATGCAAGTGTGTGATGTATTTGTGAATTTGCATTTACTTATATGTGAAAATGTGTGATATATAGGTGAATTTTGATAATGAGTCATACAAATGTATCTCTATGTTCATTGGGCTGTTGTAAAGAAATACACCCAGCTGTTGTCTTATTGAATGCTGGTTGGTATTATTGAATGCTAGTTGGTGAGTGAAGGCTTATTACAGACGGTCCTAAACTTAGAACCGTCTGTGATAGTATAACTATCACAGATGGTTCTTTGTTTATAACCGTCAGTGATATTTATTATCACAGACGGTTCTCAACCTAGAACCGTCTGTGATATTGATATCACAGACGGTTCTTAAATAGAACCGTCTATAATAAGCCTTTATATATAACCCCCGCTAGGGTTTTGCGCGTACACTGCAGTTATTACTAGTCGCTCTCCCGAAGTCTAGATCTAGCCCGTCCCGCCTCCTGTCACCGTCTCGCCTCCTGTCGCTATCGACCCGAGCCCACGCCGTCGTCGTCGACCCGAGCCCACGCAGTCGCCGTCGACCCGAGCCCACGCCATCACCATCGTCCCGAGCCCACGCCGCCGTCGCCACCGCCTACACAACGCTGCCGAACCCTAAGGTGCGCAATTAAAAAATGTTAGATTGTATAAATCTGTGATGAATATAGATATTCCTTTATATATATTCTTTCATATGTTAACTGCCAGCAATGATCACAAATTTCCTTAGCATTATCTTTAGCATTGTCTCTTTTAATCTTGTAAAACAAATGAAAAAAGCTGCATAGTTTGCTTGCCTCTTTTTAATCTTGTAAAACACAATATCCAAAGACTTAATTTAACAAATCTTAAACCATTATTCAAACCAGAGCATAACATCATACATGTGTATATATGGCCCATTAGCATGTACTCTAGAGTTGTATATGTATATGTATATGTATATGTATATGTATATGTATATGTATATGTATATGTATATGTATATGTATATGTATATGTATATGTATATGTATATGTATATGTATATTATCCTATCCTTCCTCCCAAAGCAGTAAGCGCATTCCGAAAAATGGTCGGAATAGTTGCACGAGAACGAATTAAGATCACATTCAATTCGTGGAAGAGCGTGCCTGAGACTCGAAAACGTGAGCTGCTGACCAAAATTTTGGCATCGTTCGAGATCGCAGAAGAACACCAAGACGCTGTGCAATGACAAACCTTGCTAGCGGCGTGCAAAGCATGGAAGAACTTCAACAGCACGCTTGTCAAGAAATACGTGGAGACGGACGAAATGCCCTTTCATAAATACCCATTCCTGTAACCACAATGGGAAGAGTTCAAGGCGATGAAGACGACCGAAGATTTTAAAAGTACAAGTGCGGCGCACAAGGCCCTCCAGGCAAAAAACACACACACCCACAGACTTGGCACAGCTGGGTATGTGGGTAAAATCCCGCAGTGGAGGAGGGAGGATGAACTGGCAGCCCTACAGGACATTGCCCCGCCATTTGCCAATATCCCGAATGACCGCGCTCGAAATTGGATTAGAGCAAGATCATCTACAACGACATCATGGGACGTCTCCTTTCGAAACCCTGCAGACCAGCAAGTGTCCCAGCGCCTGGTAAGATATCGATCGAACTAGGTAGCTTGTAATTACTCCACAACTTCGTACGAAGTGAAATGACATGTCATGCTCTTGCAGGAAGAGCTGAGTTTTGAATCTACCCTGGGATCATTCCAGAGAACAAGGGAGAATGACATGCTCTCCACAGCCCTGGGAACACAAGGAGCACCCGGGTCGTACGAGAGGCATTGGGCTTTACGTTCCTTGGAAACATGGTTTCCAAGATGACTCCGAAATGTATCAGCGTAGGAAGAGAACCAAAGCCGAGCGTGAGGCACGGCTACGAGAAGAGATCAAGGCATCTCTTAGAGAGGAGCTGGCTAATTATGTCAGAGATGAGGTGCGGAAACATACAGAAAATCAGTAGGCCGCCGCCGCCGCTCCTGTGCTAACAAGCCCGCCCAACCATCTGAGTAGTTGCGTGTCCAATCCTACAATGGAGAACGCGGCCAGATTTCCTGTCGACGACATCCTGGTAATAATTATTATCTCTGCAATGCTCGATCCGTTGATAGGCCTATTAATTGGAGTAGCTAATTTTGTATCGTTATGAGCCTACAAAGTGCAAGCTCCAAGTGAAATATGCCTCCGTTGCCTTGTGCGCTGCTTGGGGCATGGCATATCTGTCTGCTCAAGGAGTCATGCTGCACCGTCAAGCTTTAGCACCAAGCTTCGGAAAAGTGTCAATACATGGTGTACACGCCAATTTCGATGTCGTCCCGCAACCGAAGCCCACCAATGACGAGCTCGTGACTCTAGGGCAAGCCATTGGAACCTTCATCTAGTGGTCCAAATGCGATATTTGCCTCGAGGCTTCTTCACCGGTGGCAGATCAGCTACGTGCACTGGTGCCATCTCCATAAGGGCAACCTGAACCAGATCAGTTACATGCACTGGTGCCATCTCCACCACCGCTACCTGCACTGGTGTCATGTTCACGGGTGCTATTCCCGATGCAGAAACTTCCACCACCGGTGCTACCTTTAAAGTCAACCTACAGCCGAGGCAGCAAGGGCAAAGCAAAGAAGAACAATGATGATATCCCGTACCTGTCATTGGCCCGCAAATTCGTGCTTAGCGAGCCGTTGCTCGAGAAAAAAGGCCTCCAACCCCTAGCAATTAGTTGCCAGCAATTGCACAAGTGGTATATGAAACAGTATAATAAGCCAGAGGGAGAACATAGCTCAGGTATCACTGTCAAATTCGCGCTAGATCATTTCCAGCAGAGTGCTCACGAGTGTGTCTTCGTGGTCACCTTTGATGATTTATTCGGTCTTTCACGCTCAACGCTCTCGACGTCTCACTCATTCGATGCTGGACGCTGTAAGTGTGTACAATCACAGTCTCCGTTCATGTCATACCGATAAATGCCATATATAATTTGTTGCTTTCGTGTGTATATGTATAGACACATGCTGACTAAAGCTACATCATCCAAATCATCGGTTGGTTTCTTGGACCCACACTTGGTCGCCAAATATACCATCGACGAGGATACATCCTTCGTCGAGAGGTACATTGCAGTAGGAATGCTGGCTTACCACAATAAGGAATATGTACTTATGCCCTACAATCAGAACTATCATTGGATTTTAATAGTAATTGTACCAAAATAGAACAAGGTATATTATCTTGATTCCCTAAGTAAGAATAAAATGGACTTCACAGTTGTCAGCCAAGTAATCGATACGTAAGTACATTTTCTCCATACATACCTATATTGTACTCTTTCTTTCCTTCCGAATGACTAAGGTTAACTTTTTCGAATCACGTAGGGCGTTCGCGATGTACGTTGAAAAGAGAGGTGTATCGATGCAAGGGGCCAAAGGCCTAACACATGTTCGAGATTTTAAGGTATTCGCTATTACACATTAATTAATCCTATGCAACAGTTGGTAGTAATGCTTCTTGAATTAACACATTCCATTTTTTGCAGTGCCACCAGCAGCAGCCGGGCAACACATGTGGATTCTACGTTTGCCACCATATGGAACTACTCCTCGATTACTCGACGATCACCAATTCCAAAGTTTGTCAATTTTCCCATAATTACTTCATACTTATCACGTTATATGTATACGCACATTGATATTCCTATCGACAGGTTGCATTCATCCCGTTAACTGCATTGAAACAGTGCGACCTTTCACGAATTCGAGGAGAGTTGGCGTACTTTTTGGTGGCTTGAGTAATAAACTCAAAAGGAGAGTTTCACTGCGCACAATGATTTTTTATTGCTCTTATCACTCCAGAATCGAGGTCTCGCGAAAGGAACGGATCCATAATCAACGAACTTGTCAACTACACAAGCAATACTTGAATGACAATCATGTACCATCCAAGTATAGCTTGTGCAGCCTGACAAGTTCATTGAATATGGATCTATTCCTTTCGCGAGACCTCGATTCCGGAGTGATAGAGCAATAAAAAATGCAATGTTACCATCTAAGTGCAAATGCAATGTAGATCTTTTGTAATTGTGTATTTGTTAATGGATATTTTATTTCATTTTAATTAATTGATTTGCGAAATGGATGATTTATGTTTATGAAATGAAGTGCGATGTGAATTGGATGTTTTATGTTTGTGAAATGAATTGAGATGTGAATTGTATGTATACATGTACATGTTGATCTGCTTGTTTCAGAAGGCATGGCTAGCATTTCCTGAGGCTAGCCAATAAACAGGAATATATTTAGGGGTAGAAAAGAATATCACAGACGGTTTGTAACTAAAAACCGTCTGTGATAGGTGATAATCACAGACGGTTTTTAACTAAAAACCGTATGTGATTATCACCTATCACAGACGGTTTTTACTTAAAAACCGTCTGTGATTAACAGCTATCACAGACGGTTTTTAGTTACAAACCGTCTGTGATATTTACACCACAGACGGTTCGAAAACCGTCTGTGATAACCTTTGATTATCACAGACCCATAAATTCAGACGGTTCAGAAAACCGTCTGTGATGACATTTTTGAACCGTCTGTAATACGGTTTTCTGTAGTAGTGAGTTATCTATACCATTGTATATATCGTAAGGGCTTGTTGTAGCAAAACCATTTTTTAGCACATACACACGTATATACAGACATACTCACCCACATAGTATATAGAAATGCACATGATCATAGTTGGACACACCAATTCTACAAAACCAAACTTACTTACGTAAACAACGTCACTTGTTGTCATCGTATTCAGACGCTTCGCATCGCATCTCGTCGGCGTTGCAACTGGCGGGCATGGTGGTCTGCGCCATCTTCTTGAGCTTGGCGATGATCATGACAAGCTTGCTGTTGAGCCGGCTAACGAAGCACCGCGGCAGCCACCCCGCCGCCGGGTCCAGCTGCACTACGTACGTCACGATGCACGACTCGGCGTCGCGGTCGTGCTTCTCGACGACCCAGCCGGACTGCAGGAGCAGGCCCCGGCCGACGGAGCTGCTACCGCTGCTCCGGCCCTTTGAGTCCGGCGGCAGCAGCCCCGCGGCAATCTCCTTGGGCAGCGACGCCACGGCTACCACTAGCGTGCCGTCGTCCATCGTCTGGCGGCGCTCGTAGACGACGAGGTCGCGGCGCCTGAATAGGCCGGCCGGCCGCTTGGAGGCGTCGCCCAACTTGAGATGAATGATGCTCAGGTCGTCGCCCAGCTCCTTGATGTACGTCGCGTCAACGAGGTCAGACTCCCACTGCTGCATGTTGCCATGTATATATGTCAGTCTACATTAAAGGCTATACTACTTATAGCTAGCTAACTTTTCACCATCATCATTATCATTTAACTATTTACCTAGCTAATTCAGATATACTGAAGCAAATAATAGCATTGCATTTTAAAGTAGCAATGTTGCTTTTTCCAAATAAAAAAAGAAGAGACAATGTTGTTAACAAATAGAGATTGGTGGGCCTGTAAAAAAAAAGAGAAGAGACAATGTTGTTAATAAGTTGAGATTGAGCCAGTAATCTGTAGAATGTGTAGAACTCTTGAACTATCCGGCCCATTATCTTTTGGCCCACACACGGTCCATTATTTGCACGAATGATTTCAACTAACTTGCCAAAGCATAATTTTCCACTGCTACAAAAACAAGTTATTACACACGGTTTGAAACTGTCATCACAAATGATTCCTTAAACCATCTGACCTAATAGATTAGTGATAATAGAGATTAATCATAGACGGTTTTTGAACCGTCTGTGAAAACCGTATCACAGACGGTACGGAACTAGAACCGTCTGTGATCGTCTGTTATCACAAATGGTTTGAAATTAGAACCGTCTACAATTATCTGTTATCATAGATGATTCGAAACTAGAACCGTCTGTAATAGTCAGTTATCACATACGGTTCTTGGTAAAAACCGTTTATGATAACTGTACCAGAGCTAAAAAAATGAGTAATTTCCCCATAGCTTGGATGCCAAAAATTTGGTTAAGTCGGCATTTTTACCGTAGTTTGGATGCTGAAAAATATGGCTAATTTTGTATATTTATCATGGCTTGGATGGTCAAAAATTTAGCTAAGTCTTACTTTTACCGTGGTTTGGATTTTGCTATGACTTAGAATCCCAAATTTTTGGGTATCCAAGCTACGGTAAAAAATGTACCGTGGTTTGAATTTTGCTATGACTTAGAATTTTTGGGTATCCAAGCTACGGTAAAAATTTTGGAGCATCCAAGTTGTAGCAAAATTGGATGGATGGTATCAAAGAAGAAGTGGGGAAGGAGAGGAGTAAAGGAGAAGTTAGAAGAGGAGCAGAGGAGAGGACAGGACGAGTGGAGGAGGAGAAGTGAGAAGAGAGAAGAGGAGATGAGAAGAACAGCCGAGCCTTCTATTTTAAAGAGCAAATCCAGTAGGATAAGTGAAAATTTTAAATTCAGTGAGAGCAGGTAAGTTGAAATATTGTCACAGACGACTCTAGGTAAAGAACCGTCTGTGATAAGTAGATCATCACAGCCATCTTTTCTTCTGAATCGTCTGTGATACAAAAATCATCTGTGATAAATACAGACATCATAGACGGTTTTTGTTCTGAACCGTCTGTGATGTGTCACAGACGGTTCAGAATAAAAATCATTTGTAATAAGTAGGTTATCATAGATGGTTCTTTCCATCATGGTGAACTTAGATGGTCTATCTTATAAAACCGTCTATGATAACTTTATCACTAACGATTTGTATTGAACCGTCTATGATAAGACGTCTAAGATGACTCTTTTTATAGTAGTGTTCTAGATTAGGACCATCCCACAACATGGTGGGTGCCTACTGCCACGCTCACCGAGGGTACTACTTAAAGAGGTTAGGTTAGGATTTGACCTAAAATTTGTATAAACCTAATTTGAATTGACCATGTGTAATTACGGTGTACCCACTGCACGTTCTCCTTGTGTCATACACGTACAACACCGTCTTTTTCTACCAATCAAAGCTACGTGACCAGCTTGTTAGACCAAACCGGGAGTCTCCAATTAGTTTTTTTAGTTTTTATTATAACTAACCAGGGGCGTAGCTTCATGGAGACCTGCAAGCTGGGCTATGCCCCGCTCTCCCGTTTTGGCCATGCCCCACTGTACTCATAGAACAAACATGCACTAAATTTAAGAAAAAATTAATAAAAAACCAAACATATTCTTATTTGATAATATCATAATCATTTAATCTCTTTCGAAGTATTTGATTTCCTCAACGGACAAACACTTTAAAAAGGAGGCTTTTGCTTAAGAAACGGGGCAAGTAATTAAGAAGCTAGTGTCTTTTACTTCATATTAGGAAAATATATTTCAAACCAATAGCTTGGCCCTATCTGATGATCAATTTTCAAGTTTAGGGTTTAGTTTTCCACTGGTTTGAATTTACAGAAAATTTTGCTACTAGCTCGTGTAGAGCTGGGCATTGGGCCAAGTTTATCCGTGCCAGCCTGAGGCTCGGCTGGCCTGGCACGGCCCAAGCATGGCATGGGTACGCCACGTGGCGGGCCGTGCCGGCACAGCACGAACCGCAGGCCATGATGGGCCTAGTAATCTGGTCCATCAAGCGGCACGACACGGCTTAGCGTGCCGTGCTTGGGCCGGCTTGGCACGGTGAGCACGGCCGGCACGGCGGTGTCCATCTCGCCCTCGCCACCTCGGCTTCCACGCGGTCGTCTGCCTCACCATCGCCGCCTCGCCCTCCCGAGCTTGAACCAAAAACATCGACAAAGATTAGAAGCTAAAATTAAAGTTCGAGCCATGGGAATAAAGTAAAGTAGAGGAAGAAAGAAGGGGGGAGGTGCTGGAGAGCAGACCGAGCTGGGCCATGGAGCAGGGAGGCCGAGCCAGGCGACGACGCAGCGAGCAGGTGGCTGGAGAGGAAATTTGGGGGAAAGTAGAGAAGAAGGAGAATGAGTAGAGAATAGATAAAGCAAGGAAGAGGAGGGATTTAGGGAAGGAGAGGCATTAAGCCAGAGCAAGTAAACTAGAAAAAACAATTGGAGAGAGACAGAGAAAGGCCAGGAGTGTTCAGCTGGAGAGGCAAAAGAAGAGCATTAGAGCAGAAAAGAGATAAGAAGGAGAAGATAAGGAGAGAAGGAATAAAGGAGGAATAAAGTAGTGGCTTGGGTGCTTCGGCCAAAAAGGAATAAGGGGAGGAGAGAGAGGTTTGGAGAGATTAAATGTGATCAATTAAATTTACGCATTATCATTTAAATTGTTTTGTTGTGAGATTAAATACCCTGTTAATTCGGTCAGTTGTATTTAAAATCATAGAACCCCATAAATATTTGTTCAGTAGATTAAAACATAGCGCGCACCGATTAAATTAGTGTATTGCCGTTTATATCATTCTATTTTGTTATTAAATACGTAATTAACCTTGTTAGTCATATTAAATTGCAAAACTCCCCTAGTAAATATTCATGGCTATTATCAATAAATTAGCAGACGTAACAAGAAAAGGCAAGCTTGACACCCCACTTGACATCCCACGGTAGAGAGAATAATCGAAGAAAGGAGATCATCCCTCACGCTTATGATGGTGGAGGTAATCACATGCGCCAAGAACTGGGAATTAGCTAAAGAGCGGCAACAACATCAACTGGAGAATCCTAAAATTATGCAGGTGTACGCTGACCTCGAACGTACGAATGACCTAGACATTGATGAGTAGATATTATGTAAGCATGCTGTTATAGTTAGTATATACGCATATTATTACTACATTCTTTTCCTTACTTGCGGAATACTACTCTGGAGCGTAAGGTTTTTAACGAGGCAGTAATATTGTATCTTTAAAATATAAAGAAACTGTCATTTTCCCCTAAAATATTTACGTCATTACGTGCTCATGTTTTTACGTAATTAATTCAATTTTGACTAATTTTTAACGAGATGGGTACAAGAGAAATGAAGATGACGGCCGTCACCACCATCATCGCCGTTGCTTTCGTTGTCTATAGTTACTTCGGGTTGGACTTAGGCTGGCACGGTATGAATGCTGGTATGGTGGGCTTTGAGCCGTGCCTGGGCCTAGCCGGAGACGAGGTGAGCTAGCACGGCAAGCATGTCACGATGTGGCTCAAAGCACGGTAGACTTGCCGGCACGACTCAATGCCCACCTCTAAGCTCGCGTTTAATCTGCCATCCAGCTCGAATTCTAGACAGTACATAAATTTAGACAACTACGACTAGAGCTAGTAAATTAAAACTTAATAACACCGAGTTTACGTTGTTTAAGGTTTGTTGGCGTGTGGCTCAACGTGCGCTCACATGGCTGCATGCATGCCCACCAGTTTTAATCACGATTAATCAGCACACATGCATGCATCTAATTAATCGTCCTCGTGTAACTCTAGAGCTTGCTCCCCTTCCTGGTCTCGCAGACTCGCGCTTGGATATGCCTGCCTCGTTCTCGCACGCTGCATACGCTGATCCATCTTCCCTTGGCTACTTGGTTAATTTTTTTATCGCAGTAGTGATCTCTTGGGAACACTTTCTGAAGGCGTCAGGTGTCAATAATATGGCATATGTAGCCGCCTGGTGACAACTCTGCACGAAATTTGTTGCATGCGTGCGGTTCAGCGGTCAGTCGATTCCCAGATAGGGGTGTGACTGGGGTTACATAGCACTTGTACCCAGGGTTTGTGTGCAAATATGCAGTCAACCATTGGTGGAACTATGTTGTGTCACGTGGGTTTAAGTGAATTTCTTCTCTTTTTTTTAAAAAAAAATACTAGTAGTACGTATGCTTGACTTAGACCCTGTTTTTTTGCGGCTTTTGGCTTCAACTTTTAGGTTTTTTACGGTAACTAGTTTTTAAACAGAATGTTTGTTCAAGATGAGGTATACTAGTTAATTGTAGTAGTACATACTGTACCGACTTTATTTATATCGGCAAGAACGCACATGAGTTTCTATTACTTTGTAATCTCTTGCATTAACAGTCTAAAACCATAAGCCGCGGTTAAAAAAGAACATACCCTTAATATGTATGTCCATATAGAACATTTTGCACCCTAAATAGCTAGGGAACTTTCTTAAATCTAAATTTCGAACCTCATCATAAAATCCGTAGCTTCGTCATTGGACCGTCAATGTCAAGTAGAGCCAAATATACTCGACCTGACCTAACCATTATGTATATATACGTTTGACCTTTCGGTTCCTATATATGTTATAATTCTTTTACAAGTTTTCAATATTCATAATTTGTGGAAGGCCTTTTCTACCAAGGTTATCGGTGCTAGAAGTATGCAGAATACATCCAATGTTTAAGGATAATATCTATATAAATAAAAATAAGTGGTGAGATTCAAGACACCTCTTTCATTTTGAGGACAAGAAAATTCTACAATAATACTAAAAAGAAAAAATCCTAGAAATTATTACATTAATTGTATTTTAATTATAGGCAGTAGAGTCGTATATCAAAAAGAACTGTGTCATAATATCTAGCTATATAATTACACGGATAAATCTGCTAGTTATTCCTAATTCCTACCAGTACAGCAAGGAACGGCGTACATTTGGATCGTAAAAAATAGACCTCCTTGCTCTGAACAAGCAGCAAAAACAAATTGAAGAGCCGGTTTCTTGTCATAAAAAACTTTTCGTACAACTACTGGTAGTAATGTTTTAGCGTACTGTAGTTAAGATATTCATGCAATGTTACACAATCCACTGGTAAGTGGTAGCTCCCGTCACGGTAGATCAATGGTGCTTCGCTACAAAGGCTTTAAGAATCACGGGTGTAACGAAGCTACGCCAGTACTGTTAGGCTGGCGAATCACGAGCCATTTCACTTCTCAGCCGGAACAGGTTTCAATTACTATCACCATTCACCGCTAGCTTTGACCAAAATACTTTCTGTTTTCCCCCCCAAATGCCACTTCCTCCTTCCTAGGTTAATCCAACTTAAATTCTGAAAAGGCCAATTCAACTTAAAGCGGAGTAGTAGCAATTAAGTACTTAAAAAAAGTAGGTCTGTTTTAATTGGCAAAATCACATCAACCTAATTAGTGGTAGTACTAGTTAAGAAAAGTAGGTCGCTTTAAATCCCAAAGCGTGCAAAAGTACTCATCTTTAGGAACCATTTAACTTAAGTTAAAGGAGCTCTGTAAAAAAATTACATTTTCTTAATCTCTTTGCTAAAACAGCTAATTACTTTGTTTAATCATAGTTAGTCAAAAGCCTTTGAGTATTCAACGCAACTAATAAATCGCGCGCGCGTACGTACCTTGGCGGCGTCGACGGCGTTGGCGACGGCCATGAACTGCTGCGGCGAGACGGCGTGCAGCAGCCACCGGCTCCGGAACACGTGTGCCGGCCCCGACCGCCGCTTCGATATCTCCACGCCGTTGCAGTACGCCAGCACCTTCCACCCGTCGTCGTCGGCGCCGTCCCCTCCTCCCCCGCCGCACCCGCCGGAGTCCAACTGGCCGGAGTCCGACGACGCGGCAAGCAGCTCTTGGATGCAGCTCTCGCTGGCATAGCTCACATACCTCTTCAAAGAATCCTCACTTATAGACCTTTATACATATGGCACACACAAACAAAATGATCGGACTTGACCTTCTAAATATCTCATCGATTTCTTTTTCCTAGAAAGGTGATTGATCATACTGTACGTAGGCAATGATAAGACTAATTAACTAGATAGACCTATGTATATAGGTTGATTAAAAAAGCAAAATGAATGTCAATTAGTTAGTTAGTTAGTTATAGTTACCATGATCTTGAGCAGACAGAAGGAAAGGTAGGAGAGCCACCACTGCTCATGCTTCTCTCTGAAACTGGGAGCTATCTTTTGGCTTCTGCTGCCTGTGATGGTATCTTGATGAGTGAATGGAAATATGGAATGGATGATGGATAGATTGGCCTTGTGTTTGATGAAATGGAGATATATAGCAGGTGAATTAGATGGGGTAGGTGTAGCTTTCATATATGGAGATTGGAGAGGAGGGGTTTTAAGAGGAGAGGGGGTGGGAACGGAGGTGAGTGGAGCCACATGCAGTAATTGGGGCACATGGAGATGTCAGTGACAGAGAGGGCCCTCGTGCATACACCAAATTAAAGGGTTAAGGGCGCAAGGGGTATTAATTGCTACACTTACCAAGTGGAGAGGTTAGCTGTGTGTAGGAATAAAATTATGGTAAAGTAAATTGGTAACATCAACATGGATCTAGGTTTTATGAGTTCTGCTAAGAGCATGCTATTTAGTGACAATGAAAATTATGTTGTTCATGTATGCGTAACACTTCTTCCTGCACAGCATTGCGCGACAGCAGCATATATAAAACCCCAGTTGAAGGTTTTAATAGGTTTTTCTAATGAAACAACATAATTAAATCATAAATCAACCTCGGTTGAGGGACTGGTTAACTGGTTTGGATACAAATAATAGCCATAATGCAATTGTTTTATGTCCTGTGTGATATTATTTTGGATAAGCATACAAATGTCATTTCACTTACTCTCCATGTTGTGCATCTTTTGCTACCCAGGAAGTAGGAACTTAATTATTTGTTGTAGTGTCTACGTGAAGAGTTGTTACATATATAATATTAATCTGTCTAGTCTCATATATAGTGTTTAAACAAAACCGTTGTACAAAAGCTGTTTGTAAGGTAATTTAGTAGATGCATGCTAGCTGTAAGTGTAGTGCAATTGCAAAAGAAAAGGATTCTTTTCCTCTGGAGATCATAAAGAGATGAAGGAAAGGGAGTTACTGGGGGAAGGTTTGTGCACATGGCATGCACTTAATTGGCAGCAGGGTTACTCTACAAAGGAAAGAATTGAGCTTTAAAGGACCAAAATTATAGTTAGTGAGATAAAAGTGATGAATTAGAAGGGGTTAAATGATGGCTTTTGGGGTGCTTGTCCTTCTTTTTGTGGGGTTTAGGGCATAATATGCTCTCATTGCACATACATGTGCCAACCAAGCTCCAACGAAGTTATCATGCCACGTCACAATGCAACGAACAGGGCCGTTATGACCTTTTTTTATCTTGAATTGATTGTAATATTCAAGGTACTTAAGAAATAGTTTTTTAACTAAGGTAAGGTACTTAAGGGCAGTCCCAGTGCTCCACGTAGGATAATATCTATGGTATTAATTAGATTGTCATGTAGGAGTTTTAGATGATGTGGCGCTATATTAAATAAGAGAGAGAAGAAAAAGAGGAAGAAACTGGGTCTCATGCAAGACCTAGTTTCTATGAGAAAACCAATGCAATAGACACTACCAAATTTTGCATTAGGGGATGGTGGTATCTTCATGATAGATGGAGAAAAATTATGATTGGTGGAGAGGAGAGAGAGAGAGATTTTGATGCTTAATTAATTGCTTGGGTTATAAATAGACATGGTGCATTCGAGACAATAGTGTTTAAAGTAGTGTCTATATGACATGGCATAGATATAAACTACTTAAATGGTTTCTGCACTAGGACTGCCCTAATAAGTAGTTGGTGCCACATTTAGTTGCTTTTGGAGAGGAAAAGGTGAACTATGATGTGCTTTGGCCGGAAGGTCTTAAATGATGTCTTCTAGCCAACTTGTAGCAAGAGTGAGATTTTGAATGGTGTCTTCTAGCCAGCTTGTAGTAAGAGTGAGATTTTGATACTCTGCCCGGCAAAAACAAAAATGCTGCTAATTTTCTTAATTAATAGTTTGCCAGTGCAGTGCAGTGCAGTAGCTAAACCGTACCCGTATGGAAATGGTCGGTTAACGTTGCAATCTTTAGTGGTTAGAAAAGCAGTGAAGTCAAATCTCGGGGAAAAAAAACACTAGCATTCCTCAGAGAATGCAATCGTGCACATCGTTTACGAGACTTAAACCTTTACTTCAATTTAGCTAGACAATTCGGATGCCACACCAGTTAGGCTAACTCTAATAAGCGAAATCAATATTAGCTCGAGAATTCAAGATTTTATAACATCACGGTGGTGCTCATTTAGGTGTATATATAAGTCTTGGATTATAACTTATTTTGTACCGTAACAGTTGAAAACGTACTGTAGCTACTGATAGCTTTTTCAGCGTAAGTAAATTTAAAAAACAATAAAATTATATCATCACAGAAAATAAAAAAAGACAAAAAAAAAGTCTAAAAAAATAAAAAAAACAGAAAAAGATTGAATTAAGAACCTAGAAACAGAAGCTCTAATGAGCAGGTTACAATACAAGTCGACACCTAGGTATCTCCTCATGTGGAAGCCACCTAGCTAGGCAGATCTCGGACAGATTAAATGGCATCATTCTAGTGGCATGTACGCAAGGTCGTTGGTTATGTATGATCATCATGAATGGCATCCATAGCAATGTAGTCTGTAGTTGGGACTACTGGGCCAGTACATTCACTGCACTGTGGCAGCACGAACTGTTGTTGGAAAAAAGTTGAAAGTCTTACAAAATAGAGTTTGCTTTTCCAAGGGATCATAAAAGAAATTTAAGGTCCTGTTGTGCATATGCTGTCCTTGGTACCTTGGCAGGTCAGATGATGACTTTGTTAATTTGGAATTACTCTGAACCTGTTCCCTTGGACTTGAGATATCTGCTCTGATGCTGCAGAAGAGGGCAATGTGCATGCATGCCGTATGATAATTAAGCGATTCAGAAACGAAAGCTAAACGGACATGTTTCTTCATTGGTTGCCAAGCAAACCGATAGCCACCTCCTACTTTGAAGTTTCTATTTGTATATGAGCAATTTGAGCACACCATTTTTCATCCATGGTTCACTAAGCTACTTTCAGTCCTATATCTTGTAATTTTTGTTGACCTGTGTTATTTCTCTCTTTTTTTACCATTTAGATTTTATTTTTTATCATCGCTAATTGTACTGATAGCTAGAGTAGGCAAAAAAAATTAATTAAAAATAGAAACATGGAACAGGTTCAGAGTAATTCCAAATTAACAAAGTCCACGCGCTATGTAAACATACTAGTCTCATAGGCGCGGCGGCACGCCGCGCCAGCCACCGTGTGTACCGAAGTAAAAGAGGCGAAAATTCGTAGCTAAAGGAAAGCGTAGGGTTTTTTTTAAAAAAATGCGAGGGGCTTTTCGCAATAAAAGGAGACCAGAGGGGTTTTTTCATAAAAAATAGGGGTTGTTTTGAAAGAACCGAGGGCCTGTACGTAATTTTGGAAACTGCGGATCGTTATCAACGAAAAATAAATATGCGCAGGGACTTTTTTGAAAAATCCATAGACCTTTTTGCGATAACCGAGGACCTTTACGTAATTTCGAGAAAATGCAGGGACTTTTTCGCAAAAAAGCCCACTGACCGTACGCAAATTCCCCGCCACGCGCCGGCCGGAGCGCGCGGGGGGTGACGTGGGGGCTCTCAGCGGCCGGGAAACCCCCGGGTTTGTATAGGGTATGATATTGTACAATACGTGTAATCGTTGTACAATATATGTTTAATACTATATTTCACGATATATGTCCACGCGCTTGACCTGCCACCACATATCACTACTGGACACGGAGACCACATGGCAAAGATGTGCCCTCGCCGTTGCTCCGCTCCAACCGGATGTGGATTTCTAGCTTCCGACTAAAATTATATTGTAGTGACTGCTAATTTTTTCTAAATTATTTATTTAAAAAATTAAAATAGAGAAAAAATAAAAAAAATACCGTTATATCATCACGGACAATGCAAAGAAATAAAGAGAAGTAAGAAAGCAAAAAACAAAAAAACCAAAAAAATACGAAATTAAGAAGCTGATACATTCCAAATGGCTTTGGACTTCTAGAAGCTAGAATCCAAAAGCCGAAGCCAAAAAAAGACGGTTGGAGCAAGCGCTTAGTCTTGTTCAAAATGGTTTTTGCTTTGGCTGTTGGCTTTTGACTGAAAATAGATGCCTTCTTTTTTTATTTATGGCTTGTGGTTTATGGTTTATCTGCAATAATTTGTTTTCAAGTATTGCGTTTTTTCAAAATGAGATCAACAGGAAGATTATAGTAAAAATTGTACTAAGTTCAGCTGTACCAGCTAAAATCGCATGCAACTATTTTTCTCTATGTATTGCCTCTTGCGGGTAGCCAGAATTCAAAAATTTAAGCCATCAATCATAGTCTAAAATAACCTAGCAACTGTTAGCTTTTGGTTGGGGTATTCAATTGAAAGAAAATGAAGAAAAAAAAGAGTAAAAATGAAAAAAGTTATATCTCTATAAACTATGCAAAGAAAAAAATAACCACGTTAAGAAACTTACACATTTAAAACAGTTTTCTAATAGAGTGGTCGCTGGAGTGTCTGATGTAAGCCACACTATTGTTCAACTACAAACAACAAATGGGTTGGACGCGTCCTAGCAAGGTAGAAAACTGGTCAGCACATATTGGCACGTGCCAGCCACTGAGGCACTGCACGCATGTTCGGCTAGCTCTGCCGTGCAAGAGGCTCCAAAACTTGTTCATGCTGCCATGCATGCATGCATGAAGAATCCTAGATCGCACACTACCAAAAAATTGGACCTAACCAACTCACTGATCGGACGCCTGCAGCTTATAGCGGAAAAAAGCCCAGCTCCATTGCCATTGTGGCTTTGACTAAACAAATTAGTTGGTGGCAGGCAGCTAATTGATCCATAAAAAAATGTTGCAATCACTTTGTTTTTCTGATAGCCTGGTTGACCTTTGGGAATGGATTGGAACCAACTAATGGATGCATAACTGATGGTCAACTTAGACCATGTGGATCGATGCTAGCTCCATCGTGGTTGACCATACCTGGTGACCAAGATTAATATGCATATGGTCATGGACCAACTGTTAGCAACACTAGCATAGTTTCAATCAGCAGGAGCATCTTAGGCCCCGTCTGTTTCCCGATTCCTACGAGAATTGAATTGTATTATGTGAAATTCATACGAAATTTCTATGAAATTTATGTGTTCGAAAGGGATCCTTGGTATTATTGCTAGATGCTACATATATAGGCCCTATACAAGGGCTTACATAGCTCTTATTGGCTTATATTGCAAGATTTGTAAATTATTTGGCCGAACTCTTTTTGAGACAACTAATGCAGCCCCGTTTGGAATACAGAAATTTCACATAAAACAGTTCAATTCCCACATTAATTGGGAAATTTTCCATATTCCAAATGGAGCCTACAAGTTTTTGATAGTTGTAAGTCAGGAATTTTTGGAAACCTTCCCATATAACTTTGCTTCTACAGATTTGCTAAAAAACAATCGATGAAGAATTTTGAGAAAATCAATCGAATTTCTGACCATTCAATTTGCCCCATGTTTTGTGCTCCAGGCAGCATCCATCTCTGTCTTCGATGAAGATCTGGCAAGTTGGGATTCAGTTCACCTAATATAGGGTTCTGGTTCACCAGAATCCTTGACTATAGAGGGAGGGAGGGGGTGGTAACCAATTGGCAGTGGGTGGTGGTGGCAGCAGAGTGGCAACCGATCGACAGTGGGTGGTGGTGGCAGCGGGGTGGTGCCAACGGTGGGAGGCGATGGGGCACCGGATTCGATGGGCGGTAAGCTGCCGGAGAAGAAGATGGTGTGCTGGGGTGAGGTGGTGATGGTGACACACATGACGACTACAGGGTGGGCAGTGTGCATTGTGCGGCTACATATTGGGATGGGGATTGGGTTAGGGGTGGGGCAGAGATAAGGATTTGGGGAGAAATCTTCTCAGCAGTTGGATTTGGATCCAACGGTTATATTTTTTTGATTGAAATATCCCAGATTTTCAGTTGAGTGATATATAGTGACTCCCTTCACTACTACAAAACAGGCTATACTAGACAGCTACATCACAGACGGTTTATACTAGGAACCGTCTGTGTGACTTTCACAGACGGTTCTTAACACGAACCGTCTGTGATGTCCCGTTCATAACAACTGTCTGTGATATTCTGTATATGATCAGAGGTTAATATATAAGTACACATTGCTTCTAATAACTTAACTACAGAACTACTGAGACAAGAGATCACAAATTAAAGGCAAATTTATTAATTTCAATTCGAGGTAAATTTATTACAAAAATCGCACAGATAAAGAGCTTCCTAGATTCTAATCTTCTGGGCTTCGTACGCTTCTTCTTCAACTTTGGGACTTGGAGGATCAGCCGCTGAGTTCTCAAACGCCGTTAAGATTGTCCTTGTCCTCAGCACTTCCTCCTCCAGCCTGGGCAAATGATCAGTAGTATAGCCCATAATCTTGTAGAGGATAGCATTATAAGATTCCTCAGAATCTGTCATTTCTGCTTGATCAGCAATGCTATCCATCAGTCTCTCGAATGCCTGTAGAGCTTCTTCCGCTTTGTGCACATTGTGGAGAAGAACTAAGGTGAGGGTTGTTTCCCTTTCTTGAGCGGCAATGAGACGCCTCCGTCGACGGCGGATGATCAGGTCAAGCTGACGGATGCAAGAAAGTCGGGGAAGGAGAGCAGGGCGTGTGCGGAGAAGCTGCTCCAGATGTAAATTGCTGGCCGCCTGTGTAAGGTTCCGACCGAACAACTCTTGATGAACATATGAGAGGAAGGAGATGATCACAAGAATAGTAGAATTTGCCATATTGTACGTACATAGAAGAGATCTGGATTAGGAGCGCATATTTAACCTTTAGCACAGACGGTTCGTATACCAAACATTAATGATATAGACGCTTCATATAACGATTGAGATACGTTAGACGATCGAAACACGAGAGATACGTTCTGACTTTGCATTATCATAGACGGTTCGTATACCAAACATTAATGATATATATAGACGCTTCGTATAACGATCGAGATACGTTAGACGAAACACGAGTGATATATACGTCCTGACTTTGCATTATCATAGACGGTTCTAAACTAGAACCGTCTGTGATAATAATGATATCACAGACGGTTCTAAACTAGAACCGTCTGTGATAATCTGACCGCTAGGCCCGTCGATCCTCCTCAACCCAATCCTAACCAATAGAAATCCACCAATCCTCACCCCACGGATTGTAGCTCCGCCTCTCTGTCCCCGCGCCAAAAAATTTCGCACTCCCTCCCCTATAAATAATCACCAGAACCCAGCCTCCTTTCTGTTCTCCTCCTCTTTGCTGCTTTCCTCCTCCTTGCTGTTTTCCTCTTTGCTATTCTCCTCCTCCTTGCTGTTCTCCTCCTCCTCCTCCTTGACCCATACCACAATAACCCCACGAAGCAGATGATGCACAAGGCAGCGCTCAATCAACCCCGACGATGGTAGCCGGGCGTCAAAGACATCTAGCTTATGCGCTGCATCAGGGGCGAGAAGGCCTAGGCATAGAGGATCTTTGCTTTTCTCTGTTCTTGTTGTGTTAGCTAGATGGGCAACCTGTTTGTTGTATTGAGATATTGTAATGGCAGGCTCTAATCTTAATAAAAATAAAATGTGTAGTACTGTGTTTCATACTATATTTGTTTGTTTTCATTTCAATTAATTGATTTGCGAAATGGATGTTTTATGTTTGTGAAATGAATTGAGATGTGAATTGGATGTATACATGTACATGTTGATCTGCTTGTTTCAGAGGGCATGGCTAGCATTTCCTGAGGCTAGCAAATAAACAGAAATAGATTTAGGGGTAGAAAAGAATATCACAGACGGTTTTTAGTTATAAACCGTCTGTGATATTTACACCACAGACGGTTCGAAAACCGTCTATGATAACCTTTGATTTGTCACTGACCCATAAATTCAGACGGTTCAGAAAACTGTCTGTGATGATGTTTTTGAACCGTCTGTAATACAGTTTTCTGTAGTAGTGCTTGTTTCTATCTCCTTCTGCAGCTCAACATTGAGGAAAGTTTGCGAGATTAGATACTTTGGACAGGTTTGTTCTAATTCAAGAAATGTCAGCCTCCACTGTGCAGACTATGCAAGAATCAGGCAATATACAGTACATATATACACAAATAGCCTACACTTAGTCATCGTGTGGAAGTCTTTTTCTTTCACCTAAAATAAGTAATCATCACCTAACAATTTTGCTTAGTGTGAACCATTTGTAGAGATTCCATGAATCGCTCAAATTGGCAAGATAGCAGATAAGGGGCATCACACCATGCGTTAATATACTATCACTTGATTAATTCAATGAAGCTGCAGAAGGTGATAACTGTTGAAAACGTAGGCAATAATTTAATTTCAAATTTTACTAGAAGACAAATACAATAAACTAGCGATTCAAAAACTTATTGCTAACAGCAGGCTACTCATCATACTTCAGAATATACGCAAGAAAAATATAATAACAAAGTCGAACGAATGCGCGAATGACTTACTATTTAGCCTGATGGAGAACAGGAAGCAGTGTAGGCTAGATGCAGTGCAGAACGTAGATGACGCTGTGTAGTGAGCGGTCGCACAGATGTGTGCTACCCAAAAACCTTATTGCCGCCCCGTGCAGGTACTCTCTGTGCCAATGGTTCGGAAATAACCGCTTGCACACCGGGAAGAAACGTTAGCGAAGTTCAAATGGCACAGCACTAGAGCACAAGATCGTAGAGAAGAAGAAAATAGAGGCAGTAGAATTCTCACACATAATCTGGATGTCTCCAGGCATATAAATAGACAGACTGATAACTAATATGATTAAAACAGCCATTTATCCACTGGTAACTACCACATTCAACCAGCCATTTATCCACTGGTAACTGCCTGTCATCAAAACCCCAATAAAGCATCAAATTCAAACGTTTGAATCTCATTCAAACATAGAGAGAGTGGTGCAGAGTTCAACAAAAAATAAACGTCAAAGTCACAAGTCACGCGATTTTCACACGAATATACGCGAATATGCGCACGTGCGTGCGTGTGTGTGTGACTAGTCAGAACCCTCCTCATACCATCTCTATCCATATTCAAGGAGTGGTGAAGACTCCACCTTATAAATCGGTCTTCCTCACCTTGCCTTAGCAATATGGTACTAAACCATGCATGCTTTGGAATTAAGGAAATATGCCATGCTTAAATGGGCCAATTTCTAACAATCCCCCACCAATTCCAAAGCAAGAAGTAAACATATGACAAAGATATTGTGCTGAATTACTATTAATATACTAGTCATTTAGTTTAAGTCCCGTACAGGTTGAACTTGCACCTAGTATCACAATATTCATCTTCTCACAGCTGATGAATGGACTAGAATTCACAGCTTTTCGTGATCAGATTTCACTTGAAATATCAATTAATACTAGACTACCAATGAACAGTGATGGAGCATTAGATGGTCGTGCTCCCTTATCTGCTCATGAGCTTTCTAGAGAATGCCTCGTTGTCGTGAACTGCGACCACACAGTTAAGCTTAAGTAGGTGTATTCTTTGTAGGTATCCTGTAGGCTAATACCTTTTCCTCATTTGGACAACAGAATACATTAAGACTTTATGCCAACCTTCTATACAGTCGAAAGTACATTGTTTATTAGGACATGAATACAATAAATATGTACTCTCTTGTTACAACATCAATTTGTTTTTCCCATTGCTAAGTCACGGGATCTCCGATCAAGAAGGTATGGGTTACCATTGTGATGCGACTTTAATGGGCCTCGTTCCCATGTCCATATATGCAACAGAAAATCGCTTTCCATGCTAACACCTTTGTAAAAGGGTCTGTCAGATTTTTCTCAGTGTAAATATAGTTCACAGTAATCACCCTGAAGTTTCTCAGTTTTCTTACAGATTTAAGCCTACACTTCACATGTCTAGAGGACTTCATATTTCTGATTGGGGAGATAATCGTCTATTCTTTTCCTTTTCCCTGGATCAAACTGAATCTCCTCTTCCCAATTGATTTGGGACATTCTATATTCATAGCTTTTGCACTTGAACATAGTGCCTTTCTTTTCAAAAATTGCTCCATGACTACGAACTACCTACCACGGGGAGATGACAATTACTAAAAATTAGAACACAATGAATTAGCTATTAAAATACATTGAAAAATTCCCTAATTCAATTGTTACAAAAATCTAAAAGGGTATTCTAATATTAAAACCCTAACCCACAAATATTTTAAAAATTATGGAATTGAAACCCTAAAATCTAAATCATAAATTTTAGTCTATATCCTTGAAAGATATAGGTAGAATTGAGAGGAACAGAGGAATCTGATAGGAGCTTGAAGCAAGTACCTATTTGATGGGCTAATCGTTAGCTATGAAGCTAGGAGCCAAGGCGACCTTGGATTGCCTTCATTGTTGCAGATTAGGAAAGGAAATTATGTGGGGAACTACCGAACAGGGAAGGCAAGGTGTTTGGTCTGGCTGTCTAGGGGCATTAGCAACTTGTGGGCATCTGGGCGAATAGGCAAACAGGTGAAGCAAACCACTCGGTCGATGGCGCCTGGCGCTGTGAGCCTGTGCGGCGATGGCATGGCTATTGGGCGGCTAGGCCACACCACACGGGCCCATGGGAGAAGTTCTGGTCTGCGCGCAGACATGGGCCACTAGGATGCAAGTTATGGGACACTAGTTTTTGGCATGTGGGGGTACACTACGTAAGGGACACTAGCTTTTGGCATGTGGGGGCACACTATGTAAACTTGCATCCTGAGCAAGAAAAATTAAAATTGGCCTTGGGTCTATGCCCCTCCCCCCATCCCCCACATAGCCATGAGTGCATCCGCCCCTTAGCCTCTCCATCAATGGAAACAAACACACTCAAACTATGACTCTACACATAGGGCAAGTAGCCTGGTTTTGGAACCACTGGATCACGCAAGATCAATGAAAAATATGGCCTCACTGTATATTGCAAACTACTACTCGTTCTTGAAATCCTCAAGACAAACAGAGCACTCAACATCAACGCCCTCGACTAGTGCACCCTAAATATATGCAAGGACTACCATAGGGATCCAATGGCAACCTTGCCCCACCCATAGCTGCTAGAGACCATACCCGATCACTGTGAGCATGGCAAGGCCAACTAGCATGTACGCTGTGATGACCACATTATGGTCACCCCCAGCGGGTGATTTTCTGTCTATTTCTCCTGCATGGTCTGAACCCATAGTTTTTGGCATGTGGGGGGCACACTATGCAAACTTACGCTCTAAGCAAGAAAAATTAAAATCGGCCTAGGGGCCTATGCACCCCCACACACACATAGACGTGAGTGCATCTGCCCCTTAGCCTCTCCATCGATGGACACAAACACACTCAAACTGTAGCTCTACACATAGGGCAAGTAACCTGGTTGTCTCTGACCCACTGGGTCACACAAGATAGATGGAAAATATGGCCACACTATAGTATCACAAACTGTTGCCCACTCTCAAATTCCTCTAGACAAATAGAGCACTCAGCATCAATGCCCTCAACTAGTGCACCCTGAATATCCGAAAAGACTGCCATGGGGATCTGATGGTGGCATTGAGAAGGGCTTCCCTGTCTCAGCTAGTATGATACCTCACCCATAGTTGCCAGAGACCATACCTGATCACTGCGAGCATGGCAAGGCCAACTAGCACGTACGCTATGATGACCACATTGCAGTCACTCCCGGAGGGTGAGTCATGCATGGTCTGAACCCATAGTTTTTGGCATGTGGAGGCACCATCTGGTAAAATCAGCCTGGGGCTTATGCCCCTCCCCCGCCCCCTCCACACACACACACATAGACATGAGTGCATCCGCCCCTTGGCCCTCTCCACCGATGGATACAAACACACTCAAACTGCAGCTCTGCATATAGGGCAAGTAGCCTAGTCATTTCGGACCAACTAGATCACACAATAGAAAATATGGCTGCATTGTAGTATCGCAAACTACTTCCTGTTCTTGAAGTCCTCTAGACAAACAGAGCACTCAACATCGACGCCCTCAACTAGTGCACCCTGAATATCCGCAAAGACCACCATAGGGATCTGATGGCAGCCTCGCGAAGGGCTTCCCTGTGTCGGCTAGTATGATAACTCACCCATAGGTGCAAGAGACCATATCTGATCACTACGAGCATGGCAAGGACAACTAGCACGTACGCTATGATGACCACAATGCGGTCACCACCCGAGGGTGAGTCTCCATCTATTTCTCCTGCACAGTCTGAACCAATAGTTTTTCGCATGTGGTGGCACACTATGTAAACTTACCCTCCAAGAAAAAAAGATCAAAATTGTCCTAGGGGCCTATGCCCCCCCCCCCCAACACACATTGTCGTGAGTGCATCCGCCGCTTAGTCCTCTCCATCGGTGGACATAAGCACACTCAAACTGTGGCTCTGCACATAGGGCAAGTAGCCTAGTCGTCTCGGACCCACTATGTCACGCAAGATCGATGGAAAATGTGGCCACACCAAGATGCCACTATATTAATTTGTAATACGGACATGATGCTTGCATTAATTGCATAATTTCATGGTTAAACGATCTTGCCTTGTCTGTAAAATTCAAATGTACATCATAACATATGCCACCTAACCAAAGGCTCCACGAATAATTTTGTCAAAGTAATAACAAGCGTTCACGCTAAAGCCGCATTTAGCTAATGACAATTTGTTGACATGTACCTCTCATTCATCCACGTACACCAATTAAATGCATCATGCCAATTTTGATAAGAAAGCCAATGTACGATGCTTTCTAACCATAGAAGGCATGGAGAAATTGGGAGGACGCATTAAGGGAAGGGAGGTGTGGAAACTAGGCCTGCTAAAAACTAACTGAGAACAAAAGAAAGCGGTATACAAATGGCCGGAATCCGGATTAGATGGCTACCGCAGCTGGGAAGCGGCAAAAAAAATCAGCAACTGCCTCCACAGAACGTCTTGAAAGGAACTCGTTCTAAACATGGTACAAGCTAACTAAATACGAAAGCAGAAACAATCACCGTAGCAAAGATCAGTCAGAATGATGCACAAGCAAAGATCAAGCACAACGGAATAGACACGCAGATCGTAAAGGGAAAACAAATGCAATGCACAAACTAACTGAGAATTGAAGAAACAAATGGCCGGAGCAGATGGCTACGACAGCTAGGAAGCGGTAAGAAATCAGTATCTACCTACGTGGATGAATGAGAGGTACATGTCAAAATTGGCTTTCTTATCAAAATTGGCATGATGCATTTAATTGGTGTACGTGGATGAATGAGAGGTACATGTCAACAAATCGTCATTAGCTAAATGAGACTTTAGCGTGAACGCTTGTTATTACTTTGACAAAATTATTCGTGGAGCCTTTGGTAAGGTGGCATATGTTATGATGTACATTTGAATTTTACGGACAGGGCAAGATCGTTTAACCATGAAATTATGCAATCAATGCAAGCATCATGTCCGTATTACAAATTAATATAGTGGCATCTTGGTGTGGCCACATTTTCCATCGATATTGCGTGACACAGTGGGTCCGAGACGACTAGGCTACTTGCCCTATATGCAGAGCCAGTATGCTTATGTCCACCGATGGAGAGGACTAAGGGGCAGATGCACTCACGGCAATGTGTGTGTGTGGGGGGGGGCATAGGCCCCTAGGACAATTTTGATTTTTTTTGCTTGGAGGGTAAGTTTACATAGTGTGCCACCACATGCGAAAAACTATGAGTTTAAACTGTGCAGGAGAAATAGATGGAGACTCACCCTCTGAGGGTGACCGCAATGTGGTCATCATAGCGTACGTGCTAGTTGTTCTTGCCATGCTCGTAGTGATCAGATATGGTCTCTTGCATCTATGAGTGAGTTATCATACTAGCCGACACAGGGAAGCCCTTTGTAAGGCTGCCATTGGATCCCTATGGTGGTCAACCACATATAATATACCAGCTAACTAAGAACTAAAGAACCTATGTATGTAGAAATGTCACTGCAAGTACGACAGAAAGGAAAGGTCATGAGAGCTCAATGGATCGCAACATGGCAGGCTCACGGAGTCCGCACTCAGTAAGGAAGACAACGGCAAAAGAGAGGAACCCACCAGAGGAAGACGTGCCAAGGTAGAAGCAAAGCGCGGCGCAGCACAGATGGAGAGCCGGACGAACCGAAGAGGAACTGGGAACCCAAACGGCGGAAGAAGTAACACAGCGGGCTCGCAGAGTTTACGCTCACCAAGACAACAACACAAGAAGGGGGAACCCACCAAAGGAAAACGCCAAGATTGAAGCAAAGCGCAGCGCAGCACGGATGGAGAAACGCGCGAACCGAGGAGGAGCTGGAAACCCCAAAGGAGGAAGAAGGAACAGGCGTACACGTCCACCTCGCGAAGTCCGCTCTCACAAAGGGAACCAATGGCAGCCAGATGGGAAACCCACCAAGGGAAAACGTCGTACTGGCAAAGGATACCTTCGGCAAGGATACCTCGTACTGGCAAAGGCAAGCATCTTGAAGATGCAATTTGCGCGAATGCAATACAATTGTACAGAATAGAGGCATGCTAGTGTTGCAACCATATTAAATTTGCAGAAACTCTGGACGTGTATTTGTCAGTGCATTAATTTTTCCACATCTGCGTACAATTATACGTAGGTACTGCCCGAAAGTGTTCCAGTGATCCAGTCCCGCTGCTTCTGCGACTCGTACCGGCTCAGCGATGGCGACGAGTTCGAGGGAGACGGCACACCGCCGCCTGCCGAGGTCCCGGCGCCCGACGAGGACGAGCTGGCCCCCGACGCACCGACGCCAGAGAAGATGGAAGCAGCGGCGAGGCCGAGGAAGATGTTGTCCTGGGTGGCGCCGTCCGCCGCCGACGTTTCTTGCTCCGGGAATGTGATGATGGTAGCGGTAGTGCCGTGGTGGTCATCCATACGCTCGCGCGACATGCACCCTTATTTATACGCCCGCCGTGCAGCCTTGTTTGTCAACAATGCCATGCCGAGGCTGTATTGCATCGGCAATCGGCATCCATTAATCAAAAGTAAATGTTCCTAATCACATCGATATAATAATCACGCCTCTACCGGCCTCTGTAGTACTCCATTTCAAGAATAGTGGAATAAATAAGGAAATAATCACTTTGCCATTAAAAAGATATGATAGCTATAGCTATTAAGTCCTATCACAACTGACAAGATTATCAATTATACAGAGTTACGCTAGCCCGAAACAGCCCACAACCCACGTACCACAAGGCGTACACAATTGCCCAAACCTAAATTTTTCAGAAAAATAAAGTTAAAACTAGAAATCTAATGAAATAAAAATAACTGACGAAAAATAACAGAAAGTAACAGTGACAATCTTGAAAATAAATAAAAAATAGAAATTTGAGAGAAAATGAGAACAAAATTCACAAAAATGGCAAAATGAGGGGAAACAACTATTTTAACTACAAGTTAGAAATTTAAAAAAAATGAAACCTTAAGAAATTTGCAAATAAGAGAATATAAAATTATTGCAAATTTGGTTACATCAACAGATTGTAGACATTATCCAAGGTGCCATACGAATTTAGCTATAAGTTTATATCAATCTCACAAGTTCTTTAGCTACATCGGTGCTGCAATACCTGTTGAGCACTCTTTGATTTTCTGAAGAATTCCAAGATAAAGACCCAGCACGAAAGGCGCGGATAGATTGTCATTCTTATCTTCAGCATGAATTCTCGCCACTCTCTTCTGAGGATCCATTACTTGCACAAGTGACAACAGCTTAGTCCATGACCTAGTTTTATCAGGCCTCTCATAAACAACATATTTAGGAACCACCTCATGAATTAGGACATAGCGTGTATCTTCCAATAATCTAGCTAATAGTAGCATCGTAACAAAAATGAACCATTACCTGCCATGCTGTTGTTATTTTGAGACTTGAGATTGTATGAGTATTCAATGCAATAATCCAATTGGGCATAGTGTGGAGATTGGCAGATTTAGTAAGAAAAGGTAATATTATTCGAGACAACTTGAATTTTGAAAATTTCCAACCCTGAAAATTGATGATTTTAGCATAAAACATTGATTGCAGTTGAACATAGTCGATGGAAAAATGCAGTACCGGTTCAACGAGGATGGCCACCATCCCACCGGCTTCTTCCCTCGCCTCCATGTCACCGCCGGTGGATCTTGCTGGGTTCTTGGCACAACGGCAGCGGAGGAGATCTAGAGGAGCAGCATGCCGCCGGTGGTGGAGATCCGGAGGAGGAGGAGGCGGAGCGTGATGGTGGCAGTGGAGATCTAGAGGAGGACGGCTCGACAACGACGACGATGAAGGCGGTGTGAAGCAAGCCAGTGTGCTGAGGGCACGACGACCATGAGCAAACTAGCGACGAGAGCTGGGAACCCTAGCATGCGGCTAACCGCCCTCTCCACTTGACAGCTTGGCAGACATCCACTGATACATCCATAGCAAACCCATGCGAACAACCCAAGCAAACCCATGGGTTGAACCCATTTAAACACAAAATTTTTGAACCCGCACCAAACCATCCCAACCCGTTTTAACTGTATAGCCAACCCATTCCCACTCATTCAAAGCCAACCCAAATTAAAATCCAACCCGTTTCAACTCAACGCAACACATTAGAGCATCTCCAATAGTTTGCTAAATAAACTCCCAATCTTAATTTTTTGGAAGCAAATGAAAAAAACCCTCTCCAACAACTCCTAATCCTAACTCCCAATAAATCCGGACTTGGGAAAATCGGTCCTGCGGCGCGTAAAAATCCGCACGAACCTGCGACTTGGAATCCTAGTACGCGCGTTTTTTCCCAGGCCTTCTTCCTTCTCGCGCCAAAGAAAGGAGTTTGCCACCCCATCTGTATGCCGCCGCCCCTTCTATGCCCTAGGGGTTTGCAGCCATTGGAAGCCGCTCTCTGCCTCCAGCACCATAGCAAAGAGGTAAAATCGATCCCTGCCCCCTCATCTATGCCCTAGCTTCTTCCTGGTATTATCTAGCCGCACCTGGAGGGATGTGGCCGCCCCCAGCCATGACTGCCCGAAGTAGCAGCCGCCCGAGCTCCCTTGAGGCCGCCTTCTCCCCCTACGGCGAGATCCTGGACTCCAAGGTTCGTCTTGTATCGATCCATGTCTTTCCTTCCCTTTTCCCCTTTTCTGGAGGTGTTGTGATGCCTTGGAGGTTCCTACGTGACAATTTGTAAGAGAGATTTGGCTACTGGATCTTACATCTGATGCCCATTTCTACTAGATCTGAGATTCCTTGGATTTTTGTTAATCTCTTTCTCTCTTGCCATGTTCGGTGTAGATCTAAAATTGTTTGCGATGCGGAGTCTTGACTGAAATGTATTTGCGAATTGGTTTGCGGCAGATCATCAACGACAGGGAGACGGGGAGGTCCCGCGGGTTCGGCTTCGTCACCTTCTCCTCCGGGCAGTTGATGCGCGAAATTGCAATTCTTTTCGTGCGGCAGTTTTTTGCACTGATCGAATTTGCCCATTTATACAGAAAAATAAATAAATTGCAATTTTCGTGGTAATTGATGTGCCGCCGTTGCAAATTTCAATTGTTTGTGGCTAGTTTTGAGTTATGGTCGGGGCAGTTTAGGATGAACCTGTTTACTCTCTCTGTGGATTGAGCTCTGAAATGTAGCATGGTCTGACACGCTATTCTCACTTGTTCAGTTAGTTGCTTCGCATGAAACCCAACTAGAACTGGCATGATATGTTGGCAATTCACCATGGAGATGTTTGGGCTTTGCGCAATAGGTTTTTTTAGGTCTTTTTAGAATAGGCGTTAACAGACTGACAGGAAATTGTTTCGACTGTGGACTAATTATTTGTAACATGGTATAAACTCCAAAGTCCAAAGTTCGCAATATGGTGAAGTAATACTTACTGTTGTACTAATGGGTAGTGTTTAGTTTGCAACCATACTGGATTGGATGATTCCTCTCAGAAGCAAAAGCAGGGCATTCTCATCGTGTTGTTGCACAGATCACTTCATAACGAAAGTTGGAATTTTCTTTTACGTTCTTATTCTGCTAGACAGCATGACCGTTCTTAAGAATTATCTCCATCTCGTTTTTGTTCTACATATGTTAACTCTTGGTTTCAAATGGCATCTTCTTAGAGAACCCTCTCAGACACACAGATTATATGGGGGTGGTACAAGCCTTTTTATAGGCATCATTTGCTATATTATGCCACTGATTTTTTAACGTTCTTCTTCAAAATCGATGACACTGATTTTTTTCCCATTATTTGCAGGCTGTTTGCAATGTCTGGATGTGAGTATTGGACAAACATGGTGACTGGTATGGAGCACGATATTTCTTTGGATGACCTCAGTATCCCACAAACACAAGAGACACAGTTACCTGAGGTGAATCCTACTGATGGGCAGGCGTTCGAGGTGCAACCATCTGCTCCTATTGCACGTAATTGCGCTGCAAGGCCAAATCAGAAAAGGCAAAAAAAATTTAATGTGAAGGAGGACGAACTTGTTGTCTCAGCTTGGTTGAACACTAGCAAAGATCCTGTGCAAGGTACTAATCAAACTCGTGCCACCTTTTGGCGTAGAATTTATGAGTACTATGAAAAGAACAAGACATTTGAATCGAAACGAACGGAGAGTTCGATTATGCACAGATGGTTGCATATTTTGGAGCAAGTCAACAAGTTTTGTGGATGCTACGACCAAATTGAGCGTAGAAATCAAAGTGGGCGTACCATTCAAGATAAGGTATTTGTTACGTCTTCAATTTTAGTACCACCAGTTTCATATACAAATGTGTATGCACTCACATTTTTTAACATGCCATGTGTAGATTTCTGATGCATCAGCTTTGTTTAAGGAAGTAGACAAAGAGAACAAGTCGTTCACTTTAATGCATTGCTGGAACAAATTGAAGGGCGAAGACAAGTGGCAATCGAAGGTAAAGGAATTGGCTGAGCAGAAGGAGAAGGAGAAGGAGAAGGAAGCTGCTAAAAAGAAACAGAAGGTTAACTCTGGGCCTATCGTTGCTGATTATGCAGACAATGATGTCACTGAGATTACACCCATAGACCCTGATGCACTGAAGAGACCAGTAGGTAAAAAGAAGGCCAAAGAAGCATTAAGGCGAGGTGGAGGTGATGCTTGCATGGAGGCTTTGGACCAAATGTGGGCCAAGAAAGAGGCTTTTGACATGGACAAAGAGAGGAAGAAAGAGGAGAGGTACAATGCATCACTCGCTCTAGAGAAAGAACGCCTTCTTTTAGAACAAAAAAAGGCTGATACTGATCAAAAAAGGGTTGACGCTGAACTGGCCAATATTGAGTTGGAGAGAATGAAAGAGGAAGACAAAATTATGTCAAAGGACATCAGTTCCTTGTCTGAGGTGCAGCAACAGTACTACAAGCTTATGCAGGAAGCTATCGTTGCCCGTCGTTTGTCAAAGTAGATTTATTTGTAATGTTCAAACCATGATTTCAGTATTGTGACAAATTTGGTTTATATTGACCTTGTGATGAGATGATCCGATTCCATACATTCTGTATTCTGTTACATTTTCAGGTTGATGGGCCAATATCCGATTCTGCTGCTTGTAGTAACCCCAGGACAATAGCAAGCCAATAATATTTCAGTAATCATCTTGGCTGAAATCCAGTGTTTGATTTGATGTACCACCCTTGTGATTCAGGCCAGCTGTGGTTACCTTACAAAAAAAATCTGTCTAGCCTCTGTTGGAAATAATATATTGCAGTTGAGATTACCACCAGTTTTTGTCACTTAGTTTTTTGTTTTCAACTTTTGGTGAAATTCAGTGACTCCTGGTGAAATTCAGTGAGCGCCTGATCATGTATGTTAAATGTTTAAGTACTATGCCATCCATATGGAGCAATTCAATATGTATGTTAGATTGTCTTGTTGAGAAACAAAATATTTGAGTTTACTTCCTTTGCAGGAGGATACTTATGTTGAGTTTACTTCCTTTGCAGGAGGATACTTATGTTGAGTTCTTGAAGCTTCGAGGTGTTCCTCTCACGGAAAGGGAGTGTTCCATGAATAATGTAGATATTGTACCACAGGTGAGTTTGTCTTGTATCATTTTAGTTGGTTTAGCTTTTGTAGTTGAATCGAGATACCACTTGAAATATCATTCTGTCGTGCTGAGTGCTGACTAATAACCAATATTCCACTTTGGGCTGCAGATTAGAACTGCTGCATCAGAAGACCGCAGTGTCATGGAGAAAGGGCTTAGAGCTTTTGTCTCATTCATTCGGGCATACAAGGAACACCACTGCTCTTACATTATTTGCAGTAATCAACTACAAGTAAGAACTCAGTCCACAAACATAACATTATTTGCATTGTTTCTGCTGCTGGTTCATTTTCTAGTAGTAGCTTAATCAGCAGTTCTTCATTCAAGGGCATAAACACTTGAATAATCAGCAAAATATTTTTGTTCATTGAATCTATAATAATAACGCACACAATGAGCAAATCAATGGGAAAACAATTATTACAAAGCCACATAACCTAATACTTATCAGGATAATGCTGCCATAAGTGCTCGATTAAGTCTTCTTTAAGATGATGATGAGTTTCGTTGTCTCTAATCCTTTTATGTGCCTCAATAAATTCTTCTATGGTACGATGATGCTCATGAGAAGGCTCCACATTTTGACCACCATAGTCGAAACGCTCGTTAGGATCAACTACTCCCTCATCCTCCACGATCATATTGTGCATGATGACACAAGCTTTCATGATGTCCCCTATTGTTTTTGTATCCCACATACGAGCTGCACCACGAACAATGGCAAACCTAGATTGCAGAACTCCAAAAGCTCGTTCGACATCCTTCCTCGCTGCTTCCTGTGCTTTGGCAAAATATTTCCGCTTGTTCCCCATAGGCTGAGAGATGGACTTTACAAAAGTAGCCCATCCTGGATATATACCATCAGCTAGATAATAACCCATTGTATAATTATGACCATTTATGCTATAGTTCACCTGAGGAATAGTACCTTCTGCCAGTTTGGCAAATAAGGGAGACCGATGGAGGACGTTGATATCATTGTGAGACCCAGGTAAACCAAAAAATGCATGCCAAATCCATAGATCATTAGAAGCAACAGCTTCTAATATAATAGTCGGGTCCTCCTTATGGCCCTTGTACTGACCTTGCAGTGCTGCTGGGCAATTCTTCCACGCCCAATGCATACAATCAATGGATCCTAGCATACCAGGAAACCCATTTTGCTCCCCAAGAGTAAGTAATCGTGCTGTGTCTGCATCATTAGGTGATCGCAAGTATTGGTCTTCAAAAATATCAATTACTGCAGCGACAAACCTTCGTAGACTCTCAATTGCGGTACTTTCTCCAATACGAACATACTCATCCGTAGCATCAGCTGGTACTCCATATGTTAGCATACGGAATGCCGCTGTTACTTTTTGGAAGCAACTCAATCCAAGAACATTGGCCGCACTCCTTTTCTGCACAAAGTAGTCATCATGGGATTCTACAGCATGCATTATGCGTACGAAAAGATCCCTTCTCATCCTATACCTGCAAAGTAAGGAAAAAATTAAACCAAAGCATTTAAAACTTTATATACGTACAATCAACCATTCACATCTGCATTAGAGACGAACCTTCGACGGAATAAAGCTGGGCCGTACGTCGGATTATCCGCGAAATAATCCTGATACATTCTTTGGTGGCCGCCTTCTCTGTCTCGATACCTAAATATATGTCCTGGAACAGATCCACCATGTCTTCTTGGACGATTCGTATACGAATGCACAATTGTAGCTGCTAAAAAGATGAAATAGTCGTCATCGTCCAACGACGAATCTTCCAATTCTCTTTGGATAAATGATTTGTGAGCACTCATATCTGTCAATTAAGTATGGCCAAGGATTTAAATAATTTGATCTAGCCACCTACGGCCTGCCTGAGGGCAGCTACGGCTGGCTGGGAGGTGGCCGTGGCCGGCTGGAGGGATGCAGTAGCAGATTTTGTTTAGCAATGCAGTAGTTGTCTGCTGTTTTTCATTTTGTCCGAGTCAGGGGGGAATTTAGCGGGTGATCTGGGAGATCCTGCAATTTCGGTGATCTGGGTGATCTGGGAAATGCATTTTGTCCGAGTCAGGGGGGAATTCAGCGGGTGATCTGGGAGATGCAGTAGCAATTTCGGTGATCTGGGTGATCTGGGAAATGCATTTTGTCCGAGTCAGGGGGGAATTCAGCGGGTGATCTGGGAGATCCTGCAATTTTGGTGATCTGGGAAATGCATGTTTGCTTTCACGTTCGGAGGGCTATTGAATTTTTGGTCTGAAGTTTTTGGTACTGAACGTTTGCTGTCACATTCGGAGCAGTGCAGGCCCAGCTGCTTTCTTTTTGAGATCAGCTGAGGCATGTAGATTTTGAGATCAACAGAAATGGACCAAGTTGCTGATGGCAGTATTGCTATGCTACATATGCATGCACAATTGTTATCCATATTATCACATATACCAACGTTTGTTCTCTTGTGTACAATTGTTACGCCGTGCTGCTGTTTCGGTGTCTTGCAGCAGCAATTTCCCAGCTGGCTGCAGACTGGAATTACTAGCAAGTGAGACGACAATCAAGTCCTCCGTATGAAGAAGTCATAGTCTGGATGCTTGTTGGCTGCTCTGATGCCATCCTTCTGAGCCAACAATTGCAAACGGTTGGAGTGGGCCGAGTTTTTGATTTTTTGGGAGCAAAATATTGCAAACGGTTGGAGACAGCCAACAATTGTGCTCCCTATTTTTTTTGGCGACTTGGAAAACTCATTCATTTACCAAATGATTTTTTGGGAACTATTGGAGATGCTCTTAGAGCATCTCCAATAGTTTGCTAAATAAACTCCCAAACACAGATTTTTTGGAAGCAAACGATCAAAACCCTCTCCAACAACTCCTAATCCTAACTCCCAATAAATCCGGACTTGGGAAAATCGGTCTTGCGGCGCGTAAAAATCCGCACAACCCTGCGACTTGGAATCCCAGTACGCGCGTTTTTTTCCTGGGCCGTCTTCCTTCTCGCGCCAAAGAAAAGAAGTTGCCGCCCCATCTGTATGCCGCCGCCCCTTCTATGCCCTAGGCGTTTGCAGCCATTGGAAGCCGATCTCTGCCTCCAGCACCATAGCAAAGAGGTAAAATCGATCCCTGCCCCCTCATCTATGCCCTAGCTTCTTCCTGGTATGATCTAGCCGCACCTGGAGGGCTGTGGCCGCCCCCAGCCATGACTGCCCGTAGCAGGCGCCGTCGGCCGAGGAGGCCGCGGTGAGGGTGCAGGCGGCGGCGCGCGGGTTCCTGGCGCGGAGGATGGTGCGGGAGGTGCGCACGGTGGAGCGGGAGGCGGAGGGGGTCGCGGCGAGGTTAGCGGCCGAGGCGGAGGCGCTGCGCGGGGACGCTAGGGCGAGGGTCGCCGTCGGGGAGGCCCTCATGCGGCTGCTGCTGCGGCTGGACGCCGTGCACGGCGCGAGGGAGTACCGGAGGAGGGTGACCAAGAGGGTGCTCGCGCTCCAGGACGCCGTCGACGCTCTGGAGCCCAGGGCTGTTTTTGTTGTAGTGGCTCTGACATAAGAATTTTGTGACTTGAGTGGCTGACGAAGAGACGATGGCTTGGGTCACGCTTTGACATCCATTGCTTTTGATTGCATACATTCGGTAGTCAATCTAAGCTGTGAGCCCTCCATGTGCTCATCTGAATATTTATCTCTTATATTTTGATGTGTTCAAATGCAACACTGAGACTTGAATTGCATTATTAGGATACTGCTTATAGCTTCTCTTTTCTGCGTCCTCTAGGATTGGGCTTCTTTTGGTGTTTCTTTTGGTGTTTTGATTATTGGTTATGTTGTCAGTTACAAAATTACAAGGCTGAAGAAGTGAAAATTATAGTGTAATACAACATGTGGAGAAATTTATTACTTCCTGTTATTAAGCTACTTTTGTCTTTGTATGCTGGACAGAATGCTGAAGAGATCTGTGTGTTTGTTTTAATGTGGCTGCTACATGATAATTGAAGGAATAACCAAAAGTATTGAGCATGAGTGCTTGACTACAATACATTTAGCCTTTTTATAGGGGTGGTTACAAGCCTTTTATCGGCATTATTTGCTATATTGTGCCACTGATTTTTTAACGTTCTTCTTCAAAATCGATGACACTGATTTTTTCCCATTATTTGTAGGCTGTTTGCAATGTATGGATGTGAGTATTGGACAAACATGGTGACTGGTATGGAGCACGACATTTCTTTGGATGACCTCAGTATCCCACAAACGCAGGAGACACAGTTACCTGAGGTGAATCCTAGTGATGGGCAGGCATTCGAGGTGCAACCATCTGCTCCTATTGCACATAATTGCGCTGCAAGGCCAAATCAGAAAAGGCAAAAAAAATTTAATGTGAAGGAGGACGAACTTGTTGTCTCAGCTTGGTTGAACACTAGCAAAGATCCTGTGCAAGGTACTAATCAAACTCGTGCCACCTTTTGGCGTAGAATTTATGAGTACTATGAAAAGAACAAGACATTTGAATCGAAACGAACGGAGAGTTCGATTATGCACAGATGGTTGCATATTTTGGAGCAAGTCAACAAGTTTTGTGGATGCTACGACCAAATTGAGCGTAGAAATCAAAGTGGGCGTACCATTCAAGATAAGGTATTTGTTACGTCTTCAATTTTAGTACCACCAGTTTCATATACAAATGTGTATGCACTCACATTTTTTAACATGCCATGTGTAGGTTTCTGATGTAGCAGCTTTGTTTAAGGAAGTAGACAAAGATAACAAGTCGTTCACTTTAATGCATTGCTGGAACAAATTGAAGGGCGAAGACAAGTGGCAATCGAAGGTAAAGGAATTGGCTGAGCAGAAGGAGAAGGAGAAGGAAGCTGCTAAAAAGAAACAGAAGGTTAACTCTGGGCCTATCGTTGCTGATTATGCAGACAATGAAGTCACTGAGATTACACCCATAGACCCTGATGCACTGAAGAGACCAATAGGTAAAAAGAAGGCCAAAGAAGCATTGAGGCGAGGTGGAGGTGATGCTTGCATGGAGGCATTGGACCAAATGTGGGCCAAGAAGGAGGCTTTTGACATGGAGAAAGAGAGGAAGAAAGAGGAGAGGTACAATGCATCACTCGCTCTAGAGAAAGAACGCCTTCTTTTAGAAAAAAAAAAGGCTCATACTGATCAAAAAAGGGTTGACGCTGAACTGGCCAATATTGAGTTGGAGAGAATGAAAGAGGAAGACAAAATTATGTCAAAGGACATCAGTTCCTTGTCTGAGGTTCAGCAGCAGTACTACAAGCTTATGCAGGAAGCTATCGTTGCCCGTCGTTTGTCAAAGTAGATTTATTTCTACTGTTCAAACCATGATTTTAGTATTGTGAAAAATTTGGTTTATATTAATCTGAGTTGACGTCATTTATATTGGTGTGGATAAACTTTTAACTGTTAACCATTGGTTTCTCTGTAATGCTTTCCAATAGATTCGTTAATTGTCAGTTGCCTGTTTTCATATCTATTAAAACTTCACAGCATTTGGAGCCACAAGTCAGCATCTATTTACATTTTCTGAAAATTAATCATCTCTGAACTTAGGCCTGAATTGGATAGGGCGGCAGTTGAATTTACTGTTCTGAAACTGTGCCCTTAAGTCAAGACAAAGGGGGAAACTTAGTTTTGGCTTTTGGAACTGCAACCTATGCAGAACTCCAACTTTTAATATTGTTAAGTTTCTTAGGCCACATGCACTGTTTTGATGCAATTTAGTGTTTTTACATGAAAGAACATATGAATTTTCCATTCGTTAAGTCTGTGCGTGTGGTTTTTATCTCCAGTTGTCGGATTTTCGTCAGATTAAGGATGCAATCAGTAATGTGATAGCAGGTACCGTCACAAGTCTAATGGACCTCAGGATCCAACGCTACAGAAACGTTGTTCTCATGAATTTTACTAGTACCGATAAGGATAATGTTAAAATGCTAAATCTAAAACATATGAATTTTCAATTACTGTAATGCTGATCAGTTGAACAGAACAGCAAACCAAGGTCATGATCGAATAGGCTACAAGATATTTATCCCAAAGGAACCAGTTGTATAGTATTTACTCCATAGTTAATATATTTCAACTATGAAGGGTGAGCTTTAGATGGAGGCAGTGGCGGAGCTAGAGCAAAACAAAGGGGGGTGCAACGGGCCGCGCGTGGGAGCATAGGACGGTGGGAGAATGGGCTGGATAGGGCGAGTGAGGGTGTTTGTTGGGCTAGGGGTACACTATATTGGACCAAGGGGGTGCACAAAGGGTGAATATTTACTAGTAATAACTAAAAAAAATTTTGGACCCGGGTTCCTGGGAACCCCCTCTCCCCCATTAGGCTCCGCCCCTGGATGGAGGAGATTGGCAAGCACTCAGCAGAGTGAGTTCAGAGAGGATTGTTTGATTCAGAGCGTGATTGCCGATAGCCAATTCTAACAGGGGCGGCAAATCACGTTTTTGATTTTTTGGGAGCAAAATATTGCAAACGGTTGGAGAAAGCCAACAATTCTGCTCCCTATTTTTTTTGGCGACTTGGAAAACTCATTGATTTACCAAATGATTTTTTGAGAACTATTGGAGATGCACTGTATTGAACTGCTTTATGCCTATTGATCTTCTCTTTTCGAGCATGCTCGTTCGTGCGCCACCTACGACGGTCCTCACTTTGGTTCTTATTTATTTACCATGCTTTTCTAGCTGTGGTGATCATTTGATCCTGTGCAGTTACTTACTACGATTTGCAATGACCATTTGATCCAGTGCAGTTATTTACTTACTTAGGTTTACTAACTGCGGTGTTATTGTTACTTGCAACGTTTCCAGTGTGCTCGGCTACTGCTCGAGGATCTACGTGCGTACTGCGCTCTGCCTTACCTTCATTCATATATCATCCTGACTGATCTTTACTGCATGCGGCGGTTCTTTCTGCTTCCATATTTAGGGTGAGCTTCCTTTACAAACCTTCCTCAGTTCTTACTTGTTAGGGGCGAATCTACAATAGTTCATGGGTGTTCAGCTGAACAACCAAATTTTTTTGACAAAAAACCTAGTATATATAAGGTATAATACATGTATATATATGTAATTGGGTCAAAAACACTTAATTCAGCCTCCAGTTCGCGAGTTAATCGGCCGGCCCGACGCTCGCGCGATTGCGCTGCGTGCGGCCCAGCCGGCCGGCCCATTTGCGCTAAGCGATACGGGCGAAGAGCCCAAGTCCACACTCCACACCACAGCGGCATAGGCGCACAGCCGTAACCCTAGCCGAGCAGGCGAGCAGCAGCGCCTCTGGCCTCCAGCACCGTGCCTCCGACCTCCGGCGCCGCGCCGGCCCTCCGCTCCCGCTCCGCCTCCGCGCCAGCCCTCCAGCCGCTCCGGCACTCCGCCGGCACAGCGACCGCCGCGCCAGATCTGGGCGCTCCGCTCCAGCCCTCCACTCTGCCCTATGGCACAACCGGCGACCACGCCTCCGGCTCCGCCCTCCCGCCCTCCGCTGTGATGCGCAGTAGGTTCAGACTTCGGACCATGTCACCATGAGCTCTCTTTTGCTGTGATGCTCTGTGACAGTTTTTTTGCTTGAATGTTTTCTATTAAGTACTAGAACATGCATCAATTTTATTTCTCAGATGCCATAAAACATAAGTTGAGTGATTTAGGATGAATTGACAAGGGGATGATGACCATACAACCACTGTGAACTAATTAATTTCTTAATCTTATTTGGCTAATGCATTTTCATGTACAACATTGTAACTTAATTGAATTTTGACCTTTTCGTTCTTTTATAGGTGGTTTGTTAGTAAAACTAGAGTGGATCTTTTGCATGGAGTTAATTTTAGTCCGTGCATTTGCCATTTGGCATGCCCAATTTTGTGCAAGGCGTGTTGTTTTGGAACTTGGCCAATGAATGGGCAGTTTCTGGAATTGTCTTCAGACAGTTGATTTATGGGATGTTTACTTTCTGAGTTTTGGAATTTCTAATTCAATTGTTCAGGTTGTTTTTGAGCATGCCAAGGATAGGTCCATCATTTTCTCCAGCTTCCAGCCTAACGCTGCACAACTTATGTGAAAATTGCCAGATAAATGCCCTGTAAGTACACTAGGAAATACTACTAGCTGCACTTTTTGGGTACCATGAGCCAAGGCACGAGCTTTCTGTTTTCGGACCATGAACACTAGTAACTGACTTAGTGACTTGCCCAATTGTTATGATGCAACCTGCAGGTCTACGTCCTGTCAAATTAAAAACAATAGTTTATGATTTTGTAGCAAGCTCATGAATCTTGTATTTTATGATTTTGTAGATATTTGAGCTTTAAAAAATGAAGAAGTCTACAAACTTGAAATCTTTATGAAAAGTTGAGATCATTCCTTCCAAATGATTATAGTTAAGTCATACACATAATAAACTACAGTGGCCATACAGCTTTATGAAATAACCACACTACATACTATGGCTGCAGGAAATAATGGCATTCATAAGATCATATGTCGAGCCTGAAGGGTTTCCAGACTGTTACTCCTTCATACGTCCCATACATGACCTAGAGAGCTCTGAAGGTATATTTTAGAACTTGTGTTCACGGTCTTGATTCAAATATATAATGCTAAGTTTCACTTTTTTCACTGCTCAGCATTTCTTTGGTGGAGCAATGGGTGTGTTTACAACAAGAAGCTTGCTAAGCTCCATTGGAATCTCTTAGAGCAAGGCAACCTCAGGTGCCATTGCTATCAACTAGATCCTCAAGGTAAATAAAGACACTTAATTCTGGCACAAGGCCTCTCCTCGTCATTTTGCTATATAATTCAAATGCCTCTTCAACTTGAGATGCTAAACAAAGACATAGGGCTATCTCTATATTTTTCTATAATTCCTATATTTTATTATATCTAGATACGTGTATTGTTGTATCATTATTTTTGGGGGAAATGATGTGTTGCGGTATCGACGTATCTGAACAACCTAGCTCCGAAGTCCGAACACCTATCCTAAAAATCTTGGATCCGCCACTGTTACTTATGGTATCATCCATGGTTGATTACTGCATAGTGCTTATTGCTTTTACCATCCTGAATTAAGTTGCGCGGCGTCAGTGCAGATGTGGTCGCTGTTGTTGGAGCAGAGCAGTAGCTGCTGATGGGGAGAGATTAGGCAGCAGAGGACCATTATTATGAGCGGAAGAGATTAGGCAACAGAGGACCATTATTATGACCGGAAGAGAGTAGTGCAGCAAATAGTTAGATCATGTACAATGAGCTTACATCTATCTATAGTCTCTGTCACCTAAGATTTTAACTTATGTGGGTGAAAGAGAATAAAATGAGAGAAATTAATTGTCTACTATGCGGCAGCCCGCTATATCACCAAAAACAAGGGAATCCTCACGGGATTAAACCCGGGGGACTCCCCGCGAGGGCACCGCGCCCACGTCGCCCCCGGCGCTCCCTCGGCCGGCGCGTGGCGGGCGGTTTTGCGTACGGCCGGGGAGGCAGTTTCCCTGCGTTTTCTCGAAATTACGTAAAGGTCCTTTTTCCTCGCGAAAAGGTCCTTGGCAGTTTTTTAGCCCCTCCACTTTGCAGGATGGCGCCCCGCGTTTTCTAAATTACGTACGGGTCCTCGTTTATTACGTACAGGCCCTCGGTTTTTTGCGAAAAAGACCTTTGACTTTCTCGTTTATTACGTACAGGCCCTCGGTTTTTTTACGGAAAAGGTCTTTGGCTTTTTCGGAAATACACATGTGCTCTCGATTTTTTTAAATTTTTTTTTTACAAACTTCTCATGGATTATCGCCTCTTTTACTTCGGTACACACGGTGGCTGACGCGGCGTGACGCCGCGCCTATGAGGCTAGTTGCAACGACTCAAACTGGCTTTCTATGGAGGTCGACGAGAGAGCTGTCTACATCACCCATTTTCCCGATCCGATGTGCCCTCCCTCTTCTCTCTCTCTCTCTCTCTCTCTCTAGGCAATTTCGCTCTTTCTCTGTTCGTTGCGCGCGACCGGCCCATCTTTCCCCCCTTTTTATCCCTACTGCGCGCCCAATTTTCCCTAGCCGTGCTCACCAAATCCTCGCACGCGCAGCTAGCTTCCCCAATCCAGTCGCATGCCCCTCGCCTCCGCCGCAGCTGCGGCGGCCACCCACGACTAGGGCTTCTTCCACCTCGTCAACCACCATGCTCTCGACCATACCGACTACCCCACGCGGGTTCTCGCTGCCATGCGTGCCTTCTACGAGCTGCTCCCCACCGAGCGCCGCGCACTACGGCCGCTCCATGGGTGGTGGCTTCTCCTTCTCCAGCTACGACCTTACCAATCCCCGGCCGTGAGCTGGCTGACACCGTCTGTTTCACACTTGGGCCCAATGCGGCCCGACCCAGCCCACTTGTCATGTGTTTGGTACGTGTTTGGGCCAAATGGACCTTAGGTGCGACGAACAGGCAGAAGAGGATATATGCTGGGACACAAGACAAGAAGCATCGAAGAATAGAACAGGCATGTGCCTCGGCTTTTTTCTTCCTCCCTGTTGCTTCCCCTGCTCTAATTCCTTTTTCTTTGATTCCCCAGTCCAACATGCTTCTCCTTCGAGTCTAATTGCTTCTGCCAGTCTTACTTCCATTTCTCTCCAATTGGTATCCCTAAATACTTGTATCATGGTTGGATTAGGCAATACACCTCCTGTGTTCGGTGTTGATTAGTGCTTATCAAGTGGGAATGTGACAATATGGTATCAAAGCCGGTGATTTGTGGGATTTCTAGCACTGGGATGGCATGGAAGAAGCTTGGGTGTAGCACGCTGGACCAAGGGCCAGATCAATGCAACGGCAGTGGCTGTGGAAATGGTGGGCCCACCACCTGTTCGACGGAATGCCTACACGTGGGATTCAGCAAAAGATGAGCCCAAATCACATCCTCCACGTCACAGTTCACCAAGCATTCTATTCTATGACCCAAGGTGTGCTTCACCAAGTATTTGATCTGTACTTCTCAAAAAAAAAAAAAAGTATTTGATCTGTACGGCATTGTGGAGACCATTGAGGTATCCCAAGGAACAACAGAAGTTGCGGCCTTCATCAAGTATTACTCACAGCAGGACGCTGCACAAGCTTTGGACATGTTGCAGGGCCATTATATCTATGATGGTTGTTGTGAGCTTGGCATCGAGTATGTGCAAGAACAAGGACCAGGAGCAGATGATGCACACCAACTATTTGACGAAATGTAGAGACTCCGAGAGGCATCCATAGGCAGTGTTCTACGCATCATCGTGAGCCATGTGCTCCATCCGGTGATGAAGAATGTGCTCCATCAGATCCTCGGTGCTTATGGCGTGGAGAAGGTGTCCGTGCTCCATGGAACTGCTCATGTGGAAGGCTGGAGGCCTTAGTCCAACTTTAGTCAAAGCATGAGGCGACGCATGCTCGAGATGCCTTGCATAGCCGGTGCATCTATGACGGTTGTTGCTACCTCGACATCTAGCATGTGCGACCAACGCCAGCCTCTGCTTCCACCCCCAAAGTCGCCATTTTGGCTTCGCCCACCACAAACTCAGCCATCACCACCGAGGACACGAACAACATGGGACTGGAGGATTTGTCACTTGTGACACCACCGCTGAGGCCCTTCATTGGCCTCTCTCCACCATTTGTTTGTTGCTAAGCCGTTATTTAAGCTTTTGAAACATGATGGTGCAGAGGTGCTATGGCAACCATGGCCTCCTTCAGATCAAGAATTTCCCATGGTGAGCACCTTGACTACAGGTTTAGGGGTGTCACTTGCACTTGAAAAGAAGCTGTGGCCACCTCCTACTCAAGAAAAAAACACGAGTGGTGGAACTATAATATGGCCACCATTCAAAGGTAGTGGAGGCAGTGTGGAATTGAAGCCCCCATGGCTGCCATCTGTGTGTTCTAACAGTGATGAGTATTCTTCTTTTGTCAATCTCATCTTGAGGACACAACTTATGGGCAATATGTTGCATTCACCACCTGAAACAGAGGTGTCTCAGTCATGTGAACTCATTTTCAAATATTTCCACAAGGATCATAATTTCATCATTAGCATGTACGCTACAAATAGGGTTGTGGTTATTGCTGGAAGCACCAAGAAAAATGGGGTTATCGTGAATGGAAATGATGAATTGATGGTTCCCAAATGCTACTGCAAGAAATGGCAGCAACAAGGTACCATGGTCTCTAACTCAGTGGAATCTAATGGAGTCCTTGCAAGAGGAGTTTTGGTGTGGAGTAAGAAGGCAACAGGGTTTGCATACAATGAGCTCCTAGGCAAACAAGTTATTCTACAGGAGGGGTTCATATTTTATCAGTCAAGATTTCTTCAGGTACCATGGGATCCAGAGGCTTGGTAAATATGGAGTCGGCTTGGGGGCAAGCCGAGATTCAACGAGGGAGGAATGTCATGGACCGGCATTGGGCTGGGTCATGAGCTTTGGTCATGTGGGGTTTTCGTGGTCGTTGGCCCAATTAGGGCTGTAAACAAGCCGAGCTCGAGCGAGCTTGGCCTTCCAAGCTCGAGCTCGAGCTGAGCTCGAGTTGAAGTCCGAACCTGGACCTTGGCTTAAGCTCGACTCGTTGAAACTTGACAACAATTAAAATAATTTATTATGCACTATTTTTTAATAATAAGAAAATTTTGAGTTCGAGCTCGGCTCTAGTAAACTCGATAATAGTCAAAATAATTCAAACATACACTAATTTTTAACAATAAGAAAAGATCGAGCTCGAATTCGGCTCAAATAAGCTCGGTGATAGTTAATATGTATCACTATTTAAGCTCAAATCGAGACTCACAAACTATTTGGGCTTAGCTCAGTGAAGCTCGCGAGCTTGAGATCAAGCTCGAGTTTGGCTCGTTTCAAGTTCGAGCCGAACTCGAATTGAGCCTAGAACGAGCCGAACTCGAGTAACTCACAAGCTTCGAGGTTTTTTTACAGCCTTAGGCCCAATGGAAGACACTGTGCAGTATATGAGGGCTTCAACCACAGGCATCAGATGAAGGATGAGCAACAGGAAGAAGATGCTCAATTGGGGTGTGACAATATTGCTGCAACCAGGGCTACCTCCTAGACTGAAGGTAGCGGTGTAGCAAAGCAAGGTCATGAGCTTAAATTTAGGTGCGCACCAGACAAGTGAAATTCATGTAAGTGGTGTTCTAGAGAATTTCTTGCTGATTCCAATGCAAAGACAAGTTCTTGTCCTTGGGATAATGATCCACTTTGCAAGTACATGTTTGAAGCTAAGGTCCTGGTCACTAGCTGATCAGATCCTGTGTATTCTGGACAAGGAATCAATTATGGCATGTGCGACAAGTTTGTAAGGGCCATGCGTGCACAAGGAGAATGGTGTTGCACCTCAGACAATTACAATATCCTGGTCTTGATGTGGTTGAGCTGCTGTGTTATAATTTTTGAAGGGAATTTTCAGCTTGGAATCTTAATCCTCGGTGATTGGTGGGAGCTTAAACCTTGGGGTAGAACCACATGTCAATTGGTCACGCTTCCAGTCAAGGAGAACAACCCAACAAGTCCAGATTGTTGGTGATTAAAGGGAATTTGTTCATGTTCCTGCCAAGAGACTGCTACGGCCTTGGGATCCAGGTGATGTATCGTCTATTCTCAACAATGTATAACTGGATCAAAGGCCAGGACTGCATGGTCATCGGTTTGGACGATCTAAGTGGCCACTGTGAATTATGCTACACATTCAAAAGCCACGGCTTGAGGACAAGCCGTGATTCGAGCAGGAAGGAATGTCATGTGCGCTATTTACCGCTGGCTCCAAGTGGATGTTTGGACCGCGTGCTTGGTACGTGTTTGGGCCAAATGGACCGTAGGTGCGACGAAAAGGCAGAAGAGGATACATATGATGGGACACAAGACAAGAAGCATCGAAGAATAGAACAGGCATGTGCCTTGGCTTTTTTCTTCCTCCCTGTTGCTTCCCTTGCCCTAATTCCTTTTTCTCTGATTCCCAAGTCCAACATGCTTCTCCTCCGAGTCTAATTGCTCCTCCCAGTCTTCCATTTCTCTCCAATTGGTATCCCTAAATACTTGTATCCTGGTTGGATTAGGCACTACACCTCCTGTGTTTGGTGTTGACTAGTAAGGTGCCCGTGCGTTGCAACGGATTCTAAAAGAGAATGGTACATATCATCAAAATATGATACCAAGCATATAACAAACATCAATTTTCTTTTACATGTATTAAAGGAATTACATAAAAGCAAGCTCATTAACAACTTCAAAAATTATCCAACCAATATCCTTAAAAACATGGTCAACCGGAGGATAAACAAAAGAGAGTACAACAGACATGAGAAATCTAAGACATATTTTTGCAGAAACATATCTACATGTTGAGCCACCATTGGAGATCTCAGTTTCACCAAAGAACATACCTTGTATGTCCTTGCGTCTACCTCGCTAACACAAAGGATTCAATTTCAGTCACCACTTAACCTTGACCACATCCCAAATAGTAAATGCTGCTGCCACAGTAAGTAATATTTGCATTGAGCAGGACTGCGTCTTATCGAGATTTCTTGAAGTGGACACACACAATGTCTTATATTAAAAACAACGTAATCATCCAATTTGATAAAAACTGATACCAAAGCTAAGTGAACTAACACTTAAGAAAGCAATACTACAATGAAATATTTGAAGGTGTTTATGTTAGATAAAAGGGAAATGTTGATTAAACAATTGTATGTAAAATTTAGAAATGATTCAAAATTAATCCAGAGCAACATAAAATAGCCAAATGGAAGGCTATGCCAATCAATTCACCTCTATCTAAGATCTGTGCATGTCAGTCTATAAAATTTGAAGAAAAACTTTGTTGCGACACATGAAACAAAGCGTATCAGTAGAGTAGAAATTTTCTTGACCGATACAACTTTTTAGGTTAGTGTTACAAGTTCCTTTCAGGACATCATCCTTATTTGGACCAAAACTAAATAAAACTGTACAAAATTAGTCAATAACATGTTCATCCTAATCACAGTTGCCTAGCTATATGCTAGTGTTACAAGTTATGACCTCTCACAGTTGCCTAGCTATATGATGATGCACTTGTGTTTGTTTTGCAATACGTTACTACTATGATATATCATATGGCACACACAGCAATAAAAAACCAAAAGAGGCTCACCAAGAATGTCACGCGTACACACAGAAACAGAAAAATCAATACCTCGATTTAACATCTTGTTTACACATAACACTTGCATGAAACAAACTCATTCTAATTATCTCTCAATCAATTTTGGGCCAAAAGCAAGCAGAATCATCACAATGGTTCTGGGGAAGGGATGATCACAATTCAAAAACATTTGAGCGTTGTGGGGCCACAAAAGAGATGTGTTTTTCTTGCATGCTTGTGTGTGCGATGGCTGTGTGATGGTGGTGGTAGTCAGGTTAGGGATGATGGCCAATAATTAGGGAGGAATCATAATGCATACAAAAAAATCAATGTAATAGCAACAGTGCTACACAGATCTAGGATAGACACAAAAAATCAATTTAACACCCAAATGAATAATACTACATGCACAAGAAAATCTTGATCCGAGAGACAGATCCATTGCACATTCTAGAGGTATCAACATATCTTTATCAAAAAATTATTGAAATTAAGCATTTATACTAAACTAATTCTAATACATAGGTTTAAACAACTCAACTCCTTCAGATCGAACTACTACTGTGTTAAAGGTTCGATCGCACACATACACAGTTACTTCTAAAGTTATAATAACAATGGAGGGAGTAACGAAATGTGTGTTTAATCAATTCAACCACTACAAAACTAACAACTACTGATATATCTCTCATCAGACATAAAGAGGGCACTCTTCGAAATAAAAGGAAATAACAGGGCACTGAAAACACACTGTAAGTAATCCATAAAAAGTGTCGTTCTAATAAAAATGACAATGTGAGCAACAATGCTTAGCAAAGTAGCTATAAAAAAGTAACTACCTTAGATTCAGGCCAACCTTTAACAAACAATAATAAACAACAATAGCAGTTTTGTAATAAAGCAATAACTTATTCTAGAAAATATAGAATGGTCTACTATGTTTTGTTCCTAGTTTACTGTAGCAATAACTTTTCAGTACTTTCTAACTGGTAAGAATATAGTACCCTGAATCACCAAATATATACAATCAGAACAATGGCTCATGAGGGCCATACAGTGCCCACCTTCTTTGTTATCACTGGGGCGGTCATGTCCATCTTTTTCCCGTTGGGCTCACCCTTCCGAGTAAAAACAGGGGTTGTCATTTCCATTTGCTCAGCAGTTGTGTTCTGAAGGCAAGCATACAAATAATAATAAGCATTATATAAATTTCAATGGAACACGGGAAGGAATTTCTGACCCAGGGAGGAAGCGTATCAACTACCTTACCGAATAAGTAAGACGCCAGCACGTTGAATGACTGAGATGATCCATTGAAATCAAATCCAGTTCTTCCAGGCATCGTCATCTCAGCAACATGGTATGACTGATCACAATTCACAACAAAAGATAGCATCATTCATCAAGTATCACAATGGATTCCACTTCCACGCATGGATAATGCCTAATTAACGTAGTACAAAACAAGCAATTCAACGGATAATAACAACGATCACCTCCACTTCTCTGATCTCGTACTCCGCCTCGCGCTTCAGGACGCGGAAGGGGACCGTCTCAAGATCGGGAACTGCGAAAGCACGGGAAAACCCTAGGATTTTGGAGCGAGAGCGAGCAAATGAAACCCTAGGATTTTAGAGAGGCAAGGTACGTGTCAGATGAAGAAACCATGGGAGACTCACCGGCTTCAGCTCCCGGCCTTTGGCCGGCGCAGCCTCTGGCGGCGTGCTCTTGACAGATCCGGGCTTCGCAGTGGCGCCATCGGGGGAGGAGGAGCGGGGGGAGGAGGCGGCAGCGGCGAGAGAAGCGAGGAGGAGGCGAGGGTGGAGCGGAGGAGTGGGGAGGAGGAGGCGGGGTGGAGGCACGAATATCACCAGTTGGGGCTGCGCTGGTCGGGAGGGGGTGTCAGAGCGGCGCTGGCTGGGTCGCTAGGAGACGGGCGACGCAGATCGGGAGGGGGGCGCCGGGGCAGTGCGGCCCGGGAGGCGGGCGGTGCAGGCGAGGGAGTAGGGGGAGGAGGAGGCGGCGGCGGAGCGGAGGGTTGGGGGAGGAGGAGGCGGCGGCGGAGGGAGGGAAGGAGGTGAGGGCGCAGTGGCGGAGAACGGCGGCGTGGAGAACGTGGGGAAGACGGGGAGAAGATTGGGCGGAGAACGGGGGGAACGTGGGGAAACGGGGGAGAAGAATGGGCGGAACGAGAGAAGCCAATCGGCAGATGTTTTGTCAGTTGGGTCCACATGTCAGCGTAGCTTCTTTTTCCTAGAAGGGGTGAGGAGGGAGCCGCACCAACCACCAACTCCTTCTTTTATATAGTAAAAATTAGTGCTTATCAAGCGGGAATGTGACACCGCATGCCTCCTGTTTGCCGCACCGAGATCCTCGAGTGGGGAGCACACACTGCTGCCATGGGCTGCGCTGTGATGGCGCTGCTCACAAGGCGTTCAGGCTCGGGGGCACAAACCTGGAAGGGAAGGCCATGATCTGCCACTACTACCCAGCCTGCCCCGAGCCCGAGCGCACCATGGACGTTGTAGCGCACACCGACCCCGGCGTGCTCACCGTGCTCACATAGGACCGCATCAGTGGCCTGCAGGTGAAGCGCATCGATGAGGACGGGGAGAGCTCTCGGGTCGATGTGAAGCCCATGCCTGGCGCGCTCGTGATCAATGTCGGCGACCAATTGCTGGTAAAGTGTGTTTGCTTGGTGCCCAAATTGAACACAATCCAAGTTGCATTTTAATTTTCTGACATCCTTATGCCACCAATTCAGTTCAATCCACATCGGTTTGGATTTAGGATCTCAGGGTTCATTCTAATTACTTTAGCTGGCGTACTGGTTAGCTTTGGCATTTGGCCTGTTAGCTTTCAAATACTCTGAAGTCAGAACATGTTCAGTTTCACGAAGGGAGTGAGAGGGAAAGCTATATGATTTAACATGACCACATTTCATAAATGGAGTGATTACTTGCAAAAGAAACCACTTGCATGCTTCAGAGCATAATATCATGGTCCTCTCATTTCTCTAAAGACAATATATGGGGCTCTTGCTCATGTCTAGTGAACTCGTTCATAGTTGTGGAATGGTTTAACATGTTTGTTGCTCCATGAACTGTTCAGAAAATAGGTGTGGAATGGTTTAACATGTGGTATATCATTTTGTGGGCATGTACAAGTAAAGTTTTGTGACGAGCTGTGTGAACAGACTGATCGTCCATACGTCTAGTCCACTCTGTTGTTAGTTCTAGTCCACTCTGTTCCATTTTTTCACCTTCTTTTTTGAAGGCATTGCGCGAAAGGGTCTCTAGCCTAGTGGTTAGAGCGCCTCAGTAGCACCCTCCAGGTCCTGGGTTCGAATCTCTCAGGGCGAATTTCAGGTCTGGGGGTAAAAAATCCCCTCGCCTGCTACCACACCAAAGCATGGGTCAAGGCCCGGCCCGGTCGTTGGTCGTTCTCACCCAGGCAACGGTGCCCCTGTGTAAGGGTGGAGCAGGGGTTCGGGGGTTTTCTAGATCTGCGTGAGAGGATCTTCTCTTAAGCAAAATGCCCGGGGGCCGTCTAACCCCCCGCAGGTCTAGTTTTTTTTTTTTTTTGAAGGCATTGCTATCTGCATCTTGCGGATTTCCATGATATGGACGCAGTGATAGTTCCTCCTTTGACTATATTGATATGTGACGACATGTGGTTCAGTAGTTTTCATTTGATGGCAATATTCCAACTTTCATTCACCAGTCTATTCACGCAGTTCATTTAATGTATGCAAATTATCATATCATATAAATTATCATTACTTATCTATTTCAATCATATTCATTTTCTTTTAATCATGTATCTGAAATAAACAAAAAGGAAACACAAGTAGTCCACAAAGATGAAAATTAGAGTTGACCACCATGTTTCTGTAGGTCCATGCAAGCATTAAACGACTCTGCAATCTATAAAGACAAGCAAAAAGATAATTTATTGTATGAGCTATCTTTAGTGTTGTCTATAAGTAATATGGATGTGTATTATAGACAACAGCTATCTATATCATTATATATACCCTTAGTACAACTGTAAGTCGACGAATTCTTTGAACAAGTATGAGTCAAAGCAAACCATTCGATGTATAGCTTCTACTTCCAAAAAAATGCCACATTTATTTCTTACAATTTCATCTTTTTAAAATTATTATTCTTCATTGACAAATGAAAGTCCTTGCTAAATGCGTTATTTCAGTTCAATTCTAGTGGTTACTAATACTAATAATTTTGTAATGTTTGCTTTTTTTTAAATACAAATTTATATACTACATTAACCCATCTTCTTTTTTCCAAACCAGAAATTTGTATGGATTTTGCTTGTTCAACAGAAACTCTTTGTGAACTCTAAATAATTTGAGCGATGCACAAATTGATGTTGTTAAAACTCTAGGATTCGAGTGCATACTGAAAATGAAAGAAATTCAACTACAACAATCATTGTTGAAATATATTATTAGTAAGTACAATGCAGTAGATGAAACTTTCAGAATTGGAGGTAAGTGTTTAAAAATAAACACCTTGGGACATCTACTGCATATTAGGTCTTCCTTTTACTGAAACTATTGTGAAAAGTATTAAACCATTACCCACTAATAATGCATTGGTCAAGAGATATATACAGAACAGGAGTAAGAAGTCAGTGATAAAAGATCTAGTGAAAGAAATCCGAAACGGTAAGGATGTAGATGAACATTTTATTACGATGTTTATGTAAACATTGATGGGAACAGTACTAGCACCTATTTCCCACGATGATGTGCCTACGTTGTATTTGAGTCTATTGCAAAGCATAGAAGACATAAAAGGTATTAATTGGAATGAGTTCACATTGAGGTTTCTGATGGACAACATCAGAAGTTTGTCCAATGGACGTGGAGTGAGCATATATGGCCACAAGAAATGGCAAAATGGCAATTAATGCTTTTGCAATTGAGTCCCAGTTTACTCTGTTATGAATAGCGCTTGTATTCATATGAGGCCAATGGGCTGGTATATATACACAAAGTACAGGTGGTAAATATGCAAAGAACCCCTCATAACAATGGGGAATAACAACTATACATATATCTCTAACACCCCCCCTCAAACTCATGGTGGATCAACAACACTGAGTTTGGAGAGGTAGAAGCTGTGCTGTGCTCGAGTCTGGGCCTTCGTGAAGAAATCCGCTATTTGAAGCTCCGAAGGCACATACTGAAGAGTAATCACCTGATCATGCACACAAGTCCTCATGAAAGAAGCATCAACACCAATGTGCTTGGTGAGCTCATGCTTCACAGGATCACGGGCAATACTGATAGCACCTGTACTGTCTGACAAGAGAGGGGTCGGTGTAGTGACAGAAACACCAAAATCCTCAAGTAACCACCGTAGCCAAGTAATCTCTGCTGTCAAGAGAGCCATAGCTCGCAACTCAGCCTCTGCACTCGAACGGAACACTGCAGTCTGTTTCTTCGTTTTCCAGGCAATAAGAGAACCACCAAGAAAAACACAGTAAGCAGAGATAGACCGGCGATCAGAGGGATCGCTGGCCCAAGTAGCATCCGAATAGGCCTGAAGCTGTAACGAACTGAAACGTGGAAAGAAGAGACGGCGAGAGATAGTCCCACGAAGGTATCGCAGAACTCGAAGAAGGTGGCTGTAGTGAACCTGAGTGGGAGCTGAAACAAACTGACTCAGAATATGAACTGGATAAGTGATATCCGGACGAGTAACAGCAAGGTAGACAAGACTCCCAACAAGATGACGATAGCGAGTCGGATCAGAAAGAGGCTCGCCATCAGAGAGTCGGAGGTGAACATTGAGCTCCATGGGAGTCTCAACAGTACGCTGATCAGTGAGAGAGGCGCGATCAAGAAGATCCTGAATATATTTCTCTTGGGACATAAAGAAACCATCTGGAGTGGAAGTAACCTCAATCCCAAGGAAGTAACGAAGAGGACCAAGATCCGACATAAGGAACTGCTCACTAAGACGAGCCTTGACAAAGGCAATGTACTCAGAATCATCCCCCGTAATGATCATATCATCAACATACAGGAGAAGAAGAGTCCGACCACGAGACGAAGTGTGGACAAAGAGCGCAGGATCATGATCACTAGCTGAAAAACCAGCAGCAGTGACCACAGAGGAGAAGCGCTCAAACCAAGCACGAGGGGCTTGCTTAAGGCCATAGAGAGAGCGACGAAGGCGACAGACCATGCCCTCAGGAACAGAATACCCAGGTGGCGGATGCATGTAGACCTCCTCACGCAACTCGCCATTAAGAAAGGCATTCTTGACATCAAGCTGAGAAACAGACCAGTGGCGAACAGACGCCACCGAAAGAAGAGTGCGAACAGTGGTCATGTGGGCCACAGGAGCAAAAGTCTCGTCGTAGTCAACACCATGCTCCTGCTGGAAGCCACGAGCAACAAGACGCGCCTTATAGCGCTCAAGAGAGCCATCAGAGCGAGTCTTAATCTTATAGACCCACTTACATGTGATGGGATGAGAATGAGATGGAAAAGGAACAAGATCCCAAGTACCAGTATGCTCGAGGGCAGCAATCTCCTCGGCCATGGCAAGCTGCCACTCAGGGTGAGTAACAGCATCCCGGTAGGAGACAGGCTCACGAGTAGCTGCGCCAGCAAAAGCAAAACGGGCAGGAGGCCGAATCGACTGGCGATCACGGAGAGCGTAGCGAGGAGAAGATGACCCATCAGGGGAAGATGGAGCATCAGAAGAAGATGGAACAGCAGGAGAAGATGGCTCATCTGGAAGATCCTCAATACGAGATCGACGAGTGTAGAAGATAAGGGGAGAAGGTACTGTAGTGGGAGGAGCCTGCGGTGTCGTAGAAGACGACACAGGCGGCAACAACGGCGGAGAGGCCACAGGGGGAATATGTGGAGACTCAGTGGGACAGGTGGACGAGGGCAAAACAGATATAGGTGTATCTGGAAAGGTCAAGAAAGACAGAGACTCCACAGAGGAAACCGAAGGAGAGGCAGGACGTGGGTAGAATGGACGAGACTCGTCGAAAGTCACATCCCGAGAAACCCGTATCCGACGACCAACAGGATCCCAGCACCGATAGCCCTTGTGCTCGGCACTGTATCCCAGAAAGACACACTCAACAGACTGAGCGGTCAGTTTGGTGCGTTCTCGAGGGGCGAGGAGAACGTAGCAAACGCAGCCAAACAGATGAAGGGTAGAGTAGTCAGGAAGAAGACCACAGAGACGCTCAACAGGGATCGCTCCCTGAAGAGCAGAAGAAGGCTGGATGTTGACGAGATAGGTGGCAGTGGAAACAGCCTCGGCCCAAAAGTGAGGTGGAATAGAGGCGGCGATCATCAGAGCACGAGCCGTCTCAAGGAGGTGACGATGCTTGCACTCAGCGACACCATTCTGAGCATGAGCACCAGGACAAGAGAACTGAGCGAGAGTGCCCTGCTCAGCAAGGAAGCTGCGCAGGTAACGAGAGAGGTACTCGCCAGCAGAATCAGCACGAAAGACACGAATAGGAGTGGAGAACTGTGTGTGAATCATAGTGGCAAATTTTTTATAGATAGACAAGGCCTCACTACGAGAAGACATGAAATATATCCAAGTATGGCGAGAAAAATCATCTATAAAAATGATATAATATCGATGACCCCCTTTCGAAACGAAGGGAGCCGGACCCCAAACATCTGAATGAACAAGATCAAAAGGGCGCTGAGACACAGACTCACTATAAGGATAAGGAAGCTGGATCTGTTTACCTAACTTACAGCCCTGACAATCTAAAGACACGTCTCCTGAGACAGACCCCAGAAGACCACGACGAACTAAGGACGACAGACGGGATCCACACAGATGGCCAAGACGGTGATGCCACTGCTGGAAAGAGCCGGTAGACGAAGTGGCACAAGCGGAGAGACTGGCGGTGATGGTGGCAGCGGAAGGAAGGTGAAGCCAGTCAAGCTCCCAGAGACGCTGTGAGTCACGGCGCCGAGGGCCAGAACCAACCAGAGCTCCCGTGTGGCAGTCCTGAACACAACAAGAGTCAGAGTCGAGAATGACCCGATAACCAAGGTCAGTAATCTGCCCAGCAGAAAGAAGCTGCAAGGTAAGGCGAGGAACATGAGCAACAGAAGGAACATGAAAGGATGAGTTGCTAAGAGATCCTCGACCAGAGACAGAAAGAGATGTACCATCAGCAGTGAGAACACTGACAGGAGAATCAAGAGGTGTAATAGAAGACAGAGTGGAAGGATCAGGAGTCATGTGAAAAGATGCTCCAGAATCAAGAATCCACGGGGAGGTACCTGACTGTGTAGGAGGTGGTCTCTCAGTGCCCGAAGAGTCAGTAGCAGAACCTGCAGAACCTGTCGAGGGAGAACCTGAAGCGGCAAGTAGGCGTCGAAGTCTGGCTATCTCCTGCTCGGTGAGAGAAGCTGCTGAAGAAGTCGAGGCAGACGTCGTCGTAGAAGCACTAGTGCCAGTAAAAGAACGGTGTGAAAGATGCCGCTTCTTCTTGTAGCACTGGGACTCAGTGTGGCCATCCTTGTCGCAGTAGGAACAGTGAGGACGGCCACCTCCAGACGGAGTACGGCCACCACCACCTGTGGTAGCCGCTAGAGGAGGCAGTGTAGCAGGCGGACGAGCGGCGAGCACAGAGGGGAGTGGCATCAGACCAGCACCACTCAAACGAGTCTCCTCTGCGCGTATCTTGGTAAGAGCCTCCAGGAGAGTGACACGAGGGTGGCGTGCAAGGAGCTGGGCACGCCTTTGCTCGAACTCAGGATGAAGGCGAGTAAGGAACTTGTAAACCCGCTGAAACTCCAGGTCAGCACGTACATCCAGGCAGCACGGACAGGTACGACAGCCAGCAGTGCGAAGTGAGTCCAACTGACACCAGACAGCAGAACTCTGAGCGTAAAAAGCGTCAACAGTAGCATCACCCTGCTGAAGAGAGTGCTCCTGGCGGACCACGGACAGGTACAGGGCATCACCAGAGGGCTCGTAGCGCTGACGAAGATGAGTCCACATCTGGAAAGCCGAAGGGAGTCCCACAACCTCAGAAGAAAACTGAGGCTGGACACTGGCGATGAAGATAGCAGCAGCCCGAGCGTCATCATCGTACCACTGAGTGTAGACGGTCAGACAATCCTTGTAGGAATCCAGAGCCTCCTGGTAGACAGAGGCAGCTTCATCATTAGCTTCATCAGCAGCAGCAGCCTTATCGGCTGTCGGGGGCAATGCAACAGGCGTAGGCTCCGTCGGAGGAATAGGGCAAGGCGGGCAGGTGACATCGCCAGAGAGGACGCCCCAGAGACGAAGACCACGCATGTGAATGCGCATGTGAGACACGAAGTCGGTGTAATTAACACCATCAAAGATCACCGGGCAGCGAGGGAGGGAAACGGTGCCCATTGGTAGGCGGCGTTGGACGGCGCGGCGACCAAGACAACGAACTCTAACAGGCGGCGCTGGACGGCGCGGCGGTTAGAACGACGTTTTTTTTCTTTTTTTTCTTCTTCTTCCCCCGCTCGGTAAGAAAAGCGTCAAACGGGCCTTCGGCCCGTTACGCGCACGCACGCGTTAGGGTTGGCGGCGGCAGCGGCGGCGAGACGGCGGCGGCGGCGGCCCGGCGGAGCGGGCAACGGCGACGGCGGCCCGGCTCCCGACGGGGAAGTCGGCAGGAGGCGGAGGAGCTGAGGCAGCGGAGGCCGGGCGGACGGCGGAGGAGCCGAGGCAGTCGGAGGCCGGGCGGACGGCGGAGGCGCCGAGGCGAGGCCGGGCGGGCGCCGGGCGGAGGCCGACGGCGGCAGGGGCGGCAGCGGAGGCCGGGCGGACGGCGGAGACGCCGAGCCGAGGCGGGTGGAGGCCGACGGCGGCAGGGGAGGCCGAGCGGCGGCGGGGGAGTCGGCGGCGGCGACGACGACGCGCGGAGGAGTCAGTGGAACCGACGGGGGAGTCGGCGGGGCCGACGGCGGCGGCGGCGAGGCGACAAGCGAGGCCTCACCGGAGAGATGGGATCTTGCGGCGGCGGCAAGGATGGGAGGCCAGAGGCGGCACGCGGGCGCGGAACCCTAGGTAAGCCAAAACCCTAGTTTTGGCTCTGATACCATGTTATGAATAGCGCTTGTATTCATATGAGGCCAATGGGCCGGTATATATACACAAAGTACAGGTGGTAAATATGCAAAGAACCCCTCATAACAATGGGGAATAACAACTATACATACATCTCTAACATACTCAACTCTAATTTTCTTAAAGGGCAACATTATCAAATTATTTTATGTTCTGTACATTGTGTAGTTATGGTATTGGGAGCACATCCATACCATAGATTCATATTTTATTTATAGCGCTCTGATTTTTCCCTTGATGGCTCGATGGGACAAAGAATTAGCTTTTAGGAGAGATGAGCATGATATGTCAAAAGGATATGGTGTTGGCAAGGTATTGAATTGACTAACATGTTTGCTCGATGCTAATCCAAAATAACTTTATAGCTTACAAAATTTTTAGGGCATAATGGATATCAATTGTGATGTTCATGGAGACAAAAATCAGGAATCATCATCGAGAGGAGTACATGTATTATCTTTCATTTGCAATATTTTTTAAGATCTTGTTCACAAAGATCAAATTGTATCTTGTGTAGAAGGAGCACTCAAGACACCTTCATGAAATTTTAAGAGTGGTGCGAGTAATCGATGCCAAGGTTGATAACTCCATGATTAGAATCTCTGCCTTGGAGAGGACAGTTAATCTACTTGGTACAAACATTGAAGTAAACTCAGAGTTAATCTACTTGGTACAAACATTGAAGTAAACTCTTTGTGAACTCATAACTACATTTGTACACATTTGTACTCATTTTAAAGTTTATCTATTTCTCACTCAGGATGTTGTCAAGAATGACATGTTTCATAGTTCATCCTCGTCTGCAAACAAGGAAAATGCACACAACATGAGTCCTCTTGAAAATAATGGTAGTATTGATACATGTGAGTCCACTCCTTTGGGCGAGACAAAAAGTCGAGTGAAAACGGTGATGCAGGAAGGGGAGCTCCAAAAGAACCATGAATACATTGATCTAACACATTCATCATCTACGGATGATGTAGTTGATGTTACCATAGCACATAGAGTCAAAGATGAAGCTAGGGTTAGGAAATCAAATCATAAGCTAAGATCACCGATGACGTTCCTCACTAAGACATGTAGAAGGCTCAGGACGACAATTGACACCCAAGAGAATGATGGTAACACTTTTTTATTATTATGAATGTTCTTTATATAATTCTTTGAAATTTTTCAAAAGGATTTTTATGAATAATCAATTATATCAAATTTTAATTCTAGGAGTGGACACTCAAGAATTTGTTTCTATGAGTACGTGAAGCAGTATTCGTGTTCCAGTCCTAATACCATCCTAGTTGACTTGAAGAATGGTGGTGATGATTTCATGGCAAAGGATTTAAAATGCCTTACAATCCCTTTGTCTAAAGATGGTAAAAATAAATATCTGGAAGATCGGGTAAGTCACTAAGAGCAAGTCTAATAGTATAGATAGCTGCTACCTCCAATACATTTCCATGTCATCAAAAGATAATGATGTAGCCAACTCATACAATAAGCTGGCTATAAGTTGTCTCCACAAGAGCTCTCAATCATTTAATACATGCATGGGTATAGCAGTTAGTGTGATTATTTAATACATGCATGGGTATAGCAGTTAATCCTATTGGTCATGCATGAATAATGCCTCTTTTCCTGTGCTATAGCCTGACTCTTGCATGAGAGCCGGCTTGGCTCTCTCTCTCCTTTTCTCTCCCCTCCACATAGGACTATGCTGACATGGATTCCCTTATAGCTAGCACAGTCAGCCTTATTAAACTTGCTCTAACAATTTTTTGTTATAGTGGACTAATCTTTGAATTTATTGTGTGGTATTCACATCTGATGTCATCAATTGTGCAGCTAATGGAAGCTTATATTAAATTACTTTGGGATCATGGCTTTGAGGAAGTCCTTGAGAAAATGTTTTTTGTGTTTAGACCGCTCTTTCATCGATGGGTACAATCTATTAGCGGAGACCGATAGGTCGATCCCAAGGGTCAGCTTGACTATTTAGTAAGTCAAGCATAAGATCTAATAGAGAATCAATTAGTAAAATAGGAAACACATAATGTACTTCGAGATTAACATCAATATATATTTTAACCATAAATATTTGTAGTTTCTATTCCAATGTTGGTCAGTAAACATTGGATCGTCATTATCATTAACAATCGGAAGAGAGAGTTCCAAATTTTGGATTCTCTATGGAATCTTTGGAAGTATAAATATCACATTAATAAAGTGGTGAGTCATTTACTTGTATATTTTTAGATAGTTATTTTTTAAATCTAACTATGCTGATGTTAACAATGTTTTGCACAACGCAGGTTAATGAAATAAAAAAAATTGCTAACCATTGCAGGACGTACAGGAGTGAACATGGCAAATATTAACAATTTGAGTATCAAGCAGATTAATGGTGTACCGGGGCGACGTGATGAGTATGTCCTATTATTAATATGTACTATTTATTTCTATACTAACAATTAACTATCCTATATTTTAGAAGTTCTTGTGGCCTATATGTCTAAAGTGCATAGAGCAGTTAATGGATCAAATTTAACAAGAAACTTCACACAGGTTTGACTATACTAACCACTATGTTAGTGATTTATTTTTATTTTATATTTTTCTAATTAGTTGTTATCAGAATAATAATCCATTACCGCCTCCTATACAGAATTACATTGATGTTTTTAGATGAAAAATGCTAGTAGAGTTGATATTTTTCAAGCTGAATTACATCGAAGAAATCAAGAAGGAAATATAAAGTAAAGTTCAAGAAAGAAATCAGAACAGTCCCCGTGACTTTGTGTGTTTGTGAGCCACCGGATCCACCATTGTTAGATTTTCCGAACGATGTAATAAATGCTACTTTTGGCTTCTATTTTATTATTAACATACCTTTGATGAATAATTGTAATTTATTTCATCCTAATTTTTATTCATTGTAAATTTGTAATAACTTAAATTTAAAATTATATATATTTTAACCGTATCAAACCTCCATTTATCTCTACAACTCAGGTTAGTTGGTGAAAACGAAAGCCCACTTCATTGCCAGCTCGGTAACCCAAACTAACTTCTTTTGCGACCGTAGCATTACCGCGACAATTGTGCAGTGATTCATCTCGAAACTATTTTGTTTTTTTCGGCTTTTACGGGAAAATAATGATCCCGCCTAAACTTTCGTCAGTCAAATCCACTACGTAACCCAGTCTACCTCCAGTGTTCGAGTTAGTCAAAGTGTGAAACCCCTTCCTCACTACTCACTAGCTCCTCCCCGGGGTTCCGCCTCAAGAGTCAGACGTCTAGCTGCAACCCCCATCTTCAATCTCTGCATCGCGCCGCCCTGTCTTCGTGCTACTGCAGTGCCGTCGCGCCGCCCCGTCTTCGCGCTCCTGAAGTGCCGTCGCGCCACCCCCTTCGTGGCAGCCTGATCCCCCGGCGTCACCGCTGCCGTCCTCATTGCATCTCGATGTCTATACCGGTGTACCCCCCCCCCCCACCCTCTTCGCCTCTTCGGCGTCGCGGCACCTTACCGGCTGGCTCGATACGCGCATCGTCAACCAGATAGGGTTGCAACCCCTTCTCAAGCGATCCTTGGTGTAACTACGGTTTGTTGGATCTGCTCACCACGTGTTCGATGCAATGCATTGGCCAGGATGTTCTCGCTTGATGGTTTATTCATTTCAAGTTGCAGGTATAAGGATGACGGGCAAATGTAGTCATGTAATTGCTGAGACTTTCGATCTCAGTGGGAGGACATCTCCTGCTCAAATTTCTGGTCTACACAGCTAATTGTGCATTGTGATTGCACTTTAGACCTGCGGTGTTGTCGTCCAAGTTTGGTGTTTCAGGTGCGTGATTTATTGCTTGGTTTTTTGCATACTTGTTAATGTGAACTGAATTCTCAGTATCATACATAATGAGATTATGTGGTTTGAGCTTGCAAAAGGAAAAAAAAGAAGAAAGCTTACTTTCCTTAGTTTGAGTGCCGGATAAAATGTTTATTGAGAATGTTAAGATGCAATAAATTAACATAGTCCCAGAAGAACTGTATCATAATTGCAGTATATAGTTTCTGGTTGAGAGATTTCTAATAAGTCATGACAAACATTGTTCCATTTTTCACATGTGTAAGGATTGAGTATACAGCTATGGTCTTATACATAATTATCTATTAGGACCGCAACTCATTGGTGTGGCCTATTCATTTCAATTTGCATTTTATGGATGTGCGAGCCCTTGTCTGCATTAAGGCAGTAGAAAGAATATTCTAAAATTTGCGATTCATTCACCAGTATACTCTTTGTTAATATTGTTCTTGTTGATGACCATATAGAGCAGACATCTGGAACTTACGTTTCAATTACTAACATCTTTTTTGGATATTTGCTCTTTTCTTCAGTTTTATTTTATCTAAGGCAATCGATCAGGTTCATACAACTTGTTGTAAATGATGCAGGAGCACCCATATCAACCGAATATCGATAGGCAGAGTGCCAACCAAAATACTAATGAGTAATGACTGGCCGGGTTTTTCTGGATGCAGTATGCTCTGCATGCCTTGACAAAATTATAGTGCATACTGATCCCTGTACCCTTAACTACTGCTAATTTCTTATTCACAAGGGAAGTATACACACGATCTACTTTCTAATATGCTTACTGTTTTAGCTTACCAATTGTTGAATAATTTGAAGTGCAGATCAATATTGGAGCCGATTCATACAGCAATGGCTAGAAACAGCCAATACTGAAGAGAAATACATTGACCCTTACATTGAAAGAATGGTGTTCTGATTGTGGGGTTTGTAAAAGTTATCATCGCAATGGAACTAAAACTGTTTGTTTATGATTTTATTAGTGAATTTTTTTTAGCTTCTCTCCATATACATAAGTACAAGTTTTTAAGATCGATTATAGTCACAAGCATCTCGTGAGTTGGGTACCATGTAACAGAGACAGGAGAACCAAATTGAAAACTGCATCAGGTATAGGGGCCTAATTAAGACTGTGCTAATCTGAGAGTACCATATATGAATGCATATTATTGTACAATGTGTGTGAAGGAGGCCCGAACGATGGACAATTTGTATGAAGGTTTGTTCAGACTTTATATTATTCTTAGCTTCACTTTTTGCAATCCTTATTTTCGAGCTTCGTGTTCTTGTCAAGTGCATCTTCGAGGTGTGCCATTGTAAGTTGGAACATGCACAGATAAATCTCGCAGGAGCAATGGTCGCATACTAGCTTGTGGTAACTGTTGAAGTATAAGTGAATTGTCTGTCTTTCCTCATCAATTTAAACTTTTGGGTGAACTGATTGGTGTATGAAACTACCATTGGCTTTACTGAGAATACAACATTGCCACTACTTCGAGTTAAGTGTATGTTCTGGCGTGGTTGTCAGTACATAGTCTATATCATCAAACTTGGTGCTGCATAGCAGTTATAGTTCTTTTGATTTCATGTTCCTCAAAATACTTGGGATTAATTCATTAGTGCTAAGAGGAAGTGTCATGCCAAAAAAAAACAACAAAACTTTAGAGCAAAAATTAGCATGGTTGCTGCAAACAGTCACTGGCAGATGGGTTGGCAACACGTGTGAGGGCATGCCTGCAAATCACTGCTTGTAGCGACTTTAGTAATATTGAGATTTGTTCATATGCTTCTAGGTATGCTCTAGGTGAATAGTACACAGTGCTTAATATTGTAGCTGAATAGTCCCTTTTTTTCTAACAGACGGCCATTCCAAACCCAATTGGAACGAAGTCAGTGTGCAGCAGGCATTTCTGGTCTATCACAGAGCAAGGGAGAAAAGCTAGCTGCGCTGTGATGCTAGCAAATGTAGTCAGCTGTGTGATGGTTATATACAAGCGTTATGGTTTGACATGCAAATTTGTTTTCACACTTCATGATTGATGTACTACTAGTTACCTTGACAAGAGGATAAGCTCCTGTTTGGAACCTTCTGTGAATGTTCCTCTTGGCGTTTGTTGAGATTTTGCAGTTGAATTGATGAAACAGAGGAAAGCATGCAAGATTAACTCTGTTATACAAAATGCCATGCAGTTGGCTGAAAATACTGAATGTATGCATCTGTTTACATAGTATCTACGCACATGGCACCCCCAAAAGTTCATTATCCTATGAGTTTCCACCTCAGGTGTTCCCAGATGTTGATTATCCTATCCCTATGAGTTTGCTACTTCAAAAATGATAAGCACATAGGTGGGTAAAAGGTGATATCTTTTATGAATTTTCCTGCTACTTCATCTCATGATTATGAACCCCTATACCATTGTTTTCGTAACAGTAAGTACTGTTTTTACAAATATCTATTGCATTGGCTGACACATGTTGTTGGCTTGTCACCAGCTGAATTGTGCTCATTTTGCTTGCTACTATTACTATATTTTGGATTATTTTCGACTAAAAAAATCCAGGATCAGATGTGCATCATTTTGACCCATTTATGTCCTTATCTATTGACTGAACAATCATTTCTCAGGCTTTAAGCTTATGTTGCTTGATTACAAGGAGATTGTGACTTCCATTGCCTATTGATCACTATTGAGGACAGGTACGCTTTTCTTTGCCCATTGCAGCAATAAGTTGTTCTATGAAGTACTGATGAAAATCTTGAGGCCTTCATCTATTTTACTGATTAGCAACAACTAAGAATAATTAAGGTGCAAGTCCTGATTTTGCGTTGATAGCGTTAAACTGCATAAGGATTAGGTGTTACTTGTTAGCCTTCCATTAGTTCAACTCAGCTTGCTCCCTTCTCAAGAAAAGTCTAAGGGGAGAAGTACTAGAAAAATTTGAGGAAAGCGGGTGCTACTGAACTCTGAATAAGCGAATATTATTATTACCATCTTAATACGTTAAATTGAGACGTGTTCAGCTCAATATTTTTTTTTGTTTCACCACAGATGGACTGTACCTGAAACAGAAACAATGCACCTTTTCCTTTTTTTCCGTCATGCAGCCTTGTTTCCTTGTTGGCATTTAGCTTGCTTTCTTGTAACGCCAAAACTCTTCAGCTGGTTGTTTACAAGGGCTAAATTCGAGGCAGCCTTGTTTCCTGTGAATGCTTATCTTTGTGTTTTTTATTTTGCAGTTGAAGCAAGCAAGATCAACATCGTTTTACAAAATATAACACAGTTGCCTGAAAATGCTGAATGTCATGGCGTTTCCTGTAAATACTGAATATCTGTAAACCTGTCGGCATTGAATTTTTGTAAAATATATGTCATCGGATTCAATAGACGTGGTATCTATTTCCATCAGTGTCTTCTATCAATATGTTTCTTTTAAGATCGATATATACGCCACTTTCGTTTTTGTATATTATGGATTCGATTTGCAAATATCCTCTCAATCATAATGAAATGGTGGCTTCAGTCTTATGCTCCATACATTCTTTGTTCTTGAAATGAAATGAGGCATTGCTATGCTACATTGTTCTTACAAAAGGCTGAGAGTGTTTCAGCCAAACAATGATCCAGCACAAAACAACACATAACAAAGTATGTGTATTTATGGACATTGCTAAAAGTGAGGATCTGCTGGTTCTGGTTTTCGGCCCTTCTTGATCAACCGTCCCGACGTGAGCTTCCTGATGAACCGTCCCTGCGGCGGGATGCTCGGCAAGTCCTGTTCATTCCGAACGTGACGAAAGTGATGAGCATATTGTGGACGACAGTTCTTGGCACGGTGGAATAAAGCCACAAGTAAACTTTGCTAGCGTTCAGCTACAAGTCTACAACCTGCTGGACTATTTAACACTCATGTCGATGGCTTCTCCCTACCTGGCGGTCTAGTAGTCGCCAGACCTCGTCCTTTTACTCGACGCCGGCGGCTATGTACACCTGATGCTACTGGATGATGGTGCCCACGAACGCAATCGTTTCTAGGCGCTGCCGCTTTTTCCGTCGTGCCTGGCATTCGGCTGACGAGCATCGCCAAGCGCGACGATGGGTACAGGTCCAGAGAGCTCGAGTCCTTGCTCCGCCAACAGCGAGTCCTAGAGTTCCGTCTGCATCCGATTCGCGGTCCTCCTGGCCAGGACCGCGCGCCTAAGAAAGCACGTCAACGCTGGGCCGTGCCTGCAGATGGGGAGGCTGCACCACCCGAGGTGCCGTGAACTTGTCCGCCGACATGCCACTCCATCGCGGGACAACGTGCAGACGCGACGCCGAAGCTGGCTGCGGCTGCGCTGCTGTTGACGGGAAGCCGCTCCGACTAGAGGAGGCGCGCAGAGAACCAACCGCGTCATAGGCTCGTAGCACGTCTCAGACCACACTGCCGCAGACAAAGGAAGAGCCGTCGTGCGGTACTGTGACGCTGAACCGCTGCATGCCTTCGATTATTGCGTCATGGGCACCGCTTCTGCGAACACCACCGCCATGGACACCACATCGTGCCCTCTTGAGTATCGACACCAAAGGGCCGGCCGGGATTCGTCGTCGACTCGTGGCTCGTCGCTAAGACTGCCTCCTCGCCCTCCGACAGCCGTACCAGCGATATTCTCGCTGTCCTTCTGCCCCTTTTTCTCCGATCCCGGCCCTCCTCCTACCTTTTCCCGTACGGCGTTAATCATGGTCATTGTTAAGAAATCTGGGCCTGGTCCAGCAGCCCAGGGCCCATAGTGGGCACCTCATTGTAGTCTATAAATAGGGACCTATACTCTCTCATTATGTACACATGAATGAAAGCAATAAAGGAAAACCAGAAGTTCTCTCTATCTCTCTGTGTGTTCAATCTATTATTCTGTGATTGATTCGTTCTTATTCTAAACAGAGGAATCGCTCGGACTGGTCGCCAGCGACGGTTCCTCAACACGTTATCAGCACGACTTCGCTCCGGTGAATGAGGTAATCATCGAAGCACAGATTGAATTTCTAGATCGCTTTTGAATCTGTATTTTTCTTTCGCGTTCTAGATTGAATCTCTACGGTGCAAATCCGCCCCAATCTACCGCGAGCAGACTTGAAGTCGCCGGCACAATGCCGATCGGTAGATTGTGAAACGGGGTAGATGTTGATTGCACTGTAGATTAGAAATGATGCAAATCCGTCCCAAATCTACCGCGAGCAGATCTGAAATCGCTGGCACAATGTCGATCGGTAGATTGTGAAACGGGGTAGATGTTGATTGCATCGTAGATTGGAAACGGAAATTTTTGAATGAATTTGTTTGATCCTGCATGATCATTGCGCAAGCAATTATCCATTCTCTGTTCAAGCCATTGCATGGAAATTTGCATCTTCTTTGCTTGACCCTGCATGACCATGGAAAGAAAAAAACAACCGCCGGCCAGCAGCCGGCCGGTGTGCCTGAACGCACGGCCGCTGGCACTTCGGTATCTGCGCGCCGCACGCGCGATGCTTGGTCATCGGCGCTTCGGCTCCCGTGCTTGTACGAACGAAGATCGGCCGTCGGCACCTCGGTCCTTGCGCCCGAACGCGTGCTCGCCTACCGCATGCCGCCCGTAGCCGGCGTTTTCCACCGCCTGGCATGCCTCCCTGCACGGAGCACTAGACCGCCCGCGCTAGCCCCGCCGCTTGTGTGTAGCTCGCCGCCGGGTTCGCCTCGGCCTTAGACGCCGCCGTGCGCCATGAGCCGGCCCCGCAGCCGTCGGCGTCCTCCGCCCGGTCCCGCAGCTCGGCGTCCTCCACACGGCCTCACAGCCGCCGGCCTACCCCCGGCTCCACCACGCCGCCGAACCGGCTCCACCGCCCGCATGCACCGTCCAACCGCGCCGCCGCACGGCGCCCGGCCTCCTCTAACCCGACCGCGCGGGCCGCCAGCCGCCGCAGCCGCCTCATCGCGTCGCCCCGAACGGCGCCGCTGGCTCCCGGTTTCCGCCTCACCCCGCCTTGCGCCTGAACGCGCCGGCCAACCCCGCCGCCTGCAAGCGGCCTCCACCCAGCTCGCCGGCCGCACGCGCCCCGCCGCCTTCCGCGCTCCTCACCCGAGCTGCAGCACGGGCTCCGCCGCCGCCACCTGGGAAGTACCGGGCTAGGGAAACCCTAGCCCCGGCTTTGGGTATGAGGGCAGGCCGCATGGGCCCGGGCGAGATGGGCCAGAGGTGGGGGGAAATGAGGTGGGCCGCAGGTGGGGAGGGAGAAAAAGAGGTGGGCCATGGGTGGGGGAGAAAAGAAATGGGCCGCGGGTGGGGATGGGCCGGAGGAAGGAGATCCGGCCGGGAGGAGGCACCGGATGTTTTACAAAAAAGGCCCTGAAATTATGAATATTACCGAAAAGCCCTTAAAACTCTAATTTGAGTCCAGAATTTTGCAGATAAGGCCTCGTAGTTCCGAAAATTGCGAATAAGCCCTTAAATTTACGAGCGGGTCCAGAATTTTGCAGAAAACCCCTCTGTAAATCAGAAAATTACGCGAATTTTTCTCTGAACTGAAAATTTGCGTAAAAACCCCCTGGAATTGCAGAATTTGCTGAAATTTCATATTTTAGCATAAAAGGGCATCGGGAATCCGAATTTTGCATTATTTTTAGCATTTGAAGCTTATTTATTTATGCCATTACTATTTTATGTATTTATTTACTGTTTTTGGTTAATTGTAATTGTTTAAATTGCTTTTAATCACTGAAATTAGCAGTAAAATTATAGAAAATGCACAGAAAATTATGAAACATTGCGAGAACCTTCTGTGTCATTTTATTTACCCGCAGTGAATTATTCCGTGCATGTTTACCAGCAGTAGACTTATACACATTTAGATGACTAGCATCACGAACTGAGTGTTCGAGGAGCTGGCCCAGCATGGCCAAAACTATCTGACGTAGGCATCCGATGTCGAGATTGTGCTTGGAGCCAGGAAGCTCCGCGCTACTATTGGGATTGGCGGACTGAATAACGCTCAACCCAAACCTGAGGAGAATGATCAAGCACTTCATTTTCTCAGGTACCACATTTGCCTCACTCTCAAGAATGAGTATATGGCGGAGAAAAACGCGCTAGCACTCTGAACCGCACTCAAGAAGCGGTTTGAGAGGCTGAAGTACACCATTCTTTCTCAAGCAGAGCAGGAGTGGATCAGACTGAGGTTTGTCGACTTTAAGACGGTCGGGGAGTACAATTCTACCTTGCACAGGATTTGTACTAGTCTTCAACTCTGTGGCAAGAAAATCACAGATGAGCAGAAGACCGAGAAGACCCTATCCACCTTTCACCCCAATGCCGTACAATCCACCCGCATCTATCGTCATGACGGCTACAAGGAGTACGCTGAATTGATTGATATGATGCAGGTTGCGGAGGCTCAGGACGAACTTCTCCGCAAGAATTACGTTACTCAGCCACCAGGCAGCTCCGCTGGCCGTGAAGCCAACGCTGGGAGCCACAAGGTGCGAAAGCACTTGATGAAGAAGGGTAAAGACGTAGCCCAGAAAGGCAAATCAGACGCTCGACATGAGAATAAGGCTAGCAAGCCAAAACGGGATGGCAAAGGGCAGCATGAAGCCCACTCTGCATCGGCTGAGGGGGAGAGTTCTAAGCAGCTGCCTGCACCGATGGAGGTTGAAACCATCACGACAGCAGCACTCCCTCTCGACCTAGAAGCAGCCAACGCCATGATTTCTCTTGAAGAGAATGTCACCCCCCGAGAGAATAGCAGAAGAAGTCTAGTGCACAGAATGCATTTAGACTTTAATTGTCATTTATTTTGTGTGGAAGAATATGTTAGAATTTGCATGGATGGTACTTAAGAATTGTTATTTTCTCGTGATGGTTGGATGATATTTGGAGAATTCATTCATTTATTCAGTTTATGATGGCATGATATGTTCTGATATTGGAGTATTTAATGTGTTGATTGCCTTCTCATACATGTTAATAAATACCCTATATTAGAACGCGTGTAGCGCCCTATGAAGGAAGTGTGCTTAGCTAGCAGCGGCACAACGCATATCATCTTAAGAGAGATTGAGTATTTTCAGTCGATTCATAAGAGCACTGACAGCCTTACGACAATCGCCAGAAGCGATGCATGTATAATTGGTTCGGGAAGAGCCACAATGGGCACAACTTTGGTTATTAAAGAAGCCTTATTGTACCCAAAATCGGCTAGAACTCTACTAAGTTTTAAGAATATCCGCGCAAATGGTTTCCACGTTGAGACTGAAAAGAGTACGGTAAGTAATACATGCTCATTACGAAGCGCAAAGATGTAACAGCCCAGGTTTTTATTAAAATAAAAATAAATAATTAAAAATCAATTAAAAATAAAATCCTAAATTAAAATAAGTATATTTGCGCCTAAAGTTTAAATTTGGAGTTGCCTTGAATTTCTGTTTTTGAAAAAGCTTGATTTGAAAAGTATTTTCAAAATTATTAAAAAAAATGATATTTTGATTTACTATGAAAATCCTATGTCAAATTAATTATTTGGAGTTATTTGGCTTTTATTTGGGTTCCTGGATTTTCTGGAGTTCAAAAATGTATTTTTGAAATTAAAACGTATTTTAAAGTATGAAAATTAAATACCAACTTTAGTTGGAAATAATTTTATTAAGTCCAAAATGTCACCAGGAGCTTCTGGGAATTTTCCTGGAATTTGTGGAAGTTATTTGGTATTTTTCTGAGGCATAATGGAATTTCTGTGCTTTTCTGAAAAACCCAAAAATCAGAAAATAAAATAAAATCTCCTCCTTCCCTCTTCCGCGCCCGCCACCTGGCCTGCTCGGATCCGCGCCACGCCTCCCCGCCAGTCGGCCCATCCGCCCACCCTCCCCTTTTGGCCGTCGGATCTTCATCCGCCCGCGCCCGAGCCGCTCCTCTCTCTCCTCTTCCCCATTTCTCTGCCGACCGGGCCCCACCCGGCAGCCTCTTGCGCCCCGTCTCTCTCTCTGGCCGCCTGGCCCACTTGTCGGCGCCCTCTTCCTCCCCGTCTCCCTGCCACCCGGGGCCCGCTTGTCAGCCACCCCGCCACCTTCTTCCTCCCCACGTTCTTCCTCCTCCCGCACGCCGCCTGCCCCGGCCGCAACCGCCGCCTCCGCCCTTCCCGCGCCCCGTCGCCCCGTCCCCTTTTCTTCCCCCGCAAGTCGCGCCCCTTCCATCCTTGCCCCTCCCCCGATTTCTTTCCTTATCCGGCCGCACCTTCCATTTTTCCCCTCTCCGCGATCCCCGCCGCCCGCAGTCACCGGCGAGGAATCCGCGCTGGCCCGTTGCCCTCCGCCCCTATAAAAGCCCCTCCCCAGCTCCGCACCACCTCCCCCTCCCCCTCCCCCTCCCCCTCCACTCCTCCCTCTCTCCCGAGCTTCCCCTCGCCCTCGCGCCGTGCGCCACCGCCTCTGCCGCCTCCTCCGACTCCGACGAAGAATCGCCGCCGCCTCGGAGCTCCCCAGGCCTCGCCGCCGCCTCTGCGAGCTTCGCCGTGTCCGCGCGCACCTCGGGGATCTCTCGGCCGCCCCTCCCCACCGCCGGAACACCCTCGCTGCCGGAGCCCCCAAGCCGCCGCCGTCTTCCCTCGTCGCCGACCACCTTCCGGCCGCCCTCGGTAACCTCCGCCCCCACCATCGCATTTCCCGTCGCCCCCTCTCCCTCCTCGGCCCCTCGCCGCCGGCAGCCGCGCCGTCGTTTGCCGGCGAGCACACCACCCCCGAACGCCCCCCTCACCGGCCGGCCACGTCAGCTCGGCCTTGCTTGCGTGGCAGCCGACGTGGTGCCACGCCAGCGCCACCTCGGCGCTAACTCGCCCGCCCCTGCCCCGTCAGCATACCCACCACCTCCGCCCCTTTCCGAGCCGATGGACCTGGTCCATGGACCGAGGGCCCACCTGTCAGCCGGCCCGCCTCAGGGCTGAGGTCATGTTGACGCAATAAACGAGATTTTTCTGTTGGAAAATATTTCGGCCGAAATCAAAAATCCCGAGCTGACGCAAGGCTGACGTCATAAATTCCTTTTCCAGTAGAAAAATCAATCTTTTTCCTTTTTCTCTCTTTTCAAACTTCCCGGAGGCCGTTCTTCTTCGTTCTAACTCCGATTGAGCCCATTCAAATTTCTAAATTCATCAAAAATTCCCCTCTATCCATTTCTAGCCTCAATTAAAATATTTGAGTTCAATTTGAATTTAATTTGAATTTATTTGGTTTTGGTGGGTTATTTTGACGTGTAAACTTCGACGATTCGGGAAATTTCTTCGACGAAGATTCAAACCAAGTTGAAGGGCAAGACAAGTCACACTCCTTGACCATGTTGATCCCAGATTGCAAAAAAAATTATGTTGATTTAAATTATATTGCATGCATAATTTTATTCAATGTATTTCAATTCAGTTTAAACTTTAGTTAATACCTGTTTGTTAATACCTCCTTTGACATTGCAAATCCTTATACCTTGTCACCTTAAAATCAAAGTCTAGTTAGTACACTAGTATTGGCTAGAGAATTTGTAAATCAAATGCTTAGACATGCTTAGATATAATCTTGGTTTTGGGTTACCTTTTTACATAAAATGATAAGCTTTTGAACTGTATTCTTGACTTCGGTGAGTCAAGAAGGTTTATGAATTACTTTGAAAACAAATATAAAACTGGTTTAGACTTAGGCAATTGGTTAGAGTGGTGGGTGCAGGCATGCCCTGTTGGTTGGAGCCGCAGTGGTTGATTGTCGTGCACGGGGGTATGTGGTTGGGCCTAAGTCAGTTAAGGACCGGTCTGTGAGCTACTGTTGCAAAGCCCTATCGTACTACCACATGGCTGGTATGGGACAACCCTGGCTGAATAATTTGCGAAGTCCCAACCTGAGCCATTTCGTAGGATGAAAGTGAGCGTGGCGTAGGCCATGAGAAGTCTCACTTGGCTCAAGAGGGGGTCCCGGTCTGGTGGATTCCTTACTGGGGTGAAACCTTAGAGTTGGCTTGGCCAGGTTGAAGGCTTTGCATTATAAAGGTCTTGTCACGACTCCTCGCCGCATACCTAAGGAAGTGTGTAAACCAGTGGCAATATGGGATGATCGTGTCTTGTGGGTAAAGCTGTACAACCTCTGCAGAGTGTAAAATCTATCCTGGATAGCCGTGCCCACGGTCATGGGCATGCTGAGTAAAGTTTTTCATGGATTAGACTTTGTTTTTCAAAATGGTTTCGAAAACCTTGTGGATGGATGGAATCCACGAGAGATGAAAACCTTGCGGATGGATGAAATCCGTGAGAGATTGAAATCTGTGGATGGATGGAATTCATCAGAGTTGCACAGTGAAAGCGTGTGGATGGATGGAATCCATACGTGATCTTTTGGAAAAGATGGTCCGGGTGGGATGCCCGTGGATAGGTTGGTGTTTGGTCGGAGCCTGCACTGATGGTAATATTTTCAATTACAAGTATTGTCTTTACGTATTGTATTAAATTCAGCAATATCAATCTATTTATTATATTTCATTAAATGCTGTTTTATGCAAACTAACCCTATGAGCTAGCCTTCCATTGAAGCCTTTATCATTATATTGCATTTCTCCGTGTGACTTGCGGAGTACAAGTTTGTACTCATTGTTGCTATCTCCACACAGAGGAAGACGACTTCAACTACGGTGAAGACCAAAACGAGTAGGCCACGTCTTGCAGTTGTTTGCCTGTGGGCAGGCTTGGGCTTCGTCTTTTTAGCTTCGCTTCCGCAGTTTCTTTTGCAGCTATTTTTGCCAATGTGCGATGATGTAAACGCTGGCCATAAGGACGTACTGTTTAAATTAAATAAATGCCATTATGCTTGGTATTTATCTTTGTTGTTCACTGTGTGCACTAGCTGATCCTGGACTAGTGCGATTTACACAGAGGATCCAGGAGTCGTTGCTCCGGGTTCCGACAAAAGAGAACAGAAAATTGTATTAGAAAACTTCCTTCACTAGAAACTGGGCTATATTATACCAACATTAAAGCGCCTGCAGCGTACACTGTTCTGAAGACAGTGTTTAGAAGCTCTGAACTCTTCTGTCTCTAGCATGACAGATTAGGCCACCCAAGTCTTAGGATGATGAGAAACATAATAAATAACTCGCATGGGCATAATATTAATGTGAAGAATTTCCCGAATCATGAAGATTTTGTGTGCCCTGCATGTGCCACCGGGAAACTAATAACTAGACCCTCCACTCTGAAAGTGAAAGATGAAGTCCCTGCATTTCTGGAACGCATCCAGGGAGACATTTGCGATCCTGTTCAGCCCGTCTCAGGGCCATTTAAGTATTTCTTGGTGCTTATTGACGCTTCATCGAAGTGGTCGTATGTGGGTTTATTGTCCACAAGAAAACACGCCGTTGCAAAATTGATCTCGCAGATCATCCGCATCAGAAATGTGTTCCCTGATCATCGCATCAAGTCCATCAGAATGGACAACGCCGGAGAATTTACTTCAAAGGCAGAGGAAATTGCAGTTGAGCATTCGGTACCGCATGTCCATACCCAGAATGGTTTGGCAGAGGCTTTAATCAAAAAAATTAAATTTATTGCCCGACCTTTTGAAGAATTGTAATTTGCCAGCCACATGTTGGGACACGCAGTCCTACATGCAATGAATCTCATCAATTTTAGACCATTGGCCTACAACATCCATTCACCTATGTAACTAGCGCAGGGGTCACCACCGGAAATTTCCCAACATTAGGGGGAGGAAATCAACCCCTTGATGAATAATGTCGGGAAATTACGTGGCAAACCATGGAAATCTATGCAGATAACCCGCACACTAGTGAAACAATAGAAGTCCAGAAGACAATTGATTTGCAAGCATTAGCAAATCAGCTGCCTGATCACTTTAGTGATTTGAAGAGCGTGACTAAGTCGCATGTGCCAGCACGCACTGCACCGGAGAGGGTTGAAATACCAAAGAAAGCAGAAGGTATCCCTAATCTCGTCCAGAGGCCTCAGAAAAATAATAAAGGTCGAGAACTCCGGCTCCTCGAATCCTAAGTAACTGGGGACGCCTGGTGAAAAAAGATAAGAGGGATTTATCACAGCCGATCATTAAAGTCCCCTAGAATGAGAAGGGGAGCCAGTTGAGACCTGGCACAAGTATGCCACCTTCAGAAAAGGGCATACCGGATCTGAATATCCCCATCGGCATGGATGTGTGTGCACACATCGGAGCCGAAAAACTAAAGGGACTTGCCACCGCAATTGAAAGAAACGATGTGCAAGGTAAAGCTCCAGCAGAAGCAATCGCTTCAGAAGAAGCAACTCATGAAGAAATAGCTATAAATTATGTGCACACGGGAGAGTCCCTGAATAGGACAACAGCTAATATCGATATCTACTTCGCAAAGAAAATTACCACAATCTTCGATCTTGATCCCGAGCCTGCATCGCTCGCTGAATGTAAGAAAAGATCATATTGGGAAGATTGGAAGAAGGCAATAGCAACTGAATTGCTGTCTCTGAACAAAAGAGAGGTGTTTGGCCCCGTATGCCGCACACCTCCCCCACATACACCCCGTTGGGCACAAGTGGGTATTTGTTCGAAAGAGAAATGAAAGAAATGAAGTAGTGAGATACAAAGTAAGGCTAGTAGCCCAAGGTTTCACTCAACGTCCCGAAGTTGATTATGAAGAAACCTACTCCCAAGTCATGAGTGGAATTACCTTTAGATACTTGATCTCAATGGTAGTGAACTTGAACTTAAAAATGAAATTGATGGATATTGTGACTGCATACCTTTACGGTAACTTGGATTCGGAGATTTATATGAAACTCCCTGAAAGAATATCTCTCCCGAACCAAGACAGAGCAAATAGAAATCTGTACAGTGTGAAACTCAGAAAGTCACTGTATGGACTGAAACAATCTGAAAGAATGTGGTATAATCGCTTAAGCGACTTTCTCTGCAAGAAAGGCTACACGAATAATGAAGACTGTCCTTATGTATTTATACAGCGATCCCAGAATGGATTTTGTATAATCTCTGTGTATGTAGATGATCTGAATATCATCGGGACAGCAGAAGACATAAAAGAAGCAAACTCCTACTTGGAGTCAGAATTTGAAATGAAAGATTTAGGCAAGATCAAGTTTTGCTTAGGCCTGCAGCTTGAGCATGTCCTTGAAGGAATCTTGGTACATCAGTCAACCGACACCCAGAAGGTGCTTGAAAGGTTTGGCTTCGAGAAGGCACTTCCCTCAAAAGTACCAATGATCGGGAGGTCTTTACAGCAAGAAAAAGATTCTTTCCGACATAGGGAAGAGGGGGAGGAAGTCCCGGGACCAGAATTCTTATACTTGAGTGCAATGGGAGCACTCATGTACTTAGCAAACTGCACTAGACCGGACATTGCATTTGCCGTGAACCTGTTAGCAAGGTACAGTGCAGAGTCCACCAAAAGGCATTGGTTGGGCATAAAGGACATCTTCCGATACCTCCAAGGAATGAAGGACCTTGAATTGTTTTACAGAAATAATCAAGATCTGAACTTGATTGACTATGCAGATGCTGGGTACCTGTTAAACCCACATACCGCAAGGTCACAAACAGGCTATGTATTTTCTGTGTGGTTGAACTGCAATTTCCTGGAAATCATCTGAGCAAAGCCTTGTAGCTACTTCGACGAACCACTTAGAAATTATAGCACTATATGAAGCCGCACGAATGTGCGCTTGGTTCCGATGAACGGTTCACCACATCCAGCAGTCATGTGAAATGAACATTGTGCAAACCCCCACAATTATCAATGAAGATAATGCAGCTTGCATTGCACAAGTGCAGACAGGCTATGTAAGCATATCAACCCCAAATTCCTCTATGCTCATGAATTGCAAAGATGGACAAGATTAAAGTACTGCACACTAAGTCATGTAGACTTGTTCACTAAGTCACACCCCGCATCTAGCTTTGAAAGGTGCGTGTGAGGGATTGGAATGATGAAACTTAGAGAAGTGCAGAATTTAGGGGGAGAATTCTCTCAAGCCCGTTATTAAATCTTGATCATGAAGATTAAGTACCCAAAGGAATAAAGTTCTGAAGACCAAATGAAATTGGGTGAATTGTACTCTTTTTCCCTTGACGAGTTTTCCATGAAGTTTCTCGACCAAGATTTTTAATGAGGCAATTCGTGTATCGTAACATCACATATATCATGTGCTCTTTCTCCAAATTTTTCCCACTGGGTTTTTATGGAGTTTTAGTGAGGCATGAACGTGTCGGATGAGTGCCCAAGGGGGAGTGTTAAAAAACCTGGGCCTGGGCCAGCAGCCCAGGGCCCATGGTGGGCACCTCATTGTAGTCTATAAATAGGGACCTATACCCCCTCATTATGTACACATGAGTGAAAGCAATAAGGGAAGACCAGGAGTTCGCTCTATCTCTCTGTGTGTTCAATCTATTATTCTGTGATTCTGTGATTGATTCGTTCTTGTTCTAAACAGAGGAATCGCTCGGACTGGTCGCCAGCGACGGTTCCTCAACAGTCATCACTTGCACAACGCCATTAAGGAACAAAACGAGAAGGTGGGTAGTTACGGGCTGCAGGACTGAGTACCGATAAGAATGGGCATTGACTGTTTCAAAGTGACTAAATTGGCCTTCATAAAAACAGTTTGCGAGATAAGTATCTTTTAATCACAGCTTCTCGTTTGCTCTAGAAGTCGTGCAAATTTTAGTGGGATAGCATAGAAGCACTCCGGTTCCAGTATCTAGGGGTGTTAAACCCTTGGTGTCACTACCATAGCCGGCGAGGCTATGTGCTGCTGCTGTCAACGCCATCGGCGCGGATGCTCGAAGGCCTCGTCGTCGCCGATTCTTGGAGCCTTACATGTATCACCTTAGGACCCTTTAAAGGGGTCCATACAGTGTGGATACCTTCATGGTTGTCATTTTTGTCTTTCTTGCTTTCCATTCCGTCTTGAGATCGCGTCGGCTTTTAATTTTGGTAGTTTTTGGGTGTTTTTTTTTGTATTTTTGTATTTTCTTTTTTTTCATATTTCTTTGTATTATCCGTGATGATATAAATATTTTTTTTATTTTTCTTAGAAAAAGGGTTTTGTTAAACATCATCTAGATGGTTTTCCCTATCATCCAGATTTAGGACTGTTAGATTAGATATCCAATGGCCATGAAATCTACCCCCTCTCCCTTGAAAAAATCTCTCCCTTCAAAAACAAGTTACCTCTTGATCTCTAATCTAAGGATCACAAATTTGGATAATACTTAAGATGAAAACATCCGGGTACACTCCCTAGAAAAAACTAATAGCCCCTACAGTATAATTTTAGCCATAAAGCAAAAGCTACAGCCAAAGACTTAAGCCATAAACTAGTTTGGATAGAGCTTACAAATACCATCATATCTGAAAGCGAATAATGATTCACGCGATAGATTATTCCATTGGCCAGTTAGGCAAATATATGTTTTAGGAGTACAACCAAAGGAGAGTAATCAGGAGATTGCATCTAATCCTGGTCATGCCTAAGATAGCTAACTAGCCATATCTGGAGCCGTGAGACCCGGGCGCGTGAGGTCCTGCAGACCTGGGATAGTAACGTGCACATGCACGATTACATGTCTAACACTCCCCCGCAGTCGAAACGGCAGAAGAACGAACGTTGAGGCTGGAGCGAATCTCTGTGAAGACGAACGTCGGCAGCCCCTTAGTGAAGATATCCGCGTACTGTGTAGAGGTTGGTACATGAAGAACACGGACCTGACCAAGAGTGACACGCTCACGGACGAAGTGTAGATGGATCTCCACATGTTTGGTCCGTTGATGTTGAACCGGATTTGTGGAGAGATAGACGGCACTGATGTTGTCGCAGTAGACAAGGGTAGCCCGGAGCACTGGAGAATGAAGCTCGATGAGTAGTTGACGGAGCCATGTCGCCTCGGCAACGCCATTGGCCACGGCACGATATTCGGCCTCAGCACTGGAGCGGGATACGGTGTGCTGCCGCTTAGAGGACCATGAGACGAGATTGTCGCCAAGGAAAACACCATAGCCTGATGTAGATCGCCGGGTGTCGGGGCAACCAGCCCAATCAGCATCGGTGTAGACAACCAAACTCTCTGGAGAGGTTCGCCGCAGCAAAAGACCGTAATCAAGTGTTCCGCGAAGATACCGAAGAATACGCTTCACTAGCGCAAGATGAGGCACCCTCGGATCATGCATAAACAGACAGACCTGCTGGACAGCGTAAGCAATGTCAGGCTGAGTGAAAGTCAAGTACTGCAAGGCACCAGCAAGACTGCGAAAGTGAGTAGCATCATCAACCGGTGCACCATCGGCAGACAGCTTCGAATGTGTGTCAACTGGAGTACTGCACGGCTTGCATTCGGACATACCAGCTCGCTCAATAATCTCAAGAATATAGTGACGCTGAGAGAGAAGCATTGCTCCATGCTGCCTGGTCACTGACAGGCCGAGAAAATGATGAAGAGGTCCAAGGTCTTTCATAGAAAATTCATGCTGAAGTGCGGTGATGATCCGACGAAGGAGAGCATCAGAGGAGGCTGTAAGCACAATGTCATCCACACAGAGAAGCAAATAAACTGTGTCTGTCCCTCGATGAAAAATGAACAGTGATGTATCAGACTTAGCCTCAACAAAACCCAGGGAGAGAATATGTGTGGCAAAGCGACTGTACCAAGCACGGGGAGCCTGCTTGAGCCCATAGAGAGATTTATTGAGACGGCAGACATAATCAGGATGAGCCGAGTCAACAAAACCGGAGGGTTGCACACAATAAACTGTCTCGGAAAGAGTCCCATGAAGAAATGCATTTTTCACATCAAGCTGATGTACAGGCCAGTCTCGTGAAAGAGCCAGAGTCAGAACAGTTCTGATAGTAGCCGGTTTTACCACCGGGCTAAAGGTCTCATCGAAGTCAATGCCTGGGCGCTGCGTGAAACCGCGAAGTACCCACCATGCTTTATAGCGGTCGAGAGACCCATCAGGATGGAGCTTGTGGCGAAAAACCCACTTTCCTGTGACAATGTTGACCCTGGCGGTCGGGGCAGAAGTTCCCAAGTATTATTCACCTGAAGGGCGTTGAATTCCTCAGTCATGGCGGCGCGCCAATTGGGATCGGCAAGAGCCCCACGATATGTCTTGGGAATGGGTGAAAGCACTGCAGCAGTGAGATTCAACCTGTCTGCCGGTAATCGAAAACCTGTCTTGCCCCGTGTAATCATGCGATGCTCGTTGACAATTGGAGGAATCGAAATCACCGCAGGGGGCGCAGCTGTGCGGCTGCGTGCAGCTGGGGCTAGCGCATGGACCGGTGCGGGGTCCTGAGCACTGGCTGGAGGAGAATCGGACGCGGCACCAGGAGGTCCAGCGACCGAAGCTGCTGGCGTGGGAGAGCCTAGCGCTGCACCAGAAGAAGTGACGCCCAGGCCACCCGAGGTGGCCGTCCCAGGGCCAGTGCCATGACTGGACCAAAGCTCCGGCATGTGCACAACGGGTGAGCGCGGGCTGGTCACGGCTGGAGGAGCTTGGGACGTAGCTGGACCGGCATCGCTGGCCTGTGGCTCGGCTGGAGGACCACGGGACGAGGCCGGTCCTGCACCGCTGGCAGCAGCCCGTGGAGGAGAACCAACGGGGGCAGCAGGGCCGGACCGGGAGGTACCTGCAGAGAGCCGCTGCCCAATGGGAAGCGGAGAACAGCCCAGCTCCAGTAGAAAATCAAGATTAGTATTAACAGGAGAAGACATAGCTGCCGGGTCAGCGAAGGGAAAAGAGTTCTCATCAAAGGTGCACATGACGAGAAATAATGACCCTATTGGAATGCATATCCAAACACCGGTAACCTTTGTGCTCTGAAGAGTAGCCAAGGAACGCGCACAGCGTGGAGCGTGGTGAGAGTTTATTGGCAACGGAGGCAGAAAGGTTGGGGTAGCACCGGCAACCAAAAACCCGTAGATGATCATATGAGCGTGATGAACCATACAAGGCATGAAAAGGGGTTGAAAATTGTAGGGTTTTTGTAGGGTGCCGGTTTATGAGATAGGTGGCTGTACGAAGGGCTTCAACCCAATACTGAGGCGGCATGCTAGCTTCAAGAAGAAGAGTGCGAACAACATTGTTGGTAGTCCTGATAGCACGCTCAGCTTTGCCATTCTGTTGAGACGTGTATGGACATGACATACGAAGAGTAACGCCATGAGTGAGAAAGAATGTGCGAGCGGAGAGGTTATCGAACTCACGGCCGTTGTCGCACTGAACTGATTTAACAGTGGTGCCGAATTGGGTTTGGACGTACGCAAAAAAGTAAGAAATGGTGGAAAAGGTTTCTGACTTTAAGCGTAGGGGAAATGTCCAAAAGAAATGTGAGCAGTCATCGAGAATGACCAAGTAATACTTGTAACCTGAGACGCTAGCGACGGGGGAGGTCCAAAGGTCACAATGTATTAAATCAAAATTCTTGGTGGCACGTGAACTGGAAGAAGAAAAAGGCAAACGAATATGGCGACCCAGTTGACAAGCATGACAAAGTTTATCAATGTTGCCATTATTACAAGAAATAGATGTGGAACGTGCTAAATGATGGAGGGCGTCGGCGCCGAGGTGACCGAGACGACGGTGCCAAAGGGTGGGACTAGTGGCGACCAAGACCTGCGGACTGGAGGAGGGCGGCAGCAGCAGGTAAAGGTCTCCAGAGCTATTGCACCTGGCGATCACTCTCCTGGTGCGAAGATCCTTCACAAAGAGGCCGTATGGGTCAAATTCGACGGAACAATTATTATCAATGGTGAAACGTCGAACAGATATAAGGTTTTTGATTATTTGAGGTGTAACTAGCACGTTTCGAAGAGTGAAAGGACCATGTGCAGCAGGAAGGTGTGTGGAACCAACAGAAGTAATGGGAATCAAGGACCCGTTGCCAACGACTATACTGGAAGGAAAAACGGTGGACGGAGCATGGGAGGTGGAGAGATTACCGGCGTCCCATGTCATGTGGTCGCTAGCACCTGAATCCATGTACCAGTTGTGGATGGAGGGGGGTCAACTGCATGGTATTGAATGCATTGGCGAGAGCGGCTGGATCCCATCCACCGTGGCCATCGAGGCCGCCCATAGCAGGAGCGGTGGACTGTTGTACACCAGGGAGGCCAGGAACGTAGCCAGGCAGACCGGGCATGGCCCCCGCCCCCTGCAGTGGGACACCAAGTACGTAGGGGACCTGAGGCGGGACGCCGTAGCCGGGCGGCAAGCAGACGTACCCAGCGTTCGCGGTGAACGCGTGCGGCGCCTGCTGCTGGAACGACGGACGTGGAGCCTAGCCACCAGAAGGACGTGGCGTACCATGGTGGGGCCAGACCTGCACGGTCCCCGACCATGCGTTGAAGAAGGATGGCGGCCAGCCTCCTTGCGGCGCGCTGGACTTCCCGTTGCTGCCACCGTTATTGTTGCGGTGGTGACGATTGTTCGGTCGGTTTCCGCCAACCGTGGTCGAGCCGCCATTGGTGCCAGGAGGAGGCCCGCGCACATCCTGTGTGCCGTAAGCGCCATTGGTGGCACCAGGGGTGTTGGAGCCCGGTACACCACCAGAGGGAAGACGGGCGCCCGTGTTGCCGGTGGAGAGGAGGGCGGTCGATGGCGTGGAGGCCTTGTCGTTGAGCGTGATCTCCTCGAGGAGAAGATCGTTGCGGACATCGTCGAAGGACAGGAACGGCTTCTGGCGCTTGAGGAGGGCGGCCATATGGGTGAAGCGCTTGTTGAGGCCACGCAATGTAGCCAGAACCAAGGTGCGATCAAGGACGGGTTCACCCAGGCTGCCGAGCTGATCCGCCATTGTTTTGAGCTTGCGACAGTAATCAGAAATACTCAAGTCACCTTGAATGAAAGTAGGGAACTCCGTGTCGAGGATCATGGCACGGGTCTCCTTGTTGCCGATGAACTTGTCCTCGAGGGCGAGCCAGACCTCGCGGCTAGTGGCTTGCCGATCAGTGTCGTAGGGGGTCATGACGCTCTCAAGAAGATTGGCAGAGATAGTGCCAAAAATCCAAGAGATCACGATGCAATCCATACGGTGCCACGGTGCGACGTCGGGGTAGGTAGCGTCGGAGAGGACATGATCAGTAAGCGCGTACTTGCCGAGGGTGATGAGATGGAGACCGTGCCACTTCGGGTAAGAGGTGGAGCCGAACTCAAGAACAACGGGAACAAGAGCCCGGATGTTCGTGACGGCAACCGCCTGTGCATGGAGGTTGCCGATGAGGAGGGCGTCGGCTTCGGCAGCTTGGCGACGACGTGTTTCTTCGGCGGCAGCAGCCTCCTGCTGAAGGCGTTCGGCGGCAGCGAGTTCATCGGCGCGGCGCCGTTCAGCGTCGGCGCGGCACTGATCTTCCTGAGCACGCCGGGCGGCCTCCTCGCGGAGCTCCGTGACTTCCTTGCGAAGTCGTTCGAGCTCGGCCGTATCGCCGGTCATGGAGACACATGCGACGTAGCGGCGGCCAGGGATATGCGGAAGCGGTTAGGTCACAGGAGCGACGCAACTGATACCATGAAAACCAGGGCCGGCCCTGGGCCTGGGCAGCAGGGGCACCCGCCTAGGGCCCATGAAAACTAGGGGCCTCTACCCTAAGCCCAGGTATATATACATATTGGGACCCCGTCCGATTTTGCCGTTCCAGTTATTTTTGATTGGGCTAGGTGAAGCCATCCGCAATCCGGCTAGTAATGGCCCAATCCGGGCAAAGCCGCAAAGGGCATCCGGCATTATCTATTTACGGATTTACCTCCGCCTGCGATTCGCCACAGCCCACAGGGACGCATGCGCATCGTCGCATCCGCCTGCAGCCTGCTCGACAAAACGATCCGCCAGAATCCTCTTCCCCCAATCACTCGCCACCTCCGCCTGCAGCCTGCTCGCCGCCTCCGTCCACTCGACTCGCTAGATCCGGAGATCTTCATTCCCCAATCGCATGCCGCGTCGCCGCCTCCGCCTGCTCGTAAGTCGCCTCCGCTAGAACCAAAAGATCTCCATTCCCCAATCCCGGCAGTCCGATCTCGCCATTGATGGAGGAGAAGAGGAAGAGCCCGATTTCTTCGATTCCCAATAAATTCGTCTTTGATTTCTTCTCTTTGCAACGGCTCTATCTTCTCTTTGTATACACCAGCCGCCGGCGTGGTCATTCGCATCCCCAGATCCCCTATTCGGCTATTCCCCTATTCGGCCATCGCAAACTGCATACAGCATACCCCTCTAGAGGAAGCTCCGCGGTCGGCGGTCCGCAGACTCCGCACCTCCGCGGCGGCGCGGCGTGCCGGGCCTGCCGGCGTCCGCCTCCACAGTCTATTCTTCGTCACTGACTCACTTCGACCCGACCGGACGACCGGTTCATCAAGACTGAGACATCAACTAGCTCAACTAAAATCGTGACTGGCGTGAGCTACTCAAGGACTCAAGGTGACTGGTGACACGATTTTTGATTTCCCACTACATATGTCATATGTTCATTCAGTCAGTTTGCAAATTGCAAAGATGATGCAATCTATTCATTCATTCAGTTTGCAATGATGATGCAATCTACATTCTAATGTTTTGCACTTTATATGACTTTGTATGTTGTGATGTACTAAACAATTGCTTTATAAGTAATATTAATGGGATATTGGATTGTCACAAAAAATGACTTCTATGTTTTTATGTACATTTTAGAGCATATGGCAATATAAGATCATGAATATTTGCTATGTAGTATTGAACATTAGCTTAATAGTTGATAAAAAACATATTTGTGTTTGAGTAAAGGGTTTCGACTTCTATCTCGCCTCAGGGCCCTCTAAATGTCAGGACCGGCCCTGATGAAAACGAATAATGATTCACGCGATAGATTATTCCATTGGCCAGTTAGGCAAATATATGTTTTAGGAGTACAACCAAAGGAGAGTAATCAGGAGATTGCATCTAATCCTGGTCATGCCTAAGATAGCTAACTAGCCATATCTGGAGCCGTGAGACCCGGGCGCGTGAGGTCCTGCAGACCTGGGATAGTAACGTGCACATGCACGATTACATGTCTAACAATATCAGACACGGATCCGCTGCAGTTATTCAGCAAAAAAAAAGTCAACCACAGACACGCAATCGCAGCCGACCATCAGCCTCCCAATTAATGTAGATCTCACGTATCGTGTGACGATTTGTGTACCCAACAAGCTCCATGTCATGGAGGGAGAGCTACGCCTAACAGCAAATTTCGTTTTAACTGAGCTTTCAAGCCAGCGAAGGCTCCCTCCCAACCGTCGGCACGTACGTACGTACCACTGGATAATCTGTTGACGCTAGAACAGAACGAACGGGAGAGTGTGAGAGAGATGATTGTGTGGGGGGGGGGGGGGGGGGGGGGGTTCAGAATTGTCAGCCAAGCCAAGCATGGACGCCATAACCGCTGGCGATCTCATCTTCGTCTCCCAGCTCCCGAGGGCGGCTGATGGAGACGTGCTTGCGTGGAAACGACGAGCGGATGGCTCCCGAGTGCGAAACCTCACCTACCGCTTAAGAAAAACTTAAGCCACTCTGCAGAGTTAAACTAATGGTATTCGAATACGCTGTATTTCTAGTTAATGAAGCTGTGTTAATTAGGTGATTCCAACAACAAGGTATAAGTAGAGTTTATGATGTTGTTAATCTGATTAATGGTGAAACTTTATCTGATAACAGAAAAACTCCCTGATCTTAAGGAGAAATGTTTTAACTTTATTTGTTTGCAAATAAAACTGCATCCACTCGTTGTAATAAAACCAATATATTCCCACCCTTGATTATCCTTGCAAATAGTAAATTAGGGTTTACCCTTGTAACTTACTGGGTACGGTTGTATTGATGACTTGCTAAAACAACAACAGAAGACTAATGGAGCCAAGAAGAGCCGGCTGAGGAAGAAACTCCTGAAGAACCAGTCTTCTCTGAGGAGGATTGATCTTAGGTCTTAGCCTCGCTCAGGCCGCTTGGGATCTTTTGTAATGTACTGTGCTTTGTGGGCTTGCACGCCCACTAGTGAAAACTGGTTGACAAACCATATATTGTAATAAAAGTTGACTCTTTTGTTGTAAGCTTGTGCTGTTGTGATGATCGCTCATGTTTGGAACATCGTAACTGTTTATTTTTGTACGGTTACGGGGTTCCGTAATGTCTCCAGAAATGAGGGTGTTACAGTCGCTACCTCAATCTGGGGTGGGGACTGAAGAGAGAGAAAGGGGAAGGGAATGAATGAGCGAGGGGGAGGATGGATTTTCTTCTTCTTTTTTTTAATTTTCGTGTAGGTTTCATCAACTGGTACTATACATTATGGTATTTTCCGTAAAATAGACCTCTCTTACATGTATCACCTTAGGACCCTTTAAAGGGTCCATACAGTGTGGATGCCTTGATGGTTGTCATCCTTGTCTTTCTTGCTTTCCATTCTCCTTGAAGATCGTCGACTTTTAATGTGGGTAGCTTTTTGAGGTTTTTTGTGTTCGTCTTTTTCTTTTTTTTTTCCCCACATTCTTTTATATTGTGTGCGACGATATAAATATTTTTTTTATTTTTTAAAGAAAAAGTTAATAACTGCTATAGTATAATTTTAATCGTAAATCAAAAGGCACAATTAAAAACTTAAATCATAAGCTAGTTGACACAGGGCTAACATATACTATCATATCAGACACGGATCCGCTGCAGTTATTCAGCAAAAAAGTCAACCACAGACACGCAACCGCAGCCGACCATCAGCCTCCCAATTAATGTAGATCTCACGTATCGTGTGACAATTTGTGTACCCAACAAGCTCCATGTCATGGAGGGAGAGCTACGCCTAACAGCAAATTTCGTTTTAACTGAGCTTTCAAGCCAGCGAAGAAGGCTCCCTCCCAACCGTCGGCACGTACGTACCACTGGATAATCTGTTGACGCTAGAACAGAACGAACGGGAGAGTGTGAGAGAGATGATGATGGTTGGTTCAGAATTTGTCAGCCAAGCCAAGCATGGACGCCATAACCGCCGGCGATCTCATCTTCGTCTCCCAGCTCCCGAGGGCGGCTGATGGAGACGTGCTTGGGTGGAAACGACGAGCGGATGGCTCCCGAGTAAAGATGGCAACGGGTAAATACCCATCGGGTATTGTCATTTTATACCCGTACCCGCTAGGTGTAAATTTACCCGTCGGGTTACCCGTATCCGCACGCGGGTAGGAAAATTTACCCATACCCGTACCCGCGCGGGTATTACTACCCGACGGGTAACCTGTACCCGCAAGCATATCCGGTTCAACACATAAGAATATCATCAATTTAGACATTCATTAATCATACATGCCAAGCACAAGAGCGTCTAATGATCAAAATTAGTACATCACATAAACATACTTGACATGACCATATCAACATATGACAAACAAATAAACAATCAATAACAAGTAGATAATTAACATTTGAGTGGGATGTCTAGTTGTCTAATGCGGGTATTCATTACCCGCGGTAGGCGGGTATGGGTAGTATATACCCACACCCGCACCCGCCTACCCGGCGGGTAGAGGATTTCGCCCAATAACGTACCCATGGGTACATAAAATTTTGGGAATTTGGTGTTTCTGCCCCTGTTCTCGACTGCAAATGTGATTTTACCCCTACTTTTTTAACTTTGTGATTTTGCCCTCGCGATTTTGAAATGAAGACTCCGTTTACCCCTGTTTTGTGACACCGTTAAGAGTGGAGGATTAAATGGTAAAAAAGAAAAGAAAAGAAAAGATGCCCACGCGAAAAGACAAGAATACCCTTACCTTATCCTTTCTACTGGAGCTCCCACCCACGCATCCCTCGGTTTGCCAGGCGGGCTCCCAGGCGCGGCGCTCCCAGTATAGGGTTTGCCAGGCGAGCTCCCAAGCGCGGCGCGGCGGCCCCCAGGCGCGGGCGGCCTCCAGGGGCGCGGCGCGGCGGCCCCCCAGGCGCAGCGCGGCGGCCTCCCAGGAGCTGCGCGGCGCGGCGGCCTCCTAGGAGCGGCGCGGCGGCCCCCAGGAGCGGCTTGCGGCCGGCCCCCAGGCGCGGCGCGGCCGTCCTCCCAGGCGCGGCGCGGCCGGCCCCCCAGGCGGCATTTGCATGCATTTGCATTTGCATCAGTGTTTAACTCTAGACTGAGGCATATTACCTGTCTGTTGGATAGATTCTTATCTATGTTTGTCCAGTTTCCGTATGTTTAGCAATGATGATGTTACTATCGGATCCTGGATGCTTGCTATGAATGTCAACCACGAGAACACGCATGCTCTTTGTGAACCTGACTGCACGGAGTCCTCAGTTGCTGTTTGGAATATTCCAAAATGTTCAGGTTAATTCCTTTCTTAATTCTTACCTTGAAGTGAGTTTATTAAAGGGAAAGTGCTCGGTGAAATATGGATTTTTCACATTCATGTATTTTCTTGGCCCCTCTGCAAGTAATTGGCTAACATGCGTATTGTCACATTGTACATTACTTTGGTCAATTGCAACATCATGAAGGCCAAAGGTTAGTAAGAATCAATAACACTAACCTGCAGAAAGGTTGTACAGTAAATTAGACTCATGTTAGGCAGTCCAATAAAAAGATATGAATAAATTTGAGGGATGTGTTTGTGGAGATTAGAGAATCATAAAGCTGATTGTGATATTGTTTCTGGTTAAACCTTTATCAACGCAAACCGTGTTTGGCTTCAACGTTACATATGCAAACGATCTGACCTCTTCAGACCAAGCTGGTGCATGCTAACAGGTTTCTAATCTGTCATCCAGGGCTATGCCACCCAGAGGTAAAGTTGCTGGAGCTTCATCGAAGAAAAAAATGCACAGGTGGTCCAGCTGAGGTGTCTGAATCTGATGTGTACATGCAAGTTGTGTGATAAAAAATTGTGTTTCTCTGAATTTTGGCATAAATGCTGTCCAAATTTTGTTCAGATTTATATTAATAAAACGAATGCATAAATTTGTGTCTAATTCTGTTGACAACACCCCTACCAAATATGTCAAAACTTCAATTTCGAAATAGGGGTAAAATCACAAAGTTCTCTAACAAAACAGGGGTAAAATCATATGGCCAAACTTGTCTATTCGTGCAAAAGTTAACACCGTTAACTGGCTTTAACAGAATAGGGGCAGACTCTCCCTTCAGTTCAAAAGCACAGGGGTAAAATCACAAAGTTTAAAAAATGAGGGCAAAATCACCATTTCACTTGAAAACGAGGGTATGAACGCTTAATCCCCTAAAATTTTTCATACCCGTCTCTTTATCGGGTAAAACCCGTCGGGTATTCGGGTATCTGCGAAACCTCACCTACCGCTTAAGAAGAATAAAAAATAATCGGCCAGCAGTGTCGACCCTCCGTTCCTGCTGCTGGCGGCCAGCAGGAATCGAAGCAAGATCCGGGGTTTGGGGCCCAGAAAACAGCGGATGATGAAAAGAAATCGACGGCGGCGTTGGAGGCGGCCGGAGATCCGCCTCCGGAACTACGCGCGCAGAGATCTGCTGCAGTTGTTCAACATTTGCTTGCACGCCAGACCCGGATCCGAGCAAACGATGAGAGGCTAGATGATTTTGCATCTTACAATAGTATGTGCAATAATTATTTCGCTAGCATGGTAGAAACAGGAATAATCCCCCATCATCTTGGAACAAAAACCCACTCATCTCGACAAGAACAAAAGGAGGAAACTTCACATCCATGACTCCATTGTGTGATGGATCTCATCTCACAAGTTTTTTGCTTTCCTTCATGGCATACTAGTAGTAGTTGCATCCACCATAAGTAGATCGAGGCGAGGCGATCGGATCTCAGATCTCGCATACAACAATGACGGAAACGGCGAGCGCAGCTCAAGAAACACACATCATACGTACTAGTAGTAGTCTTGTCGATCGGACACGGGGATGATGGGCTAGCGGGCGGGATTCCATCAGACACGGACGGAGGAGACGGAGAACACGAAGCCGGCGAACTCCGGCGGGGGGCGCACCACGGTCCAGTTCTTGGACTTGACGTCGAACACCCACAGCGCGTGCTGCCCGCTGCCCTCGCCGTCGATGGCGCCGGTCACCACCACGCGCTCACCGCCGCCCACGCAGACCGCGCGCGCCGTGCCGGCCTTCAGTCCCGGCGGGTAGGGCCCCACCTCGCGCCAGCCCCGGCGCTCCCCGAGCCACTCCATCACGGCCGCGCCCTCGATGCACCACACGCGGCCGCGGACCACCACGTGCGCCGCCGACGGCGGGGCGCGGACGCGGTCCAGGCGGCGCCACGCGCGGGCCGCCGGGTCAAACCACTCGGCGTCTCGCTCGAACCCACCCTGCCGCGCAGTGCGGTACCCGCTCACCGCCAGGAACCGGTCGCCGACGACGGTCGCCATGCCGTCGCACTCGTCCCGCTCCTCCGACATGTCCGGGAGCGGGTCCCACGCGTCGGCCCTGGCGTCGTACGCCTCCGCCGTCTTGAGCGCGTTCTTGTGCTTGTCGTGGCCGCCCGCAACGTAGATTTTGCCCCCCGCCTCGGCGCACGCGAAGAACGACCGCGCCGACCGCATCGGCGCGCCGCGCCGCCACACGCCGGTGGCGGCGTCGAGCACGTGGACGTCCGCCACGGGCTCGAAGGTCTGCGAATCCCACCCGCCCAGCACCGCGAGGCGGCTCCCCACCGCCGCGCACTGCGCGAACATCGGCACCGGCGGCGCCGCGCGCTCCCGGCGCCACTCGCCGGTCGTCACGTTGTAAACCGCCACGCCGTACGCTGGGGTGTTCGCCGGCGCGTCCCCGTCCTTGGGGCCATCGTCCCCGGCCGCCGGGTTGCTGAACTGCATCAAGAAGACCAGATCCTCGTTCGCGCCGGCCGCGGCGCGCGCCAGAGCGAACGCCGGCGCCGCCGCGGCGCTCCTCCACCCGCGGCACACGCGCCGCATCGCGCGGTGGGAGTCGTGCGGGACGCGTGCCAGGCAGTCGACGGCGACGTCGTCCGGCATCCCCGGCATGAGCTCGAGGTGCTCGTCGACCTCGCGCTCTTGGACACGGCTCTTTGGGCTCCTCATTTCTGTGTGAGCTTTATGAATATCGATGGCTCTCACTACGGTGCAAGAGGCCCTTAAATAGGAATGGGGCTTCCCTATCCCCTTTTCCAATTCACCTCTCTATTCCCTCAATCTAAACCACTCAAATCTTATACAATGGCTAGTTGTTTTTATATATTTTCACTATTTTTCCATCCATCATAAATAATAAAAAAATATAGAAAAAATAAAATTTATTTTTTATTATATTTTTTACAGAAATTATAATTTTATTTTTTCTGTAAAAAATTATAATAAAAAAATAAATTTTATTTTTCTGTATTTTTTATTATTTATGATGGATGGGCAAATGGTGAAAATATAAAAAAATTAGCCATTGGATGAAATGTGAGTGGTTTAGATTAAGGAAAAAGGGAGGGGAATAGGGAGAGGGGATAGGGAAGCCCCATTCCTTAAATAGAAGACTAACCATGCTACGTGGCGCCATGTGATTGGACCATTCGTCACAGCTAAGCTAATATAAAAAGAATTCACAAATAGGAATAAAGCTGGCATACCAGCAAACTGCTGTTTTTCTGCCGGTTTGTGATGTTCTTCGTGCAAAAGTTTGTGCAGCTGCATAAACCGAGACTATGATAGTAATTGCCGCTGGGAAATTTCTAGACGGCATCGTGTTATATGGTGCAAAGGTCAGCTACACAAGGGATCAAGCTGTGTTGGCTGATTCTACCGAAATCGACCAGAAGAAGCGAAACCGGTGGTGATCGCCGATAGCAAGATAATTTGGTAAAAATTGGTTTTAAACCACACGTCAATGTGAAATAATATTAAACAAAAATAATTTTCACAAGTGTAAATAGATGAAGATCAATATATCCAAATGAAACAATATTGAGCAATATCAAATTATAGATGATATATTAGATCTACGGGCTAAACTATAGCCTACTTTTGTGGTACAGAAAAAAAATATATGATAAGGTAAGGTAAGCTCAAAAGGGGGCTTAATTTGAGTGACTTATGACTGAAAAGTACTGTAACTGATTAAAAAAATATTGTTGTTGATAGTGAAAAATAAGCTAGAAACTTAAGTCGAAATGAACGGGACCAGGTGATCCAGACTATCTATTAGGAAGCCGGGGTCTTCTTGTGCACGGGAGCTGAAATTCGTGTGGCCTTCCTCTTGTCGCGCATAGCAGGAAACAACGTCGGTCATACTAGTTGTATGTTTACACCTCCTTCCCAATTAGTTTCCTCTTCTTTCTTTCTCATTGCACGTGGACCTATATGGCAATGAACTAATCACACATCATGGATGAGATCAAGGCTTCCTTGTGCACGTTGGTTTCCATTCTCATACGTGAAATCAACAAGCATGTATTTGGCTTGATTTGTTTCCATCCCATAAACATAGAGTTTTTTAAATAATCAATTTTTATTCCAATTACAGTATTATACCTTTTTTTTGCAGTTTCGACCATATCCTTGTCAGCTGTTGCCCAACGGTTGGACAACAAGCCCCTAGTCGCCCAATCTAGTTGAGCGACTAGTCTGTCTAACTCGTCCAATGGTTGGAGGATTTAAAATAATAATATAATATTTTGTTAATTTTGATGAAAATAATTGTGGGGGAGTAAATGGCAATTTTTGTATACAATATATTTAGCAAATCTTATTTATAAGTTGTTTTTTTTAAATAAAAGGGCAGACAATGTCGGTTGATCCGTTTGTGATTTTCACAGATTGTGAATAGTACACAATTTGTTAGACTTGCAATAACATTTTACGATCGTCGTATATTGTCGTAGTGCGATAAATTTTCCGAAGGTGAGAACAATTGAGGCAACAATGATTCGTAAGTAAGAAGGTAAGCAATATTGCGATGCAATAGAAAATTCATATATGGGGAAAGACAAAGCAAAATACGTACATAATAAAAAAGTACACAAAGCAAAAAGAAGACCCACTACTTGCCACCAGCTACACCACCCGCAGCACCTCCTCCGTCGTCGTCACCACGTCCCACCCCCAGTCGGCGCCCACTCGTACGGCCCTCTTGGCCTTTCTCAGCTCGGGGTGTTAGCGCCCCAAAAGGGTGAGGCAGTTAGGAGGCCTACTAACCCATGCTCCCAATGCCTTAGGGGTGGACTACACTTGTGACTGCGTGGGAATTTGTGCACTACTGAGCTGCGACCACCTTTGTCAGGTCATCCGCGAGGAAGTCGCTCATGTCCCCCGAGAGATCCTCGTGGGAGGATAGCCGAATTCCTGGCCGGTGCGTTATACCTACAGGATAGGTATTGTTTATTCGTGCAACATATCAACACGAAAAAAATCTTAAGAGACAAAACGTACCTTCCACACGGGCCATGGCCTGCAGCCAACTGTCGTACCTACCAAACCCGCTCCAACCGAACAATGTGTGCTGCCTTGCTGATGCCACGTAGGGGTCCATGGACGACGACGGCACCAGTGTGTAGGTACGCGCCCATGTTGACCCTTTGACCTAGCCCGATAGCGGTGGTGGTGTGCCCGGGGGTAGGCACGTGGCCCTCCAGAGCCTCCTACTTGAGCTAGAGGACGTAGCAGCCTCAGCGTATGCGTCAACATGGACACCTCCGAGAGCATCCGACATGATGAGAGGGCGAGGGCATGCCTCGACGTAGCGTAGACCCATTAGACAATGTGCAGTAGTTCATCGTGCGTCACCTCCAAACCGTGGGCAACCTTGTCCACAATCGACCCGGTGTCTCTCACAATCTTGGTGATGATGTCCATCTATAGGAAGTACATGGAAGCATCAAACTAGTAATTGTGGTAACCGTACTCAGAAACTTTGAAACATGAGAGTACCTACTGCAAGGGCAAAGTTTTGTGCTAAGTGCACGGGGTACGCGTCGATGAGGGCTGGTACGTGAGTAGGGGTCGAGTCAACGACATGCACCAGCCTGGTACATGTCTGCAGAGCATACCAACGTAGGTACTCTCATACGTATTGTGTCATACGTGGTGCCTTTCTGCACGAAGTCCTCGAGTGCCTCCACCCACTCCGCCACCCATGGCACCATCTTCGCGGCCCAGCTCATCTCGTTACCACCCCTCCTATTGTGCCTGCAAAACGTACAATTGCAATTAGAAGGCATCGTAATAGAACTGAGAAAAATAATATAGGAATATGTGTTGTGTGTAACTCACGCGTGGCTGAGTCAGGCACCCGACGCCTGACGGGGATAGGAACAAACTCGCAGAGGCCGAACTGGTGCATCACCCAGTGCGCCATGTAGTTCTCGACGAACACGCCAAAGACAAGCTTCTTTCGCGTGAGCCAATACGCCTGATTGAGCATGCACAACTATGTGAGCCCTACGTGGGCGCGGTTTGTCATCTCCTGACTAGAGTATGGCTCCCAGCGCACATCGTCAGCGGTAAGGTGGTCGAGGTGCTAGATGAAGTTGTTGTATACACGGATGACCTGCAGGTGTGCAAACTGTGCTTGCGAACTAAAACAGTGGTTACAAAGGATGACCCATAATATACATATAATAAAGATTTAGGAGAGTACATACTCGTCTATGGCACCAAAGGGACCCTGTGGTAGGTCAATCCATAGTGCCCCCGTGGTACGTGTCGGCGTAGTACGGACCGCTGTCGAGAAGTATCGGACATCCGAGAGGGAAGAGCTTGAATGATCATAGCTATAGTAGGAGGGGGCAGCCTGTGAGGACAGGGGTCATCCTCATCTTGTGACAAGTGTCACACATGTCACGATACGTCATGGCAAGTACAGTTGATCCCTAGCTGATGCACACCTCATCCCCGTCGGAGATGGCCCTCGCATACCGCACGAGACAGGCATTGACGGAGTCATCGTGGTTGCTGGTAAATAGTACCCAGTTGAACAGCCATAGCAAGTACAACTCGAGGTGCCGTGACACCTGGTACTCATTGGCGTCCGGTTCATCCTCTCGACCTGTGCACAAATGAAAAATTAGTAAACCCGTCATATGGTAAGCATAGTGCATCACCAAATAGAGAGAATGAATAGCATACATACCCGAAACTGCGAAAGCCATCGCATGTGCAAGCCATGTTGACGCATACGCCAAGGCCACTACGTTAACTTATAACTATCTTGTTTCATGTCACACCAGGAAGACATGGTACGCTGGCGCGGCCTCTGCCAGAAGAACACCATCAAACCTGTCCAGTAGGTCATCACACCAGTTGGCAGGCACATCCTGCAGGGAGGCAGCCTCTCCCATGATAGGCAGGCCGAGCAGCATCGCAATGTCCTATAGAGTGGAGAACTATCTCCCTGAGGTGGAAGGTGTGCATCTTGGGCTACCACCGGTCTGGCAGAGCTATCAGCAATGACCAGTCGAACGGGAACTGTCGTGACCGCTCCAGGCTGGCTTGGACCTCCCCAGCCTCCTCGACTGGAGTGCTGTCCTTGTCGGTGGCCTCTACCATCCACGCGAGAGGTAGAAGGCCAGCATCGCTCAGCCTGCAAAGCACAAAGAAGTCAATACGTAGTAGAAATATCGTAAAAAAGATGTGCCATAGTTTGTACATAAACTTATCTCTCCAGTGTGAGTCTAGTTTCCAATCCGTCAGGGTGTACGCATACGGACCACCCCTAATTGGGTCTCCTCATCCTCGCCCTCAGGATGCGGGACACGATAGCTCATGCGGTGCTACGACATCGACATGTTGGTCCAATAGGCTGAAAGGCCAGTCTGAACCACCAAGGTCGCAAGATGTATATGCAAATCAATTTGAAGTTAGCAATTATGACTCAATTACTAGTTTAATTATTAATAGCGTAGCTCCGAAATTTCTTCAAGTCATTCCTAGCCGATTTCATGTATGCTATTATGCCTATTTAATTTCTAGTTGGTGCATACACATTTATGTACCTCTCTAATAATTTAAATCATCATTTGTAGATTTTTACGACTCAAATGCTATTTAAATCATCGCATATAATTTTAATTGCTACGCGTAATCTTAAATCATTGTGTACTATTTTAAATCGACACATGCTATTCTAATCATCACGAACAGTTTTAAATCTTTCGATGGCTATTAATTATTGTAATAATTGATAATACTTATTAGGGGGTTTCTACAATCTATAAGCGATTAACTAGGCCTTCAAATGCGCAACAGGGCGATCTAAACGATAATACAACTATTAACAACTAAATTGGCGTCAGTTTCTAAACTACACATTTAATGATTTTAGTTGGTATCCTACTATATTTCAAAAGTAAATCTACAATGTAATCTCACTATTATCGATGCGTAGATCTTTCCTTCTCTCTTCTCCTTCCTCTTCTGTTCTCTCCTTTTCCTCCTCTCCTCCTCTTTTGCCACTACTCTCCTGTCCTCCTCTTCCTCCTCTCCTTCCTTTCTCTCTTTTCTCTTGACTGAACTGAAATGAGGAATGCACTCGTCCACCCGCGCGCAGCGAGGGGTATAACTCCTAGTTGCCCAACCGTTAGGCAAAATTAAGAAACCAATACGTTTATTTTGACTTCTAGCTTTTGGAAGCTAGAAGTTGAAGTCGAATGAACGGAGCCTTAATTCATCTTTATGTCAGGGCCACCTGACACCTTAAAATTAACAAATTTTAGTGGCAACATTAATATTGATCAATAAATAATGGAATGAAATACTTGTGTCTAGAAGAACGAATTGTGGCAGAGTAGATCAGCACAAAGCCAATTAGTGGTAAAATTTGATCTCCTCTTTAAGAATGGATCAATACAAAAGGTGACACTGACAGTGCCTTTTGCTGCAAAACATGGTTGTCTATTTTTAGTGGCTCAAAGAAAGACTTCCCCTGTGGCATGATATTATCCGGCATAGTCCATGACAAAAGTCTTGCGATGGATTACTGGCAAATGAGAGGGGTCTTTATAGTATCCTTCTGCAATGCTGTGGTGAGACTTTCTTTATTAGAGTATATTTTTGAGATTTGTTCGTGATAAGTTTGAGGACTGGGATATAGTTTTAGATGATTGGAGGATTATTATTTTTTTTCTAAATGGGGATGTGTCAGGTACCAGTTAATTAACCTTGAGCTAGGGAATGAAACTCCCAATTTTGGTCAGCTAGGGAATTGATCACATTCCTCAAATCTACCGCGAGTTGCTGGCTTACCCAGGGATGCTACAAACTCTAATATTGAATGATTAAACATACTTTATCCTTTCTCGCTTAATCAAACTATCATAAGTTCGCACTCTCCAACTTCAGAAAAAAATCTTTCGATACATTACTTTTTTTTTCTGACTGCGTTTTGATACATTACCGAAGCGTGAAAGCTTCATTGAAAGGGTTGCCTCATAAAATGAGATGCATAACAGTACCGACGCGTCGTCATCTCATCTTAGGGAATCAAGCATATGCTGTCACTGTATTATAGATCAGCACAACACACTACCAAATTCTTATCCCTTATTAGACTTGTGGCGCAGAGACCTTTTCTTTTCCAACTTGTTGCTCTCTTAAATCAAGAAACATATGAAGCAATTTTCCACGCAAAAAAGTTCACCAACTTGGTCCATGATAAAGAACTTTGATGCGTAGCATACATAGATCGATGATGGAGATTCTTACATTATCTCTTCTTCTTTTTTCCAATTAATGTTTGTGATGAGGCTGTTGGGGATTGGATTTTGGAAAATTGGGGGTTGAGACGGGAGGACGGATTAGGATACGGATGAGGGGGAACTAAACAGGGACAGCTCATGTGAGGTGGAGGGAGACCGGTCTGCATCAAGTGCTTCAGTGTTGTGCTGTTAGGGGGGCTCCCTCCCTCACATCATCGTTGATCAATATTACAGCTTTGTTTGATCAACATTTCAGTGTAGATCTGAAGGAACAGCAGTACACTTGGGCAAGCCAGTGATGCTGCTAGCTCACTTGAAGCTTCTTCAGTTCTTCACACCGAGGGCATGACAGGACCGCTTCTAGAAGCTTTTCCTAGGGTTTTAAGTTGCCGTTTAGGAGGAGTAACCGTTTTGTGCTGTTGATACTTCGCTTTCAGATTAACGAGGCATAAATTCCAGCAGAGACACTAGTAGTTCTTTGCTGCATGGTAGGGAATGCTTTTCCAACAGATTTGGCTAGCTATAGGCACCGAGATATTTATCGAGTAGTAATATTTAAGCTTCCCCCATTGCCATGGGAGATTTGCCTTTTCCTTCCACAGAGAAAGAGGACGGGAACGCTGCTTTGACATCATGAAAAAAAAAATCTGATTTTCCATTTATTCATTACGATTTATGTTCGACTTCCACGTACACCTAAGAAGTATATTATTTAAATAATATGTAATGAAATTAGATTATATTTATCTCTAATAGAAAGAGTAATACTAAGTCTATCTGATATAAACAACTATGATCCAATTACATTATATATTGCTTAAATAATATGTTTTAAGTATATGTGCCGAATTTATATGGTAGAATGAGGGAGTACTCCTTTGAAGGAGTAGGATCGGAAAACTATAAATTGGCCAATATTAATTGCAATGCGGTACTGTCGGGGGCAGATCTTGCATGTTGCCGTGCTTGTTCACTCTTCCTCCCCTCTCTCTCTCGGACCCATCTCATCCATCACCAACATGGCAGATCCGTGCTAGTACAAAATACAAAAGGTCCATGTCTAGTTTTGCTTCCAGAAACATTTCAATAGATTAATAAATACCTATCTTGAAATTTAATGGTCCCACTCCCCACCGCATGCGAATCAAAATTAATACATGGGATGGGGTAACATGGCATGGGTGTGCATGCATGTACTAACATGCACGGACGGATATCATCATTTCTCCATTGCATAACGGATAAACGGATGACATGTAAAGAAACTATCTTTTAAAGCGACAAGACGATGACAAGTGAAGGCAAATGTAGGTTAGTTTGGGGATTATTAGATCCCCATGTTAGAATGATCTCAGAGCATTTGGCCCAACGGCCAAATCCCCCCTTGTTCGCGCCCTGATCGGGGGCGCCCAGCCCAATAGGCTGGTGGGCCCCTGTCGCCAGCGCCATATAAATAGAGGTGGGGGCCGGGGCGGCACGCACACCAAGGTTCACCGTGCCGCCACCATCCCCACCGACAAACCCTAGACCCGATCTAAGAGGGGGCGCTCCAGCGACGGGAACGACCACCGCCAGGGAGACGCCGCCGCTCTTTCTCCACCGACCGTCGCTGCCCGTGCGCAGACTTCATCGAGCGAACCCGCGATAGCCAACCCCTCCTCCTCTACATCGGACGGTTGGTACCCCTCTCTCCCTCTCGGTATTCTCTCAAGAACCCTAACAGAGAACCCGCTAGATCTAAACCCTAGGAAGATCCTAAAGCAAATCTAACAATGGTATCAGAGCTAACCTAGGCGTCGATCTAGACGGAAGAGAAAAGAACAGAGGCCCCCCTAACCCTAGAAAACCGAAAAGAAAGAGAACAGAGAAAGGGAAACCCTAGATCTGAAAAGAACGGGACTCACCTGGCCGTCGTCGCCGGGCCGTCGTCGTCGCTGGCGTGCGGGAGATCGGCCGAGCCGTGGGCTCGCCGGCGCTCCACGTGCGGGCCACCGTCAACGCGCGGGACAGGGCGCCAACACGGAGCCGCTCGACGGCGGTGCGCTCCCTCTCAGGGGAGCGCGCACGCCGGCGAGAGGGCCCGCGGTGGCGCCGGCTTCTCCTTCTCTGGTGGCGTGCACGAAGTTGCCGCCGCCGCCGCTGCGTCCGCTCGGGTGCGACGGGAGAGAAGAGAGAGAGAGAATGAGTTAGGGTTAGGGTTTCCGCCGCGCGAGCGCGTTTTTGATCCGCCGAGAACGCCGCGCAGCCATCGGATGCGATCGGACGGCTGAGATCGCGCGGGTTGGCTTTCGGCCCAGGCGGGCGAGAGGTTTCCCGGCCCAGGCCCAGGCTGCGGTGCGCGCGCGGAACGGGAGCCGCTGGATCACGCGTGGACGGCTCGGATCGCGCCGACGCGGTGCGGTTCGCCGAAGGCCGTGACCGCGCAGGATCTCGGCCGTTGGATGCGAATCCAACGGCTGAAATGAAAGGGAGAAAGAGGCCGCGCGCTCGGAGGGAGAGCAGGCCACCATGGGCCGCGCCGCTGGCTGCGCGCGCGCGGTGGCCATTTGGGCCGGCACGCCGTGGGCCGTAGCCGCGCTGAATGGGCCAAAATGGCTAAATGAACAGTAATTTTTTGAGGAATGATTTTTATTGATTTTCAGAAGCATTTTTTAGTGAATTTGATTGAAATCTCTGTAAATTTTTGCACCAACGTGTTAATTTTTTCAGAGATTAAATGTGTACAGTATAATGCTTCTGTATAATGAATTATTTTAGAATAATTACAGTTTCCGCTGCAAAAGTTAATGTTGATTAATTTTCATTATTAAATTCGAACCAACGGGAGAATTTAATTTTGGAAAAATAGATATAATTTCCAGAGATTTATGATATTGTTATTTTCTGACCAACGTTGATAATAACAGTATTATAATTTTTTAATTGATGATTTTATGCATTATTTCTATTTCTGCCCAACGGTGATGTAGATTTAATGTATAGATAAAATTGATTTAATTGTATGTCGTATTTTTGACCAACGTTGGAAATTAGGCATATAATTTTGCTGTTACGTTCTCACTTTATTTGAACTATTTTTCAGGCGGATACAACTTGATGAGTTGTATCAGAGAGAGATCCCCACTCTCAAAGGAGATAATTATGGAGAGTGGAAGAAAAAGATAGACTTAGCGTTTATCTTGGCTGAGGTGGACTGGGTCCTCACTACAGCACGTCCCACTGAGCCTATGGCACCGGTGAGGGATCAAAATGAGGATGATACTGCTTGGCAGAAAAGACAGAGGGATCATGCTCCCTTATAGATGTCTTATGACCTTGAGCATAAGAAATGGACCACAGCCAACAAGAAATGTATGGCTGTGATAAAGAACACAATTGAGCATGCAATTGTGGGCTCAATCGCAGAGTGTGACACTGTCACAGAGTACCTTGATAAAATAAAGAGTCAGTTCACTGGCTCTTCAAAGACTTATGCTACACAGCTGATTAAGCAGCTTGTGACAGAAAGGTACTCTGGTAATGGCAGTGGCATAAGAGAGCACATACTAAGGATGAGCAACTTGGCATCCAAGCTTAAACCAATGGATTTGGCTCTCAAGGATGAGTTCCTTATTCATTTGGTTTTTGCTTCCTTGCCGAAAGAGTTTGACACTTTTGTTGTCAACTACAATATGCAGCCCGAGAAATGGGACTTGGAAAAGTGCATAGCTATGTGTGTGCAAGAGGAGGAAAGAATTAAATCCTCACATGGTGGTTCTATCAACTATGTGAAGGATAACAAGAAAAAGAACTTCAACAGTAACTCCTTCTCAAAGAACAAGGGAAAAGCCTCTGTCCATCAGCCTCAACAGAATAAGTTTGCTGTAGACAAAGATCAGTGTCTTCACTGCAAGAAGACAGGACACTACAAGAAGAACTGTCCTGATTACTTAAAGATGATAATGGCAAAGAAATGTGAGAACATTATTACCTATATAAATAAATCCCTGTATGTGCAATATTCAAAATCCACTTGGTGGATTTACTCAGGAGCAACTGTTCATGTTGCTAATTCTTTACAGGGATTCCGTTCGACGAGGACTACGCAAAGAAAAGAAAGATGCATTAAAGTCGCAAATGGAGTCCAAGCTGAAGTTGAAGCCGTTGGCGATCTTTCATTAGAGCTAGCTAATGGCTTCACTCTTTTACTTAGAGATGTCCTTTATGTCCCTCTTTACAGAGGAATTTGATTAGTGTTTCAAATTTGGACAATGATGGTTATGATTGTAATTTTGGAAATGGCAAGTGTGAAATAATGTTTAATAAAGAATGTGTTGGTCTTGCCATCTTACAAAATGAGTTTTATTTGTTATCATTATGTGATGATGTGAATGTCGTATGCGATAATGGGAACGTCGCGTGCGAGAAAGTGATTGAATCCTCGTCTACGAATGTAAACAGGAAACGAAAGAGAACTCTAGATGAGTCGTCGAAATTATGGCACTGTCGTTTAGGCCATATTTCGAGGGGGAGAATAGAAAGACTAGTTAAGAATGATATTCTTCCTCCATTAGAGTTCTCCGTCTTAGAACAATGCAGAGAATGCATTAAAGGAAAATATGTAAAGAAAATTAAGAAAGACGCCAAAAGAAGCACAGGAGTTCTACAAATTATTCACACAGACATTTGTGGTCCTTTTCCTGTGAAAAGTGTGGATGGATATGACTCGTTCATAACATTCACAGATGATTACTCCCGTTATGGATATATTTATCCAATCAAAGAAAGAAATGAAGTCTTGGATAAATTCAAGATATTTAAGGCTGAAGTTGAAAACCAACACGATTTAAAGATTAAGATAGTCCGATCTGATCGTTGGGGGGGGGGGGAGTACTACGGTCGACATACCCCATATGGACAAGTTCCTGGACCTTTTGCAAGGTTTTTACAGAAAAATGGCATAGTGGCCCAGTATTCTACACTGGGCGAACCTCAGCAAAATGGAGTAGCTGAAAGATGCAACCGTACCCTGATGGATATGGTGCGAAGCATGATGAGCTATTCCACACTCCCATTGAGTTTATGGATGGAGGCGTTAAAAACCGCCATTCATATTCTCAACAGAGTGCCTAGTAAGTCGGTGCCCAAAACACCGTAAGAGTTGTGGACAGGAAGAGTTCCCTCACTAAACTACTTACGTGTGTGGGGGAGTCCTGCTGAGGCTAAAGTATTTAACCAAAACCTTGGGAAGCTTGATCCCAAAACAGTAAGTTGCCATTTCATTGGCTACCCTGAAAAGTCAAAAGGTTTTCGCTTCTACTGTCCAGACAGATATACAAAGTTTGTAGAAACGAGACATGCTGTCTTTTTAGAGGATGAAATAATGAGGGGAAGCATGGTAGCTCGAGAGATTGACCTTGAAGAGAAGCGGGCGTATGCGCCCACTCCGATGATTCAAGAGCCATTCTTTACACTACCTGCTGTCGCTGCACCGACGGTGCAAGACACTGTGGTGCCAGCACCTGTTATTGTTCCTTCTGTGGCAACAATGAATGAGAATGAGGAACCTGTTCTTCAGAATTCTATAGAACCCATTGCCACAGATGAGGGGGAGCAACAGCAGCCTCAAACAGAAAATGTACCAAATGAGGAGGCCCCGAGAAGGTCTCAAAGAGTAAGAAGATCAGCTATTTCTGATGATTATCAGATTTATCATACAGAGGAATTTCAAATAGAGGATGATCCCATCTCATTTGAAGAAGCCATGAGAAGCGAAAATTCTTCAAAATGGCTTGAGGCCATGGAAGAGGAAATGAAGTCCATGAAGGCTAATAAAGTCTGGGACTTGGAAATTATTCCTAAAGGAGCCAAAACAGTAGGCTGTAAATGGGTCTACAAGACAAAGCTTGACTCCCAAGGGAATGTAGAAAGATACAAAGCGCGACTTGTGGCAAAAGGCTTTACGCAAAGAGAAGGGATTGATTACAATGAGACTTTTTCTCCAGTCTCATGTAAAGATTCCTTTAGAATCATAATGGCATTAGTAGCACATTATGATTTAGAGTTACATCAGATGGATGTAAAGACGGCATTTCTTAATGGGGATTTGGAGGAAAATGTTTACATGGCACAACCGAAAGGTTTTGTCGTGGAAGGAAATGAAAGAATTGGATGCCGCCTAAAGAAATCGATTTATGGGTTAAAACAAGCTTCAAGACAATGGTACTTGAAGTTTGACAGTACAATAAGAAAATTTGGGTTTAAAGAAAATGTAGAGGACAACTGTGTTTATGCAAAGTTTAAAGATGGAAAGTTTATCTTCCTAATCCTGTATGTGGATGATATCCTACTAGCTAGTAGCGATGTTAGTCTGCTACTGGAGACAAAGAAGTTTTTGTCCTCAAACTTTGATATGAAAGATCTTGGTGAAACTTCGTTCGTTCTAGGGATCGAAATTCACCGGGATAGAAACAAAGGGACATTGGGACTATCGCAAAAGACATACATAGAGAAAATCTTAAAGAAATTTGGTATGCATAAAAGTAGTCCTTCACCTGCACCTATAGTCAAGGGCGACAGATATGGGGATTTTCAATGCCCCAGGAACCAGTATGAGATCGATCAAATGAAAGCGGTTCCATATACTTCAGCTGTCGGAAGCTTACAGTATGCTCAAGTATGCACACGCCCTGACTTAGCATTTGTTACCGGGTTACTTGGCAGATTCCAGAGCAATCCTGGAATAGAACATTGGAAATTGATAAAGAAAGTCTTGCGTTATTTGCAAGGAACAAAAGGCCTCATGATGACATACAGAAGATCAGATTTACTCCATATAGTGGGGTATACAGATTCTGATTTTGCGGGAGATGATAGAAAGTCTACATCCGGATATGTGTTCACTCTCGCTGGAGGAGCTATATCGTGGAAAAGCTCAAAGCAAACCGTCACTACATCGTCCACAATGTATGCCGAGTTTGTAGCATGTTATGAGGCTACGGGGCAGGTGAACTGGCTAAAGAAGTTCATACCCGGTTTAAAAGTGGTTGACGACATCAATAGACCACTTAAGTTGTACTGCGATAATGAACCCGCAGTAACGTATGCCCACAACAATAAGTCAAGTGGTGCTGCCAAACACATTGACATAAAGTATTATGTTGTGAAAGATAAGGTTCGGGATCAAATTATAAGTCTTGAGCATATAGGTACCGCAAAAATGTTAGCGGACCCGCTTACTAAAGGCTTACCACCCAACGTGTTCAGAGAACATGTAGCCGGCATGAGTTTAAGGGAAAGCCTATGATTCCTGGACTAAAAGATGGCCCAAAAGATTAAAGTAACTATTTCAGAACAGAGAGGTGTATTGTAGCTGTTGAATCTATCGGCGGTTGACCGTGACGATGAGACATGTTCTATGCACTAATCTGTGGTGGAATGTGTAAAGGCAAAAGTAATTAAAGATAAAACATAGATTGAGATCAAGGGGGAGAATGTTAGAATGATCTCAGGGCATTTGGCCCAACGGCCAAATCCCCCCCTTGTTCGCGCCCTGATCGGGGGCGCCCAGCCCAATAGGCTGGTGGGCCCCTGTCGCCAGCGCCACATAAATAGAGGTGGGGGCCGGGGTGGCATGCACACCAAGGTTCACCGTGCCGCCACCATCCCCACCGACAAACCCTAGACCCGATCTAAGAGGGGGCGCTCCAGCGACGGGAACGACCACCGCCAGGGAGATCGCCGCCGCCCGGGAGACGCCGCCGCTCTTTCTCCACCGACCGTCGCTGCCCGTGCGCAGACTTCATCGAGCGAACCCGCGATGGCCAACCCCTCCTCCTCTACATCGGACGATTGGTACCCGTCTCTCCCTCTCGGTATTCTCTCAAGAACCCTAATAGAGAACCCGCTAGATCTAAACCCTAGGAAGATCCTAAAGCAAATCTAACACCCCATGCAAATCATGTCTAGCTGGATGGATCATCGATCACAGGCAGTATATATATCATAGGCAAATGTTTGATTAATTTGGTGCCTCTCCTTGTCAAACAGGCAATGAATATGTAAATATCTGTTGCTTTATGCTCATTTGATAAACAAACAAAATATCAGGTGATGCTTCTCCACATATACACACCAGGCTGGTCTAGATGACAGCATGCAAAGCAACCCCCAAAGAGACGATGACATGGAAAGCAATCGAGCATTCAGGTTTCCCTTCACTTGCCTTGCATAGTTGCATGTACTTATTGTGCTTCTTGACTCATCCATCCACATCTGAGCTGGCACAAAAGGTCCATCGTTCGTATCCATGCCTAGCTTAATTTGCTTCTAGAAGCATTGCAACGGCTTAGCTAAGGGTCCTACGAATTGGCTTTATTGATGGCTTTTGGCTACATCTGATGAATAGTTGTGACATAATAGAATATAAAGTGTGTTATAACATGTGAAAGCAAAAGGTAGTTACTGATAAGTAGTAGACGCTAATAGAAATGATTTACAGATGCCTCAGCTTCTGTATTGATTTTAACTTTTCTAAATAAAAATTAAAAGTCAAAATCAATATAAATAGACGCTAAAATTAAAGGACCCATCTTGAGTGGTACAAGCTACTACAAACACAACGTCCCCACCACAAACCAAACAAGCAAATGCCCACTGAAAAGTCCGAAGAGAGTTTCGAGATGACATGTCAAAAGCGAAGGAGATGACGACATGTGAAGACCACGAAACAATCCTCGAGATTTCAGATCTCCCTGCTGTGTATGAATTTCAGATCACAAGCAGCATCATAGGCAATGGTACCCCACCTTGCTCCCAAATAGTTGATATATCCGTGGATATTGACAGCCTAATTAAAGACCCTAAAAGAATTCAAGAAATTTACTCCAAGATTTTACCATGAGGTTCTCTGTTGACTGTCGAAAAGAGTAACATGTAAAATTTAGCAAGCGAATGCACTACATACTGTAGCAGTCGATCCGACCGTTGTTTTCTCATTCGATAATCTAAAGACCCGGCCTATAGGATTTTGGCCTCCCTGTCTAACCGAATGCCCTGCAGACATTCAGTCAATGCATATTTTTTTCCGACACAGTTTGCAGGCAATACGGTGAATTTTTTACCGACAGACGCTCTGCCGTTTCTCTCACTGGTCACCGACAGAATTTTTGTCCTTGATTTTTTTTTGTATTTGCCGACAGAGAGTTTATACTCGCTTCAACTTTTTGCCGACTGACTTCTGCCCTCAATTGTGGGTTGTGGTGCAGTGCTATAAGTGAACTTAGGAAATTCGCTTTACCATTTTACCTTAAGTTATCTGACAGACATCAAACAGAGTAACATATGAAATTTAGCAAGAGAATGTCGCATTAATGATGCGGTACATCCTGTAATAATCGATCTTGTTGATGTACATTGCGTATATTTCTTATCAGTTCAAGTTTATGAATAACTAATTGGTGCATAAAATACAATAGATCTAGTATTTTGTTTTTATCGAAGACATGGCCTAGAGAGTAGAGACGAAACCCTCTCATCACCATTCGCTTTCCTAAGCATGTTTTGGTTCTTCTCGGCACGTCCTAGCATGTTTTTGTGCTTCTCGGCACGTCCATCAGGATGTGACCAGCAAGATGGTTCATGTCTAGTTTTGCTTCGGGCATGCGCAACGTGATCTAACAGCAGATTCTTTTTTTACATTTGAAGGGCATGTTTTTTAAACTATGACTTATAGTTTTAACTATATCTTACTAATCTAGTAAATAATAACTGTATAAAGAAGTAAAAAATTACTGAAAAGATAAAAAAGAACTGGACCGAAACGTCTAACCGTTGGAGTCCACTCAAGTTCAAGCTCTGAAAGCTACCAAATAAAAAAAAAGGAAGAGAGAGGATGTAAGAGGAGAACGGAAAGAAAAAGAGATAATCTTTGGGTTTATTTCAACACATGGTAGGTCCCACTTCCTGATGACAGTGATATGTTATTTTTAACCTCGTTCATATTGTATATGCCCTTCTAGTAACATTTCAACAGCTAAAAAACCTGAATAGTGGAGTACGCGAATGCCCACTGAGATATCCAAAGGAAAAGTTTCTACTACCGTGGAATATTCATGCACCACACAGAAAATCAGGGTGCAAGGTGCACGCGCGATTCGGCAAGTCTGATCTATATAAACTATATACTACATTGACTGCAAAAGTTGTTGCGCTTTGGAGTCTTCTAATTTGTCCGTGTGTGAAGTATGATATAGGGGTGATCGGTTCGGCTGAAAAGCTCGTGGCTTATGGCTGAAAACACTGTAGCTAACTGAAAAAAGCACTGTAGCTGACAGAGACTTATTTAGCATAATTAAATTTAAAAAATTTTAAAATATAAAAAATATGTTAGCGCATTACGTATAATACAAACACATACAGGAAAAAAAAGAACCGACAAAAAAGCTCAACAAAAAGCCAAAATTTCAGAAAAAGACGAAACTTATGAATAGTGCTAAATAAGCCCGCAGCACTGTAGCGCAGCCATGTTGATCGCGCCCATAAGTGCAGAACACGGATCCTCTGCCGTCAACGTCAGTGACATTAGGTCACTGACGCGTGAGCCCCATGAGCCGTCAGCGATATGGGAACCACGTGGGCGCCGATTCACTGCAAACAACACACAAAATGGGACCCTAATCTTATACTGTTCTACTCCCAAGGCTTGCATCATCACCGGTTAATCGGCGTCTTCTTCAGTTCCACGATACGCCAAAATGGGATGGATTGATTAAGAAGCTTGGTGTGGCCTTGTGGGTTTTTTTTATCCGCATTATGCCATTATATTACCACATAGTAAGTATATATAATAGGAGTGTCTGTATTAGCTTTTGCCGATGATTTTTGGTTGAGATTTACGATTTTTGACTGAACATAAATAATAATAACTAAAAAGTAGTTTTTAGAAGTAGAAAGTGAACGGTAAGAAAAGTACATAAAAAATACGTACGTGCGATAGGAGCGAGAGGAGCAGAATATATGATACACCTATGACCTCCTGTCTAACCTTCGTAGTAAAACTATAGCGAGTTAAGTAAAAAAATCACTTTAAAAAGTTAGACATTCATATCTGCTACTTTTCAAAATAGATTCTAATTAATATGGTCAAGATCTAGATGTGATGTGCGCCAGTGAGGCTGCTGTTTGCATTGATTGTGTTCGTGCCCATTGTTTGCTACCATTCCATCCATCCACATCAGAGCTGGTACAAAAGTCCATGCATGCCAAGATTGCTTCTAGAAGCATATTTCTACAGCTGAGCTCACGGTCCCATCTTCCTCCAGACTGTTTAGATAGCTATCTTTTCTAAATTTAGATTTTAAACATATGTTTTTATAAATTTAACTTCTCTCTAAACTCAATAGCCGTGTCAGTCGATATATATCGTTTGCCACACTACAGAAGCTCGGCAAGTGCTACCGAGCCAATGGTACTCGGCACCACTTACCAAGCTATAGTTATTTGGCACAGGAGCTGCCGAGCCCCCATGTGCGACAACAAAAGCTACCGAGCGCAGCAAATTAGAGACCATGATTAGCACTAATCAAATAAGTTTAGCACTAAATAAATATGATTAGTACTAATTTAATACAATTAGCGCTGATTAAATGTAATTAGTATTAATTAAATCATATAGTATAAGACGTGCGGCTGGCAGGCGACCTACTGAGTTAGGAGAGCTTGATAGGTGCCTATCGAGCTACTGTCTACTGAGTTATAGTAGCTCGGTAGGCACCTATCGAGCTCACTTAGTTCCGTAGATACCTGTTGAATTCGGTAGGTAACGGTGTTTAAGACTAAATTTGAAAAAAATAGATACAATGTTTATATGAACAATTCTCTCCTTGAAAGATACACGTCACAGATCGCCCACAATACTCCCACAATACTCGAATGGATCAAATGCTCGCCGGAAGACACCAAGATTATTCTTTTAGTGCTACTCCCTCCATTTTTTAAAACTGATATTTTTTTATTTTACTGCTGGATGTGACAATGGCCGTTACTTTTGTAATATTATTTTATTATATATAAATAAAATTATAATATTATAAAAGTACTTTTAACGACAAATATGACGATATAGTTTTTGTGTATCTAATTTTGATAGTTTTAAACATGTTAGTGTTCAAACTTTCAAAATTTTAACCAAACATATTCTAAGATATCACTTAAAAAATGAGTAACAATTAAGAACCTAGTTACACATAAACAAACCAAGCCAGTGGCCACTAAAAAGATCCAAAGAAGAAGGTTCGAGATGACCTGTAAAGCGTATTAACAAGAGATGATGACATGTAGAGCAAAACGTGCTTAGTTTTGTGGCTAGTAGTGCAAAGAGTGCATGCCTAGTTTTGCTTCTAGAAACATTTCAGCAGCAGGTAAAAGTACCCATCTTGAATAGGGCAAACAACAGAGTTCCACCACGTACAACTCAAATGCCCGTGTGAAAAACGAATTCTCCTAAATCACAAGAAAATTCTACGAGTATCATCAGTTTTTTTAATCTACGGATGAATCACACAAAAATTCAGCTTTTGACAAGTCTTGCACTATAGTGTATCATATGTCATCCACGTGGACGCCAATGCTGAGAAACACAAAATTGGCCTCGAATCTGCTCAATCGAGTTCACATAATGACCAATGGCCACTTCAAATCCAATGTGTTGTTGGTTGAATTTCTAAAATTGAATTTGCTTTCAGTTATTCAAATTTGTGATTTAGTGTTCAATTGTTTATTTATGGAACATGGTGTTTCGTTTTTTTGATAAAAATTAGCAAGATTTGATCTTCAAAGTCGTGTGTTTTTCAAAATTTATTCTTTGAGGATTTCTCCTAAAATGCTTCATGCATTTCAACATGCTTATTGGCTAAAGTCTCACTTGATTGGTTTTAGCACCATTGTCTTGGATATGAGGGGTGTCTACATTGAAAAATGTTTACAAAAACAGTTTGGTTGTCGGATCAAAGGATGTGCAATTTGAGAATGACAAATTGTGTAATGCTTATTAAGCCAGCAAGCAAGTGTCAAACTATCATCCCACAAAATGTATCATGTCCACATCTAGGCCGCTAGAGCTTTTACACATGGGCTTTTTTGGCTCAACATCCTGTGAGAGCATTAGTGACAATCCTTTTTGTTTAGTTGTTGTGGATGATTTCAGAAGGTTCATTTGGGTTTTTCTTTCTACAAGTTAAGTTTGAAGCATCCGGTATTTTCAAAAGATTCTCAAAAAAGGTCAAAAATGAGTTCAAAACCCTAATTAAGAAAATCTAGAGTGATAATAGGACCAAGTTCAAAAATACTAATATAGAAGATTGTTGTGATGGGTTAGGGACCAAACATGAGCTTTTTGCAACCTACACTCAACAAAATGATACGGTTGAGTGGATGAATAGGACCATGATTGAGATAGCAATAAGGATGCTTAATTAATATGGCACACCCAATAGTTTTTCGGTGGATGCCATCAATTCTGCTTGCCATGTTACCAACTGGCTATACCTCCATCGACTATTGAAGAAGACTTCATATGAGCTCTTAGTAGAGAGAAAACCCAGTATCTCCTACTTTGGTGTGTTTGAAGGCGAGTGCTTTATCTACAAGAAGTGTATCCATCTTGGGAAGCGAGGTTCTAAAGGTGATGTGACATTGGTTGTTTATTGAGTTACTTCAACTCGAAATCTTATTGTGTCTTTCACAATGCTACCACGCTTGTTGAAGAAACTTACGATGTTGAGTTTGATGAATATAATGGCTCTAAAAGGATAGCATGAGAATTTTGATAATGTAGGAAATGAATGACTTAGAAGTACTATGAAGAACATGACTCTTAGAGACATCAAGCTTGTGGATGTGGTTTCAGAGGTTGAAGCTCAAGTCCAACCTTTATCATCTATGGCACCTCAAATTTATGCAAGTGAAGCTATGGATGATAATGATGACATACTCTAGGAACCACTGCCTCAAGTCAAGAGTCATCACGCAATTGCCAAGGATCACTCCATTGACCAAATATTAGAGGATGTTAGTAAGAGAGTTTAAACTCATTCTTGCTATGCATCTTTTTGTGAACATTATTTCAAACTCATTCTTGCTATGCATCTTTTTGTGATCATTATTCTTTTATCTCTTGTTTGGAACCCTCAAATGTAGATCAAGCTCTAGGTGATGCATATTTGGTGAATGCTATACATGAAGAACTCAACAACTTCATCCATAATGAAGTGTGGATATTGGTGGAGCGTCCCCATGATCACAATGTAATTGGCACTAAGTGGGCCTTCCGCAACAAACAAGGTGAACATGGAGTGGTGGTCCGCAACAAGGCAAGGCAATTTCTCAAGGGTTATCTCAAGTTGACGGCTTGGACTTTGAGGAGAAATTTGCTCCCATGCCTGAACTTCAAGCTATATGTATCCTCATTCCATTCGCATCATGTTTCGATATTATGCTATATCGAATAGATGTTAAGAGTACTTTCTTGAATGGTGCTATGTTAGAATTAGTGTTTGTAGAACAACCTCCCGGTTTGAAGACTTTAAACACCCAAACCGTGTCTATAAGTTATCTACGATGCTTATATGGGCTCAAGTATGCTCCAAGAGCATGGTATGAGCATCTTAGGGGAAGTGGACACAAGGGACAGTGCAACGTAGGGGGGAGAGAGGTGGCAGCCACAGAGGTGCAACCTAGGGTTGGCGGAAAAAGGGGGCAGCTGGGCCTTAGGTTGGGCTGGCCAGGGCCAAGGTGGGAGGTGGAAGATCTGGCCTCCCTCTCTGGATAGCCCACCAACCCTCCTCTTTCTCTTTTTTTTCCTTTTTAGACAAATCCGCAGCCCACACCTGCCTTCCACGATTCAATGAAAGAAAGAGAAATCTCTACGAATATGTTAAATACTTCTGAAAACGTTGAATCAATGTCTAGGGCATTACAGGATCCTCATAGCTAAATATTCCCAACAAAATATGTAGGATCGACTACTGCAATTAGAGGGGGGTGAATGATTGTCGCTACTTTTTGGAATCTCCAGACGATCGATGATGCTTTTGTCTGCTCGATCACCCGTTGTGCTCAACTGCTCGTTGATCGATCGATTTGTTCAACTGCTTTGCTAGAGCACTTTAAATGTGGTCATAATAATCAAACCACCTGCAATTACCAGTGCTCTTCAAGCAAATCAAGACCCTTTCGAACATTGGTTTTACTCGAACTCTCAATCTTCTCAGTTATGGACTCCATCCACAACTCCTAACTCACCATGTGACGAAGCCTCCAGGACAGCACCTCTTGTATCTTCATCACGCACCATCACCTTTCGTGTTGAAGCCTCCTGGACCGCGCCACCCATAGCTTCTCCACCAAACACCACATTTGATCTCCACGTGCTCCAGTGTGAGCCCGACCACCTCGTGTGACATACTCGACAGCCTAGATCTCAGATTTCCCCATCCTAACCCTAGTCCTCCTCATCACCGAGCATGATCGTCTCTATGCCCACCTGCACATGCAAAGACCAAAGAATGTTTTACGGACACAAGTTCTTCCCAACATGACTGACATCAGCACACATACATGTATAACACACCCTCGTCTATCCATAGATAAGAACCAAACCATCCACAAACACCAACTAGGTCATAAATGACCATAATTTTTGCGCTTTCTAGAAATCAACCTTAGACTACTCATTACGACCGGTTATGCCCTCCATGCAAAGTCCGGTCACTAGCTCATGAGTACTTGAAAACACAAGTACTCGGGAAATACTATTGCTCTGAACACTTGGGAATAACAAGCATCGCTAAAGGCCACAGAACCATTGAGTACCGACTACCGAGTACCGATTGCTACGATTAAAACACCAGATCGCTAAGTGTATGATAGCCGATAGTAAAGTCTATAGCTACCCGTTACTAACCAGGTACTGCAGAACCAACCATCGAGTACCCACCTGGTACTGTGGCACCAACTACCAACCAATTACTATCACTTCTGATTGATCCACTGAACGTTACCATCTGCTCTACTCTCCGACGCCAAACTGGGGTCGTTCTGCCATGGTCATTCACCCATGGTCGACATCTGTCGATTAGTTTTGCTAACTTGAAAGCTCCAGAAACACCAGAACTTTCACAGACGTAAATTTAATGAAACCCAAATATCAATTATTCATCATCACTAAATGTATGACCACCACATGGTCTAACAATCTCCCTCTTGATGAATACATTGACGATTCCTCAAAAACTCTTGAAAGGGAAATTTGCAAAAAAAAAGAAGAATTCAAAACTACAGACCACAGTAAAAGAGTTGTAGACCACAACAGAGAGCTCACAGTAGAAAGCTCATAGCAGAAAGCTTAGACCACAGTCAAAAGACTCAGCAAACTCCCCATCAACACAAGAGAGCAATTTTTTAATCATTTTTTCATATTTTTTCCCCAATCTCTCAAAAAATTCTCCCCTTTTCTTCTAATTTCTCCCCTTTAGCAATGAAATCATCAAGAGCTCCAGAGAGAGAATATTTCTCAAAGGAGCAAAAGAGAGTAAACATCCAGAAGCTTTGTAGATTATCCAAATCACTTTGCATTGATTTAAAAGTGTGTCCAAGTCATCTAAGTAGAGCTCCCTAGATCATATAAAGTCATATACCATAAAACAAGTCTAAATAGGTCTTTAGCATGTTTAAGCAAATTGGATTACTGACAGGCATGTCGACAATAAACAAACCGATCTATAAAGAGTACAAAGGGATATTACACCTAAAAGAGTAAACCTAAAAGTGAAGTAAAGTCTAAATCTAGTCAAACTAGTAGTCTCATATAACAACATATTGCTCTACACTCATTTTTTAAGCATGTGGCATGTTGTAGCATACTTCTTTTCATAATGCCATTTTTGTACCAAACTACTTTTAAATAGTGGTATGCTTGAAGCATCCTTCTTTTCATTCGAGCACGTTTTGTGCTTTTTCTTTTATTTAACCATGGCATGCTTGAAACATACATTTTTTCAATCTTCTCTTTCTCAATTTTTTATTTTTATCATAACATGCCAACTTTAGTGAATATAAAAAGATTACAATATGAAACATACGATCCTCATGACCAAGATTTAAAAGATGACTCACAATCAAGCTAATCCTTTTCGATGAACATCACAAGGTGATATCTATAATCAATCTAGTCAAAGTCTTTTAGCCATGTCATGTTTTAGTTCAAGTATAGCAATTTCATTACAACCTATTTCAACTACGACTACAAAGCAGATGAGTAAATATGATAAAGACAACTCTACTACTCATTATTTGATTTCAAAGACTGACTTGATGTACTATTTAGTAAGTATAATAAACAAAGCTTCTGAACCATTTAAACCCTAAGCTCCCTCTCAGAATAATCTCATATGATGCAACACACCCAATTCACTTCACAACCGAGTAAAACGAAAAGAATCAAGCGGTTTGATGAAAATATCAGCAACATGAGAATTAGAATCAATGAAATACAAGACAACATTTTCTTTTTTCACATGGTCTCTTAGAAAATAATAGCGAATATCAATGTGTTTGATTCTTAAATGTTGCACAAGATTTTTAGCAATACTAATCATACTAGTGTTATCATAGAAAAGTGGAACACTATCCAAGTCTAAGCCAAAATCCTTAAGAGTAGTTGTCATCCAAAGCAATTGTGAACAATAAGAAGCGGCGGCTATATATTCAGTCTCAGCAATATAAAGTGCAACAGACACTTGTTTCCTACAAGCCCATGAAACAAGAGATGTGCCTAAAAAGTGACATATGCCAGAAATAATCTTCCTAAAAATTCGACAACACCTAAAATCCACATTTGAATAAACTCTCATCGTAAGACATGAGGAAAAAGAGTACTATAAGCCAAATTTCAAAGTTGACTGAAGATACCAGAAATTTCGCATTACCACTTGATGATGTGAGGCACGTGGGAAAGCTTGAAAGCGAGCACACAAACACATAGGTAAAGTGTATGTCTGACCTTGAAGCGGTGAGATACAAAAGAGAGCCAATTATTCTTCAGTATTTGTTTTGATCAACAGGCTCTCCATCTTCGTCAGGATCCAATACAGCTGTAGATCCTATGGGCGTGAAAATTGGTTTGACTATCCCTATGTCAAAGTGGCAAAGTAGATCTTTGGTGTACTTCGTTTGATGAACAAAAGTACCAAATTTTGATTGCTTGATCTGAAAGCTTAGAAAGAATGTGAGTTCTCCTATCATGCTCATCTCAAATTCTCTGCTCATAGTATTTGCAAACTTGAAAATAAGAGCATGAGAGAAACCACCAAATATGATATCATCTACATAAATCTGAACGAGTAAAAGATCATTGTCATGCTTGAGAGTAAACAAAGTCTTATTTATCTTGCCCATTTGAAAGTTATTTTTTAGCGCATATAATGTATGCCTATCTTACCATGTTCTGGGTGCTTGTTTTAGACCATATAAAGCTTTGAACAATTTGTAGACATGATTAGGAAATTTAGGATTCTCAAAACTAGGTGGCTGTCTAATATAAATCTTCTCCTCAATATAGCCATTAAGAAGAGTATTTTTCACATCCATTTGATATAGTCTAAAATCCTTTGATGTAGCAAATGCTAACAGAATTCTAATGGCTTCTAATTGAGCAACAGGAGCAAATATTTCACCAAAGTGAAGACCTTATACCTGGATGAATCCTTGAGCCACAAGTCTAGCCTTATTTCGAATAACAACACCATCCTCACTTTGTTTGTTCTTAAAGGCCCATTTATTTCCAATAACATTATGACTAAGAGGAGGTAAAATTAATGACCAGACTTTATTATGCTCAAAGTTTTCTAATTCCTCATACATGACATTAATCCAAAACTCATCAGATAAAGCGTGACTTACATCTTGGGGTTCAAAAGAGGAGACAAAAATAGAATGAACATCTGAGACATTGGAGTTATACCTGCTATGCAAAACTCGCTCATTTAACTCACCGATCACTTGTTCAAGAGAATGACTTCTTTGCATATGTAGAGGATCCTGTGAAGTGGTTGTAGATATAGTTGAAGAGGTCATAGTGGTCATAGCAGCCTCTACCTTATTAGTGGTTATACAAATACCACTTGAAGGAATGGTCGTAGAGGTGGCTATAGGTGTCATAGAGTGGCCTAGGAACTCCCTGTCATCATCGTTAGAGTCATAGAAAATGTCCTCCAGTGCGTCAAAAACCTATATACCTGCATTGTTGGGTCTAGTACCAGGACTAGCCTCGTCAAAAGTAACCTCGCAGATCTCAACGATTTTGTTAGTTTCTAAATTAAGTACATGATAGCCTCAAGTATGAACTGCATAACCAAGAAAGATGCCACCTGAGGATCTAGATTCAAATTTATCATGATTGCCATGTTTAAGTATAAAGCATCGACATCCAAATACCCTCAAGTTAGAAATATTAGGAAAATGATCAAACCGAAGCTATAGAGCACGAACCGGTTATGCCCTCCATGCAAAGTCCCATTGCTAGCTCATCGAATACTTGAAAACAAAAACACTCGAGAAATACTATCGCTCTGAACACTCGGGAATAACAAGTATCGCTACCAACCACAGAACCATTGAGTACCGACTACCGTATGCCGATAGCTACAATTAAAACACCATATCTCTAAGTCTACGACTATCAATCATAAAGTCTACAGCTACACATCACTAACCAGGTACTGTAGCACCAACCATCGAGTACCCACCTGGTATTGTGACATCGACTGCCGACCGATAACTGTCACTTCTAACTGGTCCACTGAACATCATCACCTGCTCTGCTCTCCGACTCTGGACCGAGGTCATTCTGCCATGGTCGTTCACCCATGGTCGACGTCTGCTGACCAGTCCTGCTAACCTGAAAACTCTAGCAACAAATAGCGAATCGACCAGAATTTTCACAAATGTAAATTCAATGAAACCCAAATATCAATTATTCGTCATCACTAAATACATGACTACCACATGGTCTAACAAAATAAATTAATAATAGGCACGCTTCCCCTCCCTTTTCTTTTCTTTCTCCTATCTTCTTACTCTTCTTTCCAGCCATCTAATCGAAGTAATACTATTTTTTCTCTGACTATAATTTTCTACAGGTGCTAGTTATACTATTGTTTACTCTAAACAAACTATTTTTTGTAAAATATTATTTTTTGCTGCTCGGCCTTTGAGCGATAGGGTCCAGTCACGCAACGGTTGGGCGACAGGGGTTACTTTTGTAAAAAAATAAAAACACAGGTATAATTTTGTATTTTTAAATAAAAAAGAATTACTTAAAAAAAATTCTTTACTTGTCTAGAGAACTCCTTAACGATTTTGGCTTCTTCCCCATGCCATCACCATTTGTCCATCTTGTGCATCGGTTGGTCTCAGTAGACTTTCTGTTTTATTTTACTTTTTTATTTGTCTTCGCAATGTGTAGGAGGTCAGCAGCCACGTATGGCTTTGATTAATCTTTTGAGAATCGAGAGAATGCATACTCCAGTTGAATTGCTCTTGTAATGATCTATATATGCATCTTACATATGTCTCTCCTTTGAGAACGATGGGGATCAATAACGGAATCGTGCGAGGTGTCCATTCCGCGCATGTGAATGCTTATTTGGTTTGCTTAGATGCTCCAATTTTAACAGGACCGTGCTGGTCGCCTGCATTACCGTCTCTTGCCCGCAGCTTGATTTAAAGTAGGCTACGATTGATTCAGTAAGCACTATCGATGTCTATTAATCTCGTGTGTTTTCTGTTCCTTAGGTAAAAGTAGTACTCCTACCAGTACTGTAACTAGGAGAATGGCCCGCACAATCTTATGTGGCTAGATACTATAATACATATATTTAATATTTAAAATTAGAGTGACTATGATATATATATATATATATATATATATATATATATATATATATATATATATATATAATGTATTTCATCATGCATTAATTATCATCCTACAAGTGGAAAAGGTAGAGCTAGAAAAATGTCAGAAAAAATTAAAACCTTTTTATAGCTGAAAGTTGTGTGTACCATAGTCATCCGCTTTGAAATTAGAGTTATATTATTATTATAAATTTATTTATAACTTTCTGCTTCATACCACTTGGTATTTCTTGTTTGTAATCAAAATTTAACAGAGAACTCAAACAACACATGAAACGGTTGAACTCTCCTACTTTCCCTCATTGAAACTCCCTCTATTGAGAAATATATGACGTATTTTGAGTTTACATAAAGATTAAGGAGGCTATGAAATTGAGAAAGTGTACGAGAGAAAATGACTTAGGTACCCTAACAATTGTTTTGCAAGATGTGACAGAGTACTTTGTATGAGTTGTAATATAAATACATATAGAGAGAATAAATAGAGGTACAGTATGAAAACCTGATTAAATCAATATGCAAGCCTTATATTTCTCAACAAAACATTCAAACAATAGAATTTATATTTCTCAACGGTGGGTGTACTTTCGAATATGATCCGCATAATTTTGAACATTTATTTACTTCTCTGTTCTCTACTTTAGGTTTTTAGTTGTCGTTCAGGAAGAGGAGTAACCTTTTCTGCTGTTGATACTTCGCTTTCAGATTAATTAGGCATAGCTTCCAGCATAGACACTAGTACGGACCTGTTCTTTTTTGCTTTAGTACTTTATGGCTTTTAGTTGTAGGTTATGACTTTTGGGCTATTGGTGAGAGAGTACAGAGTAACAGAAACTCATATGCTGACCAAGATAGTAGCGCTTGTTGGGAAACTGTCACTGGCGAGTCTAGTCCGAACGATTCCTCCTATATCAAAGTAGATAGTTCAAACACAAAATAATCACAGAACAATGTAAGAATTGAACACAGAGAGATGATGTGCTCCTTCTTTATTGCATTTCTTTTTTTACATAAAGTACACATAATAACAATTGGGACCCCCTATTTATAGACTAGGTGCAGGATGCCCACCAATGGGCTGGGCTTGCAGGCCCAAGCCTAGGTTTCCCAACAATCATTCGACATGTTCATATCTCATCAAAACTCCATAAAACCCTGTGGGAAAATTTTGGAGAAAAAGTACATAATACATGTTATGTCGTGTTACACGAATTACCTTAATAAAAACCTTGGATGAGAAACTTTAGAAAACTCGTCAAGGGAAAAAGAGTACAATCCACACAACTTCATTCAATCTACAGGATTTATTCTTTGGGTACTTGATCTTTGTGATTAAGTTTTAATAGTGAACTCGTGAAGAGTCTTTCCTGAATTCTGCACTTCTCTAAGTCTCATCATTCCAATTCTACATACACATCTTTCAAAATTAGATGCTAGAAGTGACTTAGTAAATAAATTTATAAGATTTTCACAAGATTTTATATGCAGTATCTTAATTTCGTTCATTTTTTGCAATTCATAACATAGAAGAATTTGTGGTTGATATACTTTGTGAGATGACTCTTCACGAGCACATCTGCACTTGTGCAACACAAGCTGCATTATCTTTATAGATAATTGTGGGAGCTTGCACGATATTCAATCCACATGACTGCTGAATGTCGTGAATCATTCGTCGAAGCCAAGCACATTCTCGTGTGGCCTCGTACAGCGCTATAACTTTTTAGTGGTTCGTCGAAGTCGATACAAGACTTTGCTTAAACGATTTCTATGAAATTGCAATTCCACCACATAGGAATACATAGCATGTCTATAACCTAGCTGTATGCAGGTCTGACATGTACTTGTCATCTGTATAGCCAGTCATATTCAAGTTTTGGTTCTTTCTATAGAATAGTCCAAGATCTCTGCTTCCTTGAAGGTATCGAAAAATATCCTTTATTCCCTGTCAATGCTTTTTGGTAGGTTCTGCGTGATACCTTGCTAATAGATTTACGACAAATGCAATATCCGGTCTAGTGCAGTTTGCTAAATACAAAGAAGAAAACGATGTCGGTGCACTGACGCAACTAGCCATTTCCTTGAGCGCATCCGACGTGCGCTATCCATTATTATACGCCAGCAACCAGCCAGCCATTACTATTTAGCTGCGTGTACACATCGTCTTTCTCCCACACCATCACCACATGGATTTTAGGCCACCCCTGCCGAGGAACGCGAGCTTGGCAGGTCGCCCGTGGCCATCAGTGAGGCAACAGATGCGGCAGGCGTGCTCGACATCGACCGATGGGTGTGGCAGGCCATCCTAACGAGTTCGTATTTCTCGGCAGGGGCTAGGTGTGGTCCACACGTCAATGTAACGCCCCCGTTTCCAGGGGCGCGTACGGACACGACATTCCACAACTATTCACGCATGAACAGTTATGGAGTGTCGCGGAAGAGTATACCATTGCATGCTTACAACAAAAATTCCAGCATATATTTTACATATGGATTAACATCCATTTTTCAACAGCGGGGCGTGCAAGCCCAAAGTATATTTACATTACAAAAACTCCCAGATCCGCTTGAGCGCGGCCAAGACCTAAAGCCACGGGTCCTCGTCGAAGAAGAGATCCTCCGGGACGTCCTCTACGAGGAGACCTTCCTAACACGAAATCTTGAATTGCCTTCTTTTCTTCTGGTGTCTGGAAATTTTGCAAGTCTGAGTACTCCAACCCCGTACTCAGCAAATCACAAGGGAAACCCTAACTTACTACTTGCACGGATCAACAAAGGAAGGGAGTATACTAGGTTTATTAACTTTGAGTGGATGCAGTTTTATTTGCAAACATTTTGATAAAACGGACCCAAAACTACTCCTTAAGATCTCAGGGGTTTTCACGAAAGTTTAATTAACCAACTAATCAAGTTAAAGCATGTACAAATCTACTTAAGCTTCGCTGCTGGAATCACCCAAGTGACACAGCTCCAATAACCGGGAGCACGGCGTATTCGAATACCATTTATTTGACTCTGCAGAGTTTGCTCAGCTTTACCCATATGATCGCTTAACTCCCGCGACAGAGTTAAGCCAGGTCGTTTCACTGCTCAACTCTTTATATAGGCTCTACCCGGTAGAATCCACTCGGGTCTGGCACAAATAAATAATAATAATAATAATAATAATAATAATAATAATAATAATACAAACGTCTGCTTCGAGTGATCTCTACCGTTGTTAGGCATCCGCAGTGTGGCTTACCTAACCTCACTGCTTAACCTCCTCCTCCTCCACACCTGTAGAGTTTCAATCGAGTTGAGCAGCTACTAGACCAGTGTTGACAAGTCAACTCATGTGGTTGAGCGATCACTATAACATTTGCTCAGCGTAAGGGTTTCAGTCCTTATATTTTCACTTAATCCGCAACCTCGCCAGGTCCGCGACCCAACCTAGGGTAAGCGGTGGGCGAAAGCCGTCTCGCGGCACCCCACAACACCCTTACCCTAACTTCAATCCTATGGTAAAAGATGGGCGAAGACCGTCTCGCGGCTCTTCCCCAACCCTTACCCTACCTCGTGCACGCCGGCACTCTCCGCTCTAAGGTACGGTGTCCCATACCACCCTACCTTAGAGTCGGGTTTTCCAAATTCTATTGGCCCGCCGCCACAACCTTATTAGTGTAAAGACTTTGCATGGTAATAGTAACCTACAGTTATCTAGATTATCGGATAATTATTTCTAGGGTTACAAAGGCATGGCTACAAGTTTAACATGGCATTTGTCGGTGGTAGGTTTAACTACATATCATGTCATTCTAAACATTTTTATTTTACGTTGAACTAACATTTCAGAACTAGTTTAATGCAAATAGCATAATAACATAATTAGATGGCATGGAATACAACATGATCAAGGACTTGTGACTTGCCGTTAATCTGGACGATCTTAGCTAGCTCGAACGAAGAAGCGTCTGGATCCTGAGTCTGCACCTGGGCTTCCGAGTTCTCTGAGACTAGCGCAAACGCATAAAACAATTAAGTCCAGCTTGAGCCTAATCAAGCGAGGGAAAATAAACTATTCAAAAAGGAGTAAAATGCATAAATCCTCAAATAGGGAATTTTAGGAATTTATCTGGGATGAATCTGTGGAAGTGGAGGCTAAAAATGGGTCCAGGACATTATTTGGAGCAAAGTGGTGAAATTTGGGAATTTTTGGGATTTTCTGTGATTTTCTAGAATTTATTTGGATTATCCTGATTTCTGGAAATTGGAAAAGTCATTGGAAATTTCGGTGAACAGTGCTAGGCCGGCCCAAAGCCACAGCGCAGCCCAGCACTGCGCAGCCCGCGCGGCCGAACGGCCGGCGCGGCCCGCATGCGCGCGCACGGGAGACGGAGCAGGCCGAGGGGAGGCGGCCCACGCCAACGCACGCCCGCGCGGCTCGGATGGCCGACGCGTGGTGCTGGCGGGTGGTGGGGATGCGGGGATGTGAGCGGCCCGGATTAGGGCGGTTGAAGATTTGATGGCAAGGGTGCGGGGAAGGCGGCGAAGCGGTGCGGCTCGATCGGACGGATGCGGGAGGCGGTGTTTAAGACGATCGGACGGTGGGGAAGATGTGTCATCCGACGGGCGAAGTTAGACGGCACGGATGGGGGAAGACGGCCGGGATGGAGCCACGTCCATCATCTTCTTCCTCTCGCCGGGCGCGCGCTGCAGAGGGGCAGAGACGGCGGGGTCTTCGCTCTCTGGCGACGGCGAGGTCCTCGGTGGCCAGGGAGGACACCAACGGTTAGGTCTTGACGCAGGCAACCCATTTTGGGGCTTTGGAGAGGAAGGGAATCATCGGAGGGAGCGGGAGGCAGATGGGGAAGGTCCGGCTTCCTGGCGGTGGAGGGGGTTACCGGAGCCAAAAGAGTCCAATCGGTGAGGTTTTCACGGTCAGGGGAGTAAGAGGCTCACACTGGCGGTGGAGTTTCTAGCTGTGGAGCTTCGGAGCGAGCCGGCCACGAGAGAGCTTCGGAGGTTGGCGGCGAGCTACGGTGCCGGAGCTCCTTGGGCGTCCACCTGGCCAGGGGAGTTCACCAAAAGCATTAGTAAACTGTGGGGACGCTCAGGGATAAAGGAATCGGCAAATGGGGAAGGAGGGGAGGAGATTGCTTTTCGAGGGCTGCCGGCACAGGGGAGGGGAATGGCGGCGCTCGGAGTGGAGGGGTTCCAATCGGTGGTGCGTGGAGGTGCTCTGGAGTGGTAGGAGGGTGGTGAAGGTGGTGGAGTAGCTCGGGAAGCAAAGGGGGAGTGAGGGGGCCGGGGTGGGGTTTTATACCCGAGCGGAGGGGAGGAGGAGCCTTAGCGGGGAAGGCACAGGCGAGGGCGCCGGGTTAACAGGAGTGGGTGAGGCGTCTCCTCCGCGCACTGGGGGGTGACGCCGGCTCTGCACAGGAGTTATGGCGAGGCGACGGCACGGGAGCAGGTGGAGCTGCGGCATGGGCAAGGGCGCGTCCGCGCGCGGGAGAAGGGAGGCGCGGCGACTGACGGGTGGGACCAAAGCAGAAGCGGGGCGACGCGTGGCACGGGGCGCCCACCGTTCGGACCGGGACTGTCGGGACGGCGCGGGCGTGGGGAGAAACCGTGGGCGCGGAGGCGAGCACAGAGGCGGTGCGGGAGCGGCGCGGGCGAGCAGCGCGAGTGCGAGGGAGAAAGCGGGGAGGTTGGGAGGCGCCAGCGGAGCGAGGGAGCGGGGCGGCGCCAAGGAGGAAGAGAAAACGGGAGAGGGGCGGGGCGCCAAGGAAAGGGGGAAGGCGTCCGGCCGAAAAGGGAAAGCGGCAGCGAGGGGAAACTTTCCCAAAAGGGAAAGTTTCCAGAATTCACTCAAAAATGTAGCAAAAATCACAAAATTTTTGGGGTTTTTCGGTCCACATGTCCTTGTCACTCGCTAGCACAATCCTCGAGTGCATAGAATGGCTTGTGTCACTCTCTACTCTCTCATTCTAATCCTCCAGTTCAATTTCTTCCCTATCGAACGAGAGAGAGTCGGGGGAGAAGAAAGAAAAACATAGTAGAAGAGAGTTTTCAATTACTTTTTTGATGTGATTTTGCTGCGATTTAGGAGATTTAGCAGTTAAAAAGTGTATATCCGGCGAAGACTTTCAAAAAGAGGTATGCATATATTCACATGCGAGTAACACGCTTAATATGTCATTAACGTTTCATTAGAGTAACGGTGCTTTAGTAGTATGGAATGCGGTTGCCAAGCTTAGTGAGGGAGTTAGGTTTGCAAAAACAGGCGTCTATAGGCCAAAATTGAAAAAAAATAGCTACAGTAGCAAATATATGTAGGGTTCCTATCTTTTTCAGACTTATACCTATCTATTGGCTGGGTTCTTTTTGGCTTACACCTTCTTCTGAATAAACAAACGGGACGAATTCTCTGCTACTTTTTTGAAGCGGCTTATCAAAACAACTTTTCGAATTGGTTTATCAGTATTCGATTCATTTGTATAAACACTCGTGTTAAGACAAAAACTATCCCCATAGCCAAAAAGAACCCCTATTATTACTCAGCCTCTCTATATACAGTACATATGCATGGCCGCACGTGGAGCATGTACGTGCAACAACCACCATTCCCAGCAATCCATCCAACCAAATCTTCCCTTGTTAATTGGTAACTAGCAAGGTGGCCTCGCATTTATATTTTAAATGCTTATTCTAGTATGAGACACTGACACGATTAGTTAGGAGTGTATGGTCGTGGTGTGGATCTTTTTTTTTCTTTACTCAGATTAACGTGGTACTTCCTCCAGTCTCGAATACTTATCACTTTAGAATACGTCTAATTAAACTTTCAAAACTTTATCTATCAATATACGTTTCAACAGAATTGGCTACACGCTATAGCCACTGGGATATTTACCTAGCAGAAGTAACATTATATTTATGCTTTCTCCCATTGCCAAGAGAGATTTGCCCCGTTCCACAATATATAACTGTGAAACAAAACCAGCCTTTTCCTTTCATAGAAAAAAGAGGACGGGAACGCTGCTTTGACATCACATGTGCAGAAAAATATCTGATTTTCCATTCATTCATTACGATATCTGCTCCACTTCCATGTGCTCCTTTGAAGGAGTAGGATCGGAAAACTATAAATTGGGCAACATTAATTCCAACGCGGTACCGTCCGGGGCATATCTAACCAACTTAAACTGTTGCTGACCAAGATAGTAGTACTAACAAGCTGTTGCAAAGCCCAACCGTGTTCTCGATGGCTACATAATCTAATAATTTGTCCGTCAAAAATTTCCAGAACGAGAGAATATTACAAAAGAAGAAGAAAACGATGTCGGCGCATCGACGCAGCTAGCCTATATTATTCCAGCAGCCATTGGATTAGACCCAGACAACAGGCCAGCAGCCAGCAAGTATGGATGACCTGAACTGAAGTACTTTTTAAAAATAGCCGGGCAGCCATTGGTATTTGGCTGCGTGTACACGTCAACGTTTTTCTCCCACGCCATTACCACATGGATTTCAGGCCTCCATGCTGATATACGTCGCTCTAGCTTGGCAGCGTGTCATGATGACACAGAATATGGCCTTCCATTATTTTGACAACTTTTAAAAAAGTAAAGAAAATACAAATATAGACTTAACTGATAAATGCTGGTCGTTATTTAGCCATTCTAATAGTGTGTCTCTGGTGGCAAATTCAAAATAGTAATCCTAAAAATTATTTGATAATCCTTTCACTTCCTTCACCATTGTATCACACATGAAAGTGATTTTAAGCTCAATGTCCACTGCAAGGTATTTGGTGAATTCTTCAACCTTGAAATTATTGAATATATAGATAGAGCTCTCATTGATCTTTGGTCTATGATTGGTTGTCTATCAGATTATTGCATATAATAGCATGAATTGTTTCACCCTGTTAAAACAAAACATACATTACTTAGCAGTTGTTAGAAATAATATACAATTGAATATGTGAAGAAAAAACCCCTATTGATCCATCAAGATCATATCAAGGCTCATAAGTTCACAATTACAAAATTGATTGAATTTCACGTTCTCATTACTTTCACTTTGATGTTTCAACGGTTAACGGTATAGATATTTCACTTTTTTCATGAACTTACATGATAAACTCTACCTATTGAGAGTGATTGTGGAGACTTCTTTTTCTATTATTTTAATAACATAATAGATTGGATCGACAAGACACGACCTAGAACTCTATGTATGCCCCCATCGAGCTCACCCTTCGCTTCCATAATCCATTATAGAGATGGAAACAGATCAGATATGATCGAATAGTTTCAAATACAAATATGAATCTATATTTTTAAAATAAATATGAATACGAATTTGAATATTCTCAAATACAAATACAAATTGAATTTCATAACGGATACGAATTCGAATCGAATATGTAATTAATTCGGTCGAATACTAATATTCTCCTATAACTTCTGTAACAAATTTTAGTAGAACAAATTCCTAGTGGTTTTGTTGGCTTTTCACCGGTTTTTGACTAGTTAGCGGAACAGTTACCGGTTTCAAACTACCCAAATTCAAATTTTGAATCACAAAATTCATCCAGATTTTTCCCTGGTTCTGGAAACGGATTGAATAGTCTCAAATACGAATACGAATATGAATATTATTGAATACGAATACGAATATGAATATGAATATTCTCAAATACGGATACGAATCTTCTTGAATATGAATATTTTTAAATATAGATTTTGCTTACTACATTTGCATTTTCTCAGATATAAATATCGGATAAAACGAATTATCCGTTACCATTTCCCTCCCCTAATCCATCGCATATTGCCGTGCTTGTTCACTGATCTCCCTCTCTCTCTCTCTCTCTCTCTCTGACCCATCTCATCCATCACCAACGTGGCAACATCCGTGCTAGTAACAAATACAAAAGGTCCATGCCAAGTTTTGCTTCTAGAAACATTTCGATAGATTAAATTAAGTACCTATCTTGAAATTTAATGGTGCCACCGATTAAGACTACATACCGAATGTTATAGTCCCACCGCATCCGAATCAAAATTAATCCATGGGGTGAGGTAGCATGGCATATATGGGTGTGCATGTTACTAACATGCATGGATGGATCATTTCTCCGTTCCATAACGGATAAACGGATGACATGTAAAGAAACTCTCTTTTAAAGCGATATATATGTAAAGGCAAATATAGGCTAGTTTGGGGATTATTAGATTCCCTTGCAGGTCATATCTAGCTGGATGGATCATCACAGGCAGTATATATGTCATAGGCAAAGGTTTGATTAATTTGGTGCCTCTCCTTGTCAAGCAGGCAATGAATATGTAAACATCTGTTGCTTTGTGCTCATTTGATAAACAAACAAAATATTAGGCGATGCTTCTCCACATTTGCACACCAGGCTAGTCTAGATGACACCATGCAAAGCAACCCCAAAAGAGACGATGACATGCAAAGCAATCGAGCATTCAGGTTTCCCTTCACTTGCCTTGAATAAGTTGCATGTACTGATTGTGCTTCTTGACTCATCCGTCCACATCTGAGCTGGCACAAAAGGTCCATCGTCGTATCCATGCCTAGCTTAATTTGCTTCTAGAAGCATTTCAACGGCTTAGCTAAGATTGAATTACCCATCTTGAATGGTACAAGCTACAACAGACACAACGTCCCCACCATAAACCAAACAAGCAAATGCCCACTGAAAAATCAAAAGAGAAAGTTTCGAGATGGCATGTCAAAAGCAAAGGAGATGATGACATGTAAAGATAACGAAACAATCCCCGAGATTTAGATCTCCCAGCTGTGTATGTATTTCAGATCACAAGCAGCATGTCATAAGCAATGGTACCCCACCTTGTTGCCAAACAGTCTCTCTTAAGATGGTATTCGTTGTGCCGCTGTCGGCAAAGCACACTTCCTCGATAGGGCGCTACACGTGTTCTAATATAAGGTATTTTATTAACATGTATTAGAAGGCATTCAATACATAAATAAAATACTCCAATATCAGAACATATCATGCCATCATAAACTGAATAAATGAATGAATTATTCCAAAAGCATCCAACCATCACGGAAATCAAAACTAAAGTACCATCCATGCAAGTTCTAACTTGTTCTTTTAACACAAAATAAATGACAATTAAAGTCTAATGCATTCTGTGCATCAGATTGAATCAACTAGAAAATCAGAGACTTCTTCGGCTATCTTTTCAGGAGTGATCTTCTCTTCGAGAGAAATTATGGCGGTGGCTGCCTCTAGGTCATAAGGGGGTGCTGCTACCGGGATGACCTCAATCTCCATCAACTCAGGCAGCTGCTCAGGATGCTCCCCCTCAACCGCTGCAAAGTGGGCTTCAGGCTGCCCTTTGCCATCCTTCTTCTTCTGGGCTTGGTGGGCATCAATGACATGCTGCGGTTCTTTGCATATCCGCGACCAATGCCCCCCACTTGTCACACTTGTAGCAACCTTAGTTCTGCTGGCCATAGGTCTTGCCACTCTTCTTAGCCTTTTTGTCACTTGGAGCATCTGACTTGCCTTTCTGGGCAACGGCCTTACCCTTCTTTCCCCTTCTCTTCATCAAGGGTTTTCGCACCTTGTAGCTCCCAGCGTTGGCCTCACGGCCAGCGGAGCTCCCCGGTGGCTGAGTGACGTAATTCTTGCAAAGAAGTTCGTCCTAAGCCTCCGCAACCTGCATCATATCAATCAATTCGGCGTACTCTTTGTAGCCCTCTTGACGATAGTTGCGGGCGGATTGAACAGCATTGGGGTGAAAAGTGGACAGGGTCTTCTCGATCTTCTGCTCATCTGTGATCTGCTTGTCATAGAGTTGAAGATTGGTACAAATCCTGTGCAAGGCAGAATTGTACTCCCCGACCGTCTTAAAGTCGGCAAAGCTCAGTCTGATCCACTCTTGCTCTGCTTGAAGTAGAATGGTGTACTTTAGCCTCTCAAACCACTTCTTGAGTGCGGTCCAGAGTGCTAGCGCGCTTTTCTCCACCATATACTCATTCTTAAGAGTGAGGCAGAGGTGGTGCATGAGAAAATGAAGTGCCTGATCATTCTCTTCAGGCGTGGGTTGGGCGTCATGCTGTCCGTCAATCCCGATAGCAGCGCGGAGCTTCTTGGCTCCAAGCACTATCTCGACATCGGATGCCCACGTCAGATAGTTTTGGCCATGCTGGGCCAGCTCCTCGATCTCCCGGTTTGTGATGCTAGTCATCTACATGTGTATGAACGGAATAAATAAGTTTACTGCTGGTAAACATGCATGGAATAATTTACTGTGGGTAAATAAATGGTACAAAAGGTTCTCACAATGTTTCATAATTTTCTATACATTTTATATAAATTTTACTGCTAATTTCAGTGATTAAAAGCAATTTAAACAATTACAATTAACCAAAACAGTAAATAAATACAGAAAATAATAATGGCTGAAATAAATATACTTCAAATGCTAAAAATAATTCAAAATTCGGATTCCCGAGGCCCTTTTATGCTACAATATGAATTTTCAGTGTATTCTGCAATTCCAGAGGCTTTCTACGTAAATTTTTCAGTTCAGAGAAAAATTCGCGCAATTTCTTGATTTTCCGAGGGGTTTTCTGTAAAATTCGAGACCCGTTCACAAATCTGAGGACCTATTCATAATTTTCAGAATTACCGAGGCCTCTCTGCAAGATTCAGAACTAAAAAGCGAAAACCGAGGGCTTATCAGTGATTTCTCGGAGTTGGAGGGCTTTTCTACAAATTTCTGGCACTGGCCCACTTCCCCCTTTTTCTCTTTCTTTCCCGTTTAGCCTGTTTTCCCCCCTCCCCCGGCCCATTAGGCCCGTTCGGCCCAGGAGGCCTGCCCGGCCGCTTATCTCTCGGGAGGGGTAGGGTTTCCCCTACCCCCTTACTCAGTGGCAGCGGCGGCGCGCAGTTCGGGCGGCCGAGTGCAGGGCGCGGGTGCGACTGCAGGCCGGCGTGCCGAGGCAGGGCGAGCGAGTTCGGGCCGGCCGAGGTGGGGAGGCCGGCGTACGGCTGAGACAAGAGGCTGGCGACTGCGGGCCGCTTGCAGGCCGGGGTGGGGAGGCCGGCGGCTGTGGGCCGCTTGCAGGCTGAGGCGGGGAGGGCGGGGTACGGCTGAGGCGGGAGGCCGGCGACTGCAGAAGCTCCGCTTTGAGCGAGCGGTGCGGGGACCGAGCGGGCGTTGGCGAGCACGTAGAGGCCGCTTCGGGTGGCGGCTTAGGCATGGCGACGTTCCGAGCGCGATGTTCGAGGCGACAACCCGTTCAGGGGCACGTTCCACGGGCAGCGCGTCAGGCACTTCGACCAGCTGTTGGCCGACGGCCGGTGGCGCGCATGCGGGCCTGGCGGCGGGGGGCGACGGCGCCTCATGCGGGAGGCGGCGGTCAGCCGACAGCGGGCCAGCGGCCGGCAACCGATCTCCCTCTGTTTTTCTTTTTCGTGTAGTGGTCGTGCAGAACCGAACCTTGCCAGATTTTTCCTTTTTTTCTAATCTACAGTGCAATCAACATCTACCCCGTGATGCAATCTACCGATCGGCATTGTGTCGGCGACTTCAGGTCTGCTCGTGGTAGATTAGGGTGAATTTGCACCATAGAGATTCAATCTAGAATGCGAAAACTTCGAGTTTACAATGATCTAGATAATTCAATCTATTAGATCTTCGATGATTACCTTCGATTCACCGGAGTGATCTTGTGCTGATAACGTGTTGTGGAACCGTCGCTGGCGACCAGTTCGATCGATTCGTCCGCTTAGAACGAATCGAATCAATCACAGAAGACAGAATAATAGATTGAACACACAGAGAGAGAGGTAGAGAGAACCCCTTGTCTTTCTTTATTAATTTATGATTGCATGTGTATAAGATATGCCGGTACGGCTCCCTATTTATAGTCTCCGGTGAGGTGCCCACCATGGGCCAGGTCTGCCGGCCCAGGCCCGGGTTTCCTAACAGTTATTTACATTTTGATAGCCTAATTAAAGACCCTAAAAGAACTCAAGAAATTTACTCTAAGATTTTACCATGTGGTTCTCGGTTGACCAGATGGTAAGAACGGAAAGAGAAAGAAAAAGTGAGAATCTTCGGGTTTATTTCAACATATGGTAGGTTCCACTTCTTCATGGGATATTGGTGCTGAACATAGGAGCAGAATGTAAAAAAATCAGGCCTACCTGATGTGACAGTGATATGTTATTTTTAACCTCGTTCATATTATATGTTAGAAATAATCTTGACTAAGAGTTCAAGACGTAGTATAGTCCGTCTCCGTGTGTAACTCAAGTTGAAATTGTGTCCAACTTGAAGTCCGAATACGTATGCTAGTAGGAGATTATTAGCCTATATATTGAGGAGGCTTGTAGCCAATTTTATAAGAAAAGCAAAAAAAAGAGGGAGCAAATAACAGAATAGAGAAATTCAGAAATTCTCATGTGTTCTCTCAGTTTATTTCCGATGTGTGCGTTTTCTCCTGGATTAAAGTTTTAACAAGTGGTATCAGAGCCTAGGCGAGAACCGAGTCACTGGAAAAATCGACTTGGCGATTTTGTTTCAGCGCATCTCATGCGACGCTCCTGAGGTGCACGTCGCTCGTCTTCGCGCAGCTCTCCCGGGAAAAAGACAGCGTGTGAAAACCAATTTTGTATAACCAACATCAATGACACTACCCATGTCATGGAACTCTAATTTTATATCTGTGGCTGACCACCATGTTCCAATATATCATTAAGTCAAAATTAATTAATCACATGTGATGATAACCCAATGTTACTATAAGAATGGCTAAGCAATTTAAATGTACAACCCATGTGACAACTAATATTGCATCACTAGATAGTTACCCATCCTATGGTGACATTCGAATCTTGGCATTCAATTTATCAAGAAGGAAATTATTCAATTTGGACAATAACCACTAATTCAAAGGTTTATAAAAAAATAGCGATGCATGATAATGTAAAACAAAATAATACATAATATATTTGAAAACTGGGTTCAACATGATCAAAGAACATGACTTGCCTTGGCCTTGCTCAGTTAATGGCTCTTGATCTTGAAATCTTGCCTCAGCTCCTTCGAAGGCGTGATCTAACGAGAGAGAAAACAAACGAAACACAAAACAAATTCAAATAAAATTCAAATGAACTCCAAAAACTTCAAAACTAGAACCAAAAGATAGAGCTCAATTTTAGATGAATTTAGGAAAAAAAAGAATCGGGGGCAATCGGAGCTAGAACGGAGGAGAACAAGCTCTCAAAAAATCTAATCTAAAAGAAAAAGGCTGAAAATCGAAAATTCTACTGTGCTGTGAACCCGGTGGACAGAAAAAGCTAGTCTACGATGAACTGGGCTCACGGAATAGTTCACGGTGACTGGATGTGCTGACGTGGTGGCTAGGGCTGACATGGCAGGTGAGGTGGTGGCTGACTCGGCTCAGTCGACTCATGGGTCTACGGCACAGTGCGATTGACCAGTGGGACCTAGGTGTCGGCGGCACGTCGCACGGAGAACAGGGTCTACAAGAAGTCGAAACGGCATGGGCGCGCAGGTGCGGGGTGACGCAGTAGTGCACAAACCGAGGCGACGTGGTCTGCGGGACTCACGCTGCGCAGGTGAGCGCGCGGTTCAAGGCGACGACGAGATTTGCAAGACGGTGGGGTTGGCCGGCGGCTGGACGGTGACGGACTGGTCGGCGGCGAGGGTGGCGAATGGCGGAATAAGACAACGAGCAAGGCTCACCGACGGCAGCATGAAGAAGGGCAGGTGGCTACCGGCTGGGTGGAGTGGCTCGGCAACGGGTGACTGAACGAAAAGGCGATGAATAGCGGCCGACACAGAAGACGACGAGAGCATTGGCAGCTCGGGTTCAACAGCGACGAAAATGATGACCGAAGATGACAAGGGCGACAGCGGTCGATGGCAGGGCTCGGAAGGCGAGACGGTGGCACTGCGAGATGAGGAAAACAAGAGGGGGCACGGCTTTTATAGCGTGGACCTCGAGGATGGCCAATTTGAGCACGGCAGCGAGAGACCGGCTTAGGCATGAATGCCAAGGCGGGGACGACGCGGACGGCCCATTACTATTTAAGTATTTTTGAGGGTTTTCTATTTTCAGAAATTCAAATAAAATCAAAGGAGCTCTAGAAAATAGCAAATAGCTCCAAGCAAAATCCAGAAAAATCCTTGAAACTCAAGGAACTTAAATAATATACTTTCACAAGATGTTAATGTTTAATTTAATCATGTTAAATCCTTTTAATTAATAATAATTCATGTTAAGCTTTAATTAATTCTAGAAAAATCCAAATGGTGAATTTTATTTTTTAAAAAGGTTAAAAAATGCTCTAAAAATTAGGATGTTACAACTGGACCATAGGTCGGACCAATTTTATAGAGAAGTGCTCAATGGGACTTGGATGATATGAGTTTGTCGGACTATGGGTTAGATCAATTTGAAAGAGACTTAGCTTTAGATGGTTTTTTTTGTGAGTCTGATGATCCGATCGGATTGGAGCATGACCCAAATAAATTTCATAGAGAAAGTGCTCTTGAGAAGTTATGCTAGCCTAGATAATCCATGGCAGGCGGATGATCCGAGTTAGTTGGATGATTCAACTCAAAAAGGGGTATTTTGAAATACCTGCATCTATCGGCTAGTTTTTAGTAGGGGAGCTATATATGGGCGTTCAAGCTAGCTCTCTTACCATTTTAGCATCCATCCTATTAAGGAGCTCAAGGGCACTTTGAAGCTTGGATTGAAGATTTTGAGTGCTTGAGAGAGTAGATTTGGTCTAGGTTGTACATCACTCCTATTTCCTTGACTTTTCTGGGTTCAAGTGACTTTTTTGGGTTTATTACTCTTGGAGATCGGCATCTCCTAGATAACTTGGAGGCATTGGCTCAGTGATCTTTCTTGGAGGAGCTTATGGAAGACACCGGGAAGCTTATGAAAGTTTGGAGTCCACCTATATGGAGTGAGAAGGACTATCACGAGTGGATAACTTGATTCCTTGCACGGTTTCAAGTTAGAGCTAGACTCTTGCGAGAGTGTTCCAACAAGGAGTAGAGGAGATCGCCAAACTTTTGAAACCTCAGTAAAACGTTTGTTGTGTTCCTTGTCTCATTTACGTTTCCGCTTTTATGTTGTTGTCTTTTATTTTCTAGCTCACTAGGTTGCAAAACTTCACTAGAAATGCTAGGTATTTAGGTAGGACTAGTAAAGATTAATTCTTTTATTTAGCCTTTGTGAAAAATGTAACATCATGAAAATATGAACTTAGGAAATGTGCAGCCCTTGAGTTGTTTAGAAATATATTTTGTCGATATTTGGAGTTTTTATGGATTTTCCTTGACTTTGTGATTGAGGTTCCAACAAATTAAAAATGAATCATGAAAAGTGGGACAAATAAAAGATGAAATGGAAAAAATAATAATAAAAGAACCCTAGGCCATATCTCGGCCAGGCCCAGCCGGCTCTCTTTTTCCTCTCCCTGTTGACCACGGCCGAAGCCGTTCCCCCGCCTTGGCAATTGAAGCCTGTAACCCACCCGACCGCAGCAGCCCACTTCGCCACGACAGCTCGGCCTTACGACAGTGCCTCCTTCGGACCAGCGGTCGGAGGCATGTTCCGCACTCGTGTCGCTGGGACCCACTCCTCCAACTCCGAACGACCGCGCACGTCAGCACCAACCGCTCGGCAGTCTCACCCCATTGTGTCACCCTACCACGGAGACCACCCTTTTTGACCGTGCTATCTCGCCGGTCAGGCACCAAATTCACCGCCATCAGCTCACCTGCTCGCCCCCATCAGCCGCAGCGCTCCTGCTCCCGTTGCCTCCCCTGTTCTGAGCGTCACCGCACCAGTGCCCACGTCAGCCTAGCGTCGACCGCCCTGAAGCCGTGAGATTGTGCCTGCCGACTCCGCGCCTAACCGCACGACTCTGCCACGCCATCTCCTTCTCCATGCCCTGCGTTGCCTACTCCCTGACCAGAGGTCGGATCCCGAGCACTGTAGCCATACGACCGCCACGCCCCTGCTTCGACCACTCAACTGCCCCCCATGTCACCGTTACTTTTCCCATCTATAAAGTCTCGCCAAGGGCTCCCGATCTCTCCACACTAACCCACTGAGTCTCCCACTCCAAGGAATTAGCCCCTCGAGCACCACCGCCGATTGCTGTCACCGCTGTCCAATTCCTTTCCACGGAGGCACCCCCGGAGCATCGCAACGCTATCCCCACCCTCGATCGGACCTGCCGTCGCCTGAACTACGCCAGCAACCTGCGACCCCTTCGACCGCCGCCGTCCCACATCGTCAGCTCACCACCGACCTTTCCGAGCTCAGCCGACCGTCGAGGTAGACTCCCAATCCCACCTAGATGTTGCCCTCTTAGTTAATCGGACTCTAGTGCCATAAGCTGTCGCCGTCGTTATCCCCTGTTCCGTTGCCGCCTGTACGTGGTTGAAACTTAGCTGTCGCAAGTAGTAGTAGTGGTCGAAAAAGTACTGTAGCAGCCTAGGTCGAAGAATCTGTGGTCGTAAAAGAGATTTGGTTGTAAAATGGTCATTTACGACCACGCGGTCGAAGCTACTACCATGCGATCAAAGTTACGACCACGCGGTCATTCCCGACCACGTGAACAAATTCACGACCATGTCGCCAATTAAGACCATGCGGTCGATCACACAGTCACGTTCGTCTCTCGTAGTCGAAGCACCCTACGACCACTCAGAACCACTCTCCGACCACACACACCGTGGTCGAAGCACTCTCCGACCACTCACAAGGCACTGTGTTTCCACGTGGTTGTTGTGCTCTTCGGCCAGCACGTGGGTGTGCTGGCAATCCTGCATGAGAGCGTTGCCAAGCGGCCACCATGTTGCCGCGTGTAGTGGGTGTTCGCGCATAAGAGCATGTACAATAGTATATGTTAGTTGTCTATAAATTTATACCACATAGAATTTTAGGTGATGTGAAGGAGAGAAAAGATGTTGTCTACTGTTGTGGTTACAGACCAAACAGAGAGAGAGAGAGAGAGAGAGAGTATGGTAGTAGAGAGTTAGGTGAGCAATGGCCTAGGGTTTCCCCTGTGGTTTGTACCGTATATATATATCCACATGGGGAGTGTTTTCACAGTAATGCCCTTACATCTGTACATCCCCTTTGGGGGCACTTTCGTCATTACACGTGTCCCATTTGGGCCTTATAATCTCCTAATAGGCCTGCTGGGCTTAGGTGGGGGCCACCCCTACAACAGGAGCCTCTCATGGTGAAGGGCTTCACGGGCCGAAGCCATGCTGCCGAGCCCTTTGGCCCCCTTCGTCCCTGCGGCCTGTGAACTTTCCCAACGCTCGGCGGAGCCGTATTGCCTGGTGTAGTGTTCGCCCCGCCGCGAAGATATGACGCTGGGCGGGTTGGCGAAGTAGTGGGATCGAGCTTGAATCGGAGGTGTTGGCAGAGTCGGATGCGTCAGCAGGGGCAGGCGAAGCGGGCCCCTAAGTCATCGCGTGGGCGCCAAGTGACAGCGGACTTCGACGTTGAGCGCCCTTGATGACAAATGACTGTCGGTCTGCCTTGCGAGGCCTAGCTGACGCGGCGCAAGACCTGAGGTGCCATGGCCATACCGTGCTGTGACGTTCCTTCTTGTGGCAGTCCCCGTGGCGAAACATGCTTGGCGCGGCATAGGGCTTGAAGCGTCGTGGCCATACGACGCTTGCGATGCTCCTCCGCCCATTGAGCTTTCTTCCCGTCGGTTGGACTCCTGCCGGTTGGGCTCCTGCCGGTTGAGCTCCTGCCGGCTCCCCCGCTGATTGGGTATATATATCATGCTGGTGCAGCATTGTACCTGCATTGTTCAGTAGGATAGATTGCTTCCTGCTTACGCACCGTCTTCCTGTACGGGACTGGCAAGGTTTGACCTGCTCTCATACACAGATATGTTTGAGTTCATCTTGCACGTCCTGATAGCGCCAACCGGCGTTACCATCAGGGTATGTTGATGCACTGAAGATTATCTGTTTATAAGAACAAGTCAAAACCTGCCGTAATTCAGCCTTCGCGTTCCCGAACTACGGGGAGCCCAAGCAGCTGGATCTCAGCTGACTTGGGCTGTGACGTTGTCATGTGGACTCCGGCTGTACCCCATGGCGCCGGGGTGGCGGTTGGGTGCATTGTGGGTAGACCTGCGTTCACTCGCCTACACCTTCTGCTACGCCTGGGACGTCCTGCGGTGTCAAAGCAAGGTACTTCCCTGCGAAGGTGGGGCCGGGAACGACGCCGGAGTCTTATTGACTAGGCGGAGCCCCCGTCGAGGCTGCTGTTGAGGTTGCTTGACCCGTGGCGGCTTGCCGTTACATCTCGGCGTGGGGCCGGGACATGGGACCGAGCCGAGGTGGAGGGCGGGGTTTCCCCGCTAAAACGGAGACTCGCCCATCTTAGGCTACCGAAGTCAAAACGGCTTCGGTGGAGGCCGACCTCGCGCCCCAGATTGCGCTAGGCGTAGGGTGGTTATGGCTCTGCGGTCCGGTAGTGCGCTTTAATGCCTCCTGGAATCATGCCGACCCCTGGGATGGCAGGAGCAGGCTGCCGCAGCCGTACGTGCTTTTCCACTCGGGGTGTACATGCGGTGGGCCATGATTGGCGCTTCGTGGGCTGTCAGCGGTCGCACGACCGCGGCCGTTCACCCCTTCCCTAGAAGGGCGGGACACGTGGCAGGGTGCCATGGGCACGTCGTGCGCCGTCTGCCCACCTACCAGCGCGCGCGCCCAATTGCCAGCGGTTGCACTTCCCGATCGTGGGCAGCCGAACCGCTGGGCTCCCGCCGGTCGCGCTTCCGCATGTGCGGCCGCCGGTTGAGGTTCCCGCCGGCTCCGGGGCACAGCGAGAGGATATATATATGTCATCGCCCTACGCCACCCTTCATAGGGCCACGCTCGGGTACGGCTAGAATGATCTTGGTCTCGAAATTAGGCTGCCTCTGTTCATCTGCATTCTTGTAAGGACCCTAGATATTAACATCCGGATTCCTCGGTGATTCCACCGCACTATTCCCTGGATCAGTAGATAGTGCTCACAGATTACAGTTCTGAATATCAAAGTACATAGCATGCGGAAGCGTAAATATAATAGTAAACTTACGCATGGGCCGATTAGGCCGAAATCGATAAATTGCAGCAGCGGAAGAACGAAGCACACAGGTGGGACCTTCAGGACATGCCCACAGGCAGCCAACTGGAGGTGCGCAACCTAGCCCTTGACATCTTCATCTTCTCTGCTAGCTTGTCCAATCTTGTTGCTGAGGCGAGGTGATTTGATTCCTGATTCTGTATTTTGTCGCAAAAGCGAGCGTGAGCACTCCGACCCCGTGCTCCGTGAGCCAATACACAGAATGCAAATAAATAGTATGCATGGCTTAACAAAGGAGAGGCTCGGGTTGTTTTATTTGCCATAAAACGCGTCTAGTAGCATTTCTATTATTATATCGTATTGTCGTTTTTGAGACCCAAAGACTCCTCACCGCAAATGACATCATCGACTTAATCCACCAAAGACTCACGCTCTTTATTAACTGTTGTCTAAGACTCCCAACAGTGATTGCCATAATTGACTTAATCCACCGAGATTACACTTCCTTTATTGATTGCTCTCTAAACTCCAAAACAACATATGTCATCCTCTATTCAATCCACCGATCATATTCTTTCTGTATTGGTTGCTGTCTAAAACTCCAAACAGCGAATATCCTCATTTATATAATCCACCAATCATGCACTCATTGCTGCCTAAGACTCCAAGCAGTGAGGGTCATCCTTAATTTAGATCCACCAATATCTTTTGTATTCTAAAATCCAATCTTGTGGTTTCTAATCATCAACTCTTCATTTCTAAATTCTAATGACTATCCAACATAATTGCTTTTAAATCCACCGAAATCCTTCGTATCGGGACTTCCTAGTAATTAAATTCTTTTGTTATTGATCCAAAACCATAATTTGTTCTCTCAATAATTAATCTTATTTTCTACTATCTATTTCTAACTAATTCACTAGTATACATCCCCCAAGAATATTAATGATCAAGTCTACGACTCGCTAGTATACATCCACCAAAAACATCAATGATTAAGATTATAATCCAATAATTGTTATCATTCCTCCAATATTCCTAGAACTTCAATTCATCCATCTAGTATTTGATCCAATCCTATTAATCCCATTACTGCCATCATCTTCCAAGAATTTATATTAGTTATCAGTGTTGTAATCCCGCAATTACCTTTGCATCCCTAATACTCCAAAAATCATCTAAATCATCCATCTAACCTATATACTCATTTAGACTCCACCAAATTACTTCTCCCAGATTCCACACTATCATTTCCTTTTTATAATCGACCTGAGTCCACCAATATCTTTATGTTTTTACCACAAACTTCCATCTCCTTTACTCATGACCCTGTTTATTCCACCCACATTTTATTTTGTAAGAATAGAAATGCCACTATTTGAAATACAATACATAAATTTCCTGAGACCTAGCAGTTTTGGCACAAAACATAATGTTCAAGGAATATTAACATGATTTTCCATACATATGGCATCACACCATATGCCTAATAACACCATAATTTTGCCATACATATGGCATCACACCGTATAACATCTTTCAGCGTTATATCCGCTTAACTTACCACTGGGACAACACCCAGGACAACTCAAATCAGGGCTTTCCACTGCCCTCCACTTTTCCATCCCACCCACAAAACATTTTGAAATAGAACTATATCTGGTTAAGTTCCCATGTCCGCCCTTGACCGTGGGCACGGCTATTCGAATAGTTTTAACTCTGCAGAGTTTGCACACTTTACCCACAAGAGACAGTTCACTCGTTGCCCCACACGATTCCTTAGCCGTGCGGTTGAGCAAACCATCACAGTAACCGTTCAAAGTACCTCGCCCCTTCCATCATCTCACCCCTATGAGCTTGGCCCGCTTGCGGCAGGTCTCATAAGTTGTGCGGGATGTTCTCCTTCTGAACGCCTAGCAGCTGGCTACCCACACTGCTAGCACGCCACAGCAGAACTTCACCCTCTGCGGATGCCCCATTCAAGCCGTCACCCTAACAGCCGCTTGCACTACCTCACCTCCTCCACCTATGATGATGACTTTCAGGGTTCGGTAAATTTACTAGGCCAAATTGTACTTTACAGACTTGTGGTTGTACTATTTTACATAGGAGGTCATGACAAGATTCAGTCCTTAGTGGCATCTGGGCGGTTCTACCACAAACCACACTCTCGTGCACACCTGCACCATACCCCCGAACCATCCGCCCAGATAAATAAGCAATTCGAGGTTTTTGAGAATATAGGATAGCCATATCCAACATGCACCAGTCGTTACCACCATGACTGCCCAACCAATTTTTCTCAGGATTAAAAGTGATGCTTGGGCGCTCTCGCGCCCATGAGTATCTAAACAATACTAAGCATGGCATATATTTAGAGACTTATTTTTGAAAGGTTACTATTATAATTTTGCTAGGGCGACAAGGTTCACACATTCAAATATTCCAAAGGAGGTGTAATATTATTCAAGGTAAACAATAAGCATGTAACTAGAATCTTAAATTAACATGTATTTGCATATAACATAGCAGCACGCAATTTGATAATTTAAACCAAAATAATTTGCAGAAAATGTAGGTTCAATATGATCAAAGTATTGACTCGCCTTGCGCGGTTTTTCCACGGACTTGAGCTCACTCGTAGCTTCCTCTTGAGCTTCTAGTCTTTTATCTTCCCTTCGCTCTTGATCACGCTTGATCCCTTGATTCTCCAGTACTCCCATTTCTAATTACGTGCTAAATACAAATAAGGACAAATAACTCAAAAGATCCAAATAAATCCAAATAAGCTCATTTTAGTGTTATTATTATGAGTCAATGGGTGATTCGAGTGATTTGAGGCAAGGTCGGTGGTAGAATACGATAACTTGATCTTTTTATTAATAACCTCTTTTTATTATTTTGGTATTTATCAAGGAAATTCCGTTAGTTAGGATGGACCTTTGAATCGGGGTACAAATCTAGCTGGGTATTATTTTGGGTCGAGCGTAAATTTTCAGGGCATATGATATATATATAAGCGTGTCTGCAATTTTTAGCTTACCGAGTTAACCTTATAGTCTATGTTTATAGCATTTTATGGTATGATATTTTATGTACTTCCGTTTATAACTAGGCTAAGGCTAATTCGAATTAGGGTCTATTTATACGAGTCCTAGCTTGCTATATATACAATTACGCTCAATATTACTATGTATTAAAGCTAGTGTTAAGATTTGGTTAGTGACACTATTTTTTTTATCCTGCTTATATTTTAGCTACTGTTAGGCTTAGCTTCATTTCAAATCTTAGTTTACACTTAGCTATCTGAGCAAGGCTTGGTATGTATCATTTTATATGATCTAAATTACCCATGTTAGTGGGTACATGTTCAATTTAGAATATTTAAGTCTGTGAGACTATTTTGAATCTTGACAACCTAGGGCTATTATATTAAAAATATGTCACTGAGGTTTGTTTAACGGTGGCATGATGAATATTGGGCATATATGTTAACATGTTATTTAAGTGCTATCCTTATTGAATATAGACATTTATCCAAGCCACTTCTCCTCTCTAGTGCCTTTGATAGATAATTAGATCTACACTTTAAATATAAAAATCACACTAATTATTTATCGTGGCAACTATTCCGAATTTAAATCATACATAAACTCTCTAATGCCTTATTTAAATTTTATTAGCTTCCCTAGTTGTTTTCTTAAGTTCTTCCTTTAATTTTAGGATTAGATTTAAAATATATGCTATTGGCTTACTAATCATACAGACATGATAATAACTAATCCATGATTAAACATTTATTAAGTTCATGTATATTCTAATAAATTTTGCACCTTCTATGGATGTACTTTTATTTAGAATTTGTATTAACTTTGGGTCTTAAGCTAATCTACATTTTATTCATGCCTTTAATTGGTAATTAAACCTCAATTAAATATTTAAACTATTTTAGTTACTCATGCAGTAAATAACCAGATACTAAAGGTTAAGTAATTTTATTTTACATTCTAATTAAATTTACTACATTCTACATATTATTCCCTAAATTTTTCCTATAATCTTTACTAGTTAAATGGAGCAAAAGAAAATAAAATAAAAAGAAATGGGAAAAAGGAAGTAAGCTCTCGGGATCGAACTGTGGACCTGGGGAAACAGATCGGCGCCTTAAGCGGGACTGGGTAGCCGAGTGAGCATTCATTGTTTCGTGACTCTGTGGGAGGAAAGGAGGTTGTTAAAAGCATGCGGGGTTGGGGAGATTTCACAAAGGAACCACCGGCCGAACCAGAGGAGGGGGTAGTGCAGGGCAGGCAGAGGCATCACCGGCGAAGGGCGGCTGGGGAAGCGCCGGCGTCCGCAAAAATGGAATCCCCGGAGCATGATGTAGCTAGGGGGGTGGGCACGGTGGTCAGAGCGGCGGCGAGGTGGGCTGGCGGCGGCGCACAGCGGACGACGAGGAGATGGGAACGGGGGCGACGGTGCCGGAGGGGAGGAGGAGGGGCACGGAGAACTCACCAGAAGCGGCGGTGGGGTCGGAGAGGGGCCGAGGTGAGCCGGCGGCGGAAGCCATGGGCGGCGCAAGGAGGACCGTGGCGCCGGCGACCTGAGGTGGAGGAGAAACTCCGGCGGCGGTTGGGGAGGCTCGGGGGATCTTCCAGGATGCTTCTCCCGAGAGGAATCGGAGGGGGAGTGAACGGGGAGGAGGCAACGGTGGGATGGGCGGCGGCGGCCGGTGTTGGGGAGGTTGGGCGGCGCGTGAGCTCCGGTGAACGGGAGCTCGATTAACCTGGGGAGGAGGCACAGGGATGGTGGAGGCACAAGGTGATGCGCTCGTTTTACGGAAGGGTGGCCGGGACGGCGTGGAGGCGCGGCGACCTGCGCACGGGCAGAAGTGGGAGTGAAGATGGCGAAAGAAGAGGAGATGGCGCGGGGCTATGGGGGAGGGCCAGGGTTACTTGTAACCGCAAAGGGGGCGGAGAAGGCGCGGAAAACCGGGCGTACGAGGCGCGGGGCTCGGCGCGGCGAAAGCGACGGTCGAGCGAGGTGACGCAAGCGGCGCTGCACAGAGGACAGAGGAGGGCAGCGAGAGGGAGCGGCGAAGGGACGGCTCGGGAGCAGGGAGAGTGTAGGGACCCGGAGCAGCAACTCCAGAACCCACTGTGTATTCGCACTATCCCAGGAAAAGCTAGTGCACACAGGTTGAACAGTGATACATATCACGCATGATAACCAAACTTTATTATAAAGCAAGAGTACGGGCCTTATGGCCAGGTTTACAATAGGGTGGCTTCATGGCCAAACATAAAAGTAAACAGCGGAAGATAAATAAAAGGAGCAGCCCATCCTGCCTTCCCACAAGGCGAATTGACTGTAAGACGTGGCCTAGTCGTCACCATCCTCACCGAAGTTGTAGACGTCATCCTCTGGCAACAGATTTTAGCAAGGTGAGCACATAAAGTACTCCCAAGGTAAGCACACGAAGTGCTTACGCAAGTTACACCAGGGAAATATAACAGAGTGTATGCATGCATAAGGGGTTACAAAAGAAGGCATATTATGGTTTATTTGCACAAACAGTATCATTGGAGTAAATATCAATAATAAGTGCAAAAGCTGAATTTGATACAATAGATAGAAACAAGAATTTAACAAAATAATATCGTTAGTGCAGGCTCCGACCAAACACTAACCTAACCACGAGCATCCCACCCGGACCATCTTTCCAAAAGATTTCACAAGTTCCACAAACCAGGTTTTAATAAAAACCAAAGTCTAATCCGTGAAAAACCATACTAAGCATGTCCTTGACCGTGGACACGGCTATCCAGGATAGTTTATTACTCTGCAGAGGTGTACAACTTTACCCACAAGACATGTTCTCTCGTTTTGCCACGCGATTTACACACTGCCTTAGGTGTGCGGCTGAGAGTTCATGACAAGGCTGTTCCAATGTTCCATTGCCAAATTAGTTACGCCGCCACTAAGGTTTCACCACAACATGAATCCACATGTTGGAGCCCCCTCTTGTGCCATGTGAGACTTCCCATGGCCTACGCCACGCTCACATTCAGCCTATAGCGAAAACTAAAATGGAACTTCACAAATTACTTAGCCAGGTCTGTCCCATTCCAGACTTGTGGTAGTACGGTGTGACTTTGTATTAGTAGCTCACAGACCGGTCCTTAATTTGTCTTAGGCCTACCCGCATACCCCTTGTGCCTGGCAGTCAACAACGAGTCAACAAACTACGATGCATGCCAGCAAGCACCCACCACCATACCAATGCCCAAGTCTAAGAACAGGTTTTATAATTTGTTTGAAAACATCTCATAATCATTCTTGACTCACCGAAGTCAAGAATACCCTCGAAAACTTTATCATTTTATGTGAAACAAATCTTCCCACCCGAATTATTCTAAGCATGGCTAAGCAATTCCATAAGTGTTCTAGTTAATACTAATGTACCAACTAGGTTTTCATCTATGGTGACAAGGTATGTTCGTTCAATATCGAAATTGGCCATACAAAGGAAATTGGGTGTAACTAAAGTTTTAAGCACATTTGAACTAATTTGAATAAAAATACGCATGCATATAAATTTAAAAACAACATAAATAATTTAAATTACTGGGATCAACATGGTCAAAGGTGTAACTTGCCTTGCTCGAAGTCTTGCTGCGATTCGTCGAAGAAATATTCTCCGGATTCGTCGTAATCTACACGCGAAGAACCAAAAGAAAATTCAAACAAAATTCAAATAAAATTCAAAAATTAAAAAAGAGTCTAGATTTGGGTAGTTTATGATTTTAGAAGAATTTAGAAATTTGAACGGGTTAAATCGGAGTTAAAATGAAGAAGTTATGTCTTTCGGAAGATTAACAGGAGGGAAAAAGGAAAAGGCTGGTTTCGGGAATTATTTTTGTACTGAAAAATGCTATTTATGACGTCAGCAATTTCGAATTTTCTGAGCGGGAAAATGATGTGAATGACCCGTGGGCCCGGTCTACCGTGGACCAAGTCCATGGACCGCGGGGTTTGCCGACGTGGCACACCGACCACATGGCGCCATGCGGGCGTGACGTGGAGGCCACGCGGGCGACCACGCGGGCGAGGCCGGCCACGCGGGCGGCGTGCACGGGCGGCACGGGAGATGGCCGGCCGGTGGCCTTGCCGGCGGCCGGCGGCCGGAGGCGGGGCGGCGAGCGGCGGCGGGGAGAGGTGGGGCGGCGGCGCACTCACCGGTGGCGGCGGCGGGACTCGGGGCGGCCGGCGGCGGCGCAAGGAGGAGGCGGCGGTGGTGAAGCGCGGGCGGCGGCGGGAGGCGGGCCGGGAGGCGGCCGGGGCGGCGGAAAAGGGCGGCGGGGTGGCGGCCGAACGGGAGGGGAGGGGCGGCGGTGAGAGGGAGGCCGAATGGGAGGAGGAACCGGGCATGGGGAGGGATTTTATAGATGGTGAGAGAAGAAACGGCCGCGGATTTAGAGGGGGATTAAAGGGAGGAGGTGGCCGGGCGTGAGTGGGGAGTGATGAGGGCTTCCGTTTCCACCCTTAAACGACGATTAAAGAGGTAGTAACGGCCGGGAATTGAAGCTTTCATTCGGCATCAATGGTGGAAGAGAGAGAAGACTAGAGGAGGAAGAAGGGGAGGAAGAAGAAACATATGACAAGTGGGTCCCATGTGTCATAGAGAGGGAGGAGAATGAAGGGGTACGGGCCGTCGGATTGTTGACACGTGGCAAGTGGATGGCTCATGTCCTTTGGATTTTATGAAGGGGTAAGTTGTGGTGGATGGCTAGGATTAAAACGTGGAGAGAGGTGGATTTAATCTGAGAGCGACACGTGGCGGGCTTGGAATAAATTGATTTTTATTTTCGGATTAAATTTTCAGAAAATACTAGAAGCTTTGCAAATACTTAGAAAAATAATATTTAATGTCTAAAAATTCCAGAAAAATTATAGAATATTCCTGGAAGCATTTTAGACTTAGTAAAAATATTTTTAATTTCAGATTTCCATTTAATAATTTTATAAAATACTTTTTAACCTTTAAAATTGATTTTAAATTCCAGAAAATTCTCAAAAATTAATTAAAAATTTAGGGAAGGCTAGGAAAAATCAAATAAACTCTTTTTGGCTTTAATAAAATATTTTAAATTCATTTTCTTGCTTTAGACTTTGAAATAAAATCCAGAAAATCCAAATAAACTCCAGAAAAACAAATAAAAGGCAAATAAAATTTTTGGGATGTTACAGAGAGCAGGCACGCTGCGGCAAAGATTCGGGGGATTTGGCGCAGGGGAGAACCTGCAGAGGGCGACGCGGAGAGCTCGTGTCCACAGAAAGTAGGAAGGAGAATGGGAAAAGAAGTAAGCGCAGGCACTCGGGGGGGAGAAAAAGGAAGAAGAAAAGAAAGCAGGCAGGGGGCCGGCGGCAGGGAAAAAAAGGAGAGAGAGAGGGAGGGAAAAAGAGAGAGGTGGTGGGGGCCACTTGTAGGAAAATGAAGCAGAGAGCAAAATGCTAAGGATAATTGTGAAATTTCAACCAACGAGCAAAACGCTGACGGTAGATTTGAAATTTCAAGGTTAAGCTTGTAATTTGCATTAGGGCTTGCTGGCTTAAATTTTTGGCATGAGCTGTGAAATCGCGAATTTTTACTTAAGCTTTGTACATACATAAGTTTTGAAAATTCAACCCTAGATTTTGTGGACCTGAATTTGAATTCAAGATGTTGGTACTTTGAATTCATAATCTGCAATAGCATTTTCTATTTTTATAATTTACAACATTATTATTTGCATTTGGGAGTACTCTTGATTCTTAATATGTATAGCACAAAACCCAAAAAGATTTCAATAGATACTCAAAAGAAACTTAAGTAGTAGCAAATGCAAGAAAAATTTCAAAACCTCCACATTTTTGAACACTTGAAATTTCAGGATGTTACAATTCTTTGAGGGAACTGTTCTGCGGCAGGATTAGCGCGGATAGGCATTGTCATAGAATGTTGATGAACAGAAGGATGCCTATTTTCGAGTTTCAGAAAAAACTTATCTTCGTCCTGGCGCCGGGCGCTGTGGTCTGCCGGCTGCGTTGTGCTGCTGCATATGACGTGCGTTCCGGGGACAGCTAGGATGATCGTGCCCTCGTAGATAGGTCTTCCTTAGTCCATGCGCACTCTTTGATGGCAAAGGATGGTGATGGACAGATGGAGGCCTATTTATGAGAGTTCGGTCAGTGCCTACTGACGATGGCCGATCTCGCTTCTCGACTGAGTGCGCGGTTCGTTTTGGTCTTAGGTGTCCGGGGGCCTGGAGTTTACTTGGCGGGGCCGCTTGTTGCCCTGGCCACCCTCCACAGCTTAAGAGGAATATCGAAGCTTGTTGTGGGGGAGCGCTCGCGCCCCTCGATCGTGAGGGCGTGGGGGTCGGCCCTTCGCTGCCGGAGGCCGGAGGGTTGCGCAGACCTCGGAATCGCAATGACTTCTGACTTCTTCGTGGCGTCCCAGTGAGATGTCCCTTTGCGGGGACGGAGCCGAAGTCGAAGCCAGGGCCTCGCTGCTGGGACGGAGACGTCGTGGAAGTTGTTGAGGTTGATTGGTCTCGAAAACCCGCCGACACGTGCCGGGGGCTGCGTTGCGTCGTATGACCTGCATTTACTCCCGGTGAGAACCGGCACGCGACAGGGCGCTGTTGGCGTGTCATGCGCGGACAGATCTTTATACGACTGCAGTTATGACTGACACGCGCGGGCAGTCGCGACGCTTCGGCTTCGGTCGCGGGGAGGCGAGCGGTTCGTCCTTTGCTGGTTACGCTTACCAGCGGCACGGGAGACGAGGGGTCTTTAAATACCCCCGTGGCACTGTGTCTGCACCTCCTCCACACGCTTTCTGATCACCCGTCTCGTTTCCTACTTCTTTGGTTTCCTTGCCATTGCACTTCCTTTCCGTCATCGCCTAGCTCTCAGATAACGATGGCGCCTGGCGGCGAGCATGCTCCAACGGTCGGGAAGTGCGCCATCCGCCGGCAGTCCTCGCCGCTTGAGGTGGAGTACACGCTCGAGGGGCGCGACGCGGCGGCAGACAAGTGGTGGGTGGCGACGGAGAGGAAGGAGGGCCCTTACTCCAGCGCCATGGGTCCGACGCTCGTGACGGAGGAGACGATCCGCACATTGCTACGTGAAAGGAAGCTATCGGACCGCCAGGCGGTGCGGCTACCCGCCGTCGACGAGGCGGAGCCGCATCCAGAGGACTCGGAGGCGATTGTTTTCATCGCCTACTTTGAAGCCGGGCTTCGCATCCTGGCGGCGATGGTCGTTGGTGATGTGTTGCGAACCTTCAGGCTGGAGCTGGCGCAACTGACCCCGAACACGCTGGCTCGCCTCGCCGTGTATAGCTGGGCCTTGCGCTCGGAGGCGTGCTGGCCCAGCGCCTCGATGTTCGCCTATCTGCACGATGCACGGTGCCAGCCGAAGGAGCGGAAGGACGGGACGCTGTCGAACTTCGGCAGCATCAACTTCATACTGCGGTCGCCGTGCGGGAAGCTCTTCCCCGCAAACTCCACTCGAGCGAAGTGGGAGCCTAACTGGACAAGACGGTGGTTCTACCACCGTGTGGAGAGCGGTAGCGGCCTCGAGTGTATGGGCCAGCCGATGGCGTTCAACACCACACCCAGCATAACGCTCAACCTCGAGGACAGGTGAATGGCGCGAAGACTCGTGGGGGTCACCGCTCACTTCAACAAGTGTGACCTCGCCGAAGAGTACATTATGTACAGCGTGGCGCCGCTCGCTCATGAGTGGCGCCTCCCCACCGAGAAACTCTGGGACGACAACGTTCGCCCATCCGTTTGCTCGCTACCGACGCCCCCGGACTTCGTAAGCTTCGACCATGTCCTCCTTTCCATTCGTGCTCGCTGCATCGCGTTTGACCATGCTTCTCTCGCCTAGGAACACGCTTGGGGGACGCGAAACGCGCGGTGAACATGTTCCTCGGGCCGTATACAGCCAGGGAGCATGAGCAGCACACGGCTGCGACCGCAGAGGTGGGGCTAGGGCGGATAAACCGCGTGTGCGAGGCCCTGGGCGTTCGCGTGCCGGAGCGCGCCGCTCTAGCCCCGAGCCACCCGCGACAGCAAGATGACGGCGCCCAAGGAAAGAAGGCACCGCCTCGCGGGAGGACTCAGGCTACCGTAGCCGCGCCCTGCACGGCGGCCGCTGTTGCCCCCACCGCTATGGCCAGCGTTGAGTCTGACTCGGCGAAGTACGCCGATTCGGACCTGTAGACGGGCGCTGATGACAGGGGCGAAAGGTCTCTGGGTGGTGGTGGAGACCGAGGTTGCGCCATGGGCGTCCAGGAGGGGGAGGCCTCGTCGCTCGTGAAGGTTGGGGTGGTGGGGCCCCCGTCTGCTGGCAGCACCGGGGTGAAGTCGCCGCTTGCGACGGCGACAGTGTCGGAGCTGCCCCTCGCGGAGGCTGTTGGAACGAGGTCTCCATCACCCATGGCGGCCGAGACGGAGGTGCCTCCCGTGGAGGTTCTTAGGGTGGGGCCCCCGTCTGCTGGCGGCACCGGGGTGAAGTCGTCGCCTACGACGGCGACAGTGTCGGAGCTGCCCCTCGCGGAGGTTGGTGGAACGAGGTCTCCACCAACCATGGCGGCCGAGACGGAGGTGCCTCCCGCGGAGGTTCTTAGGGTGGGGCCCCCGCCCGCGAGTGTTGCTACCGTAGAGCTTCTGTGGCGGTTACCGAGGCAGGGCCCTCACCTTCTCTTCCCAAGGCAAAGCGGCCGCGCCTACAATCCCTCTTTTATCGGACTTCGAGAGGGTTTGCCGTGGCGAGCCGTGTTGGGAGCTTGTGGGATTCCGACTCCGACGCCGAAGCTCCCGCACGCGGCGTCCCTTCGGCCCCCTCGCAGGCGGCTGCAACCAGGGGGCGGGGGCTGCCGGCGCTAGGCCCCGATACGGAGACTCCCCGGCCCCCAGGGCCAACTCCGCCTGGGGGGCTGGCGCCCTGTTAACCCACCCGCGGTTGGGGGGACGTCCCGGCGAAGTCCGCCATGAGCCACCAAAGGTATGTTACCCTGCCGCACCTTGGTGTAGCTTTGAAGTGTTCTTGTAGGACTAACTAGCATATCTTCTTGCAGCGGAGCTCATCCCCGAGGACGGGCGATCCCCAGGGCGATGGGGCGTTCCTTTGAGAGGGGTGTCCGGCGCACCCAATTCTGCCAACGTGAACCCCGCGCCCCCGAGCTTAGCGGACTTCGTTCCTCCCCCGGAAGCGTTGGGGGCGTGGCGCAGGATCGTAGGTGACGCAGCCGCCAGCGTTGATCGGCAGGCGCTGTCAACCTACGGGACGGGGTGCCTTGGTGACGCGCTGGAGGTGTCGGGAGTGCGAGTAAGTATCTGATCTTGTTACGATATGCGGTCGTGTAGCAGCTCACTGACTCCTTTGTCGCGCAGACCCTTGTCTTGCCCTAGGCGTTGCAAGCGGCTCACGCCCGCGAGAAGGGGGCGCTAGAAGACCGATTGTGGGCCGCCGAGGAGGCCCTGCACGTAGCTAGGGGGACGCACTCCGCCAAGGACGATCGTATCCGCGACTTAGCGGCAAAGTGCGCGAAGACGAAGTCTTACCTGGGGGTGTTGGACGTGAGCCCCAATAGGTGCGCGTGCCTCAGGGTTTTTGTCTCTGGCAACGCTCTGCCGGAGCGCTGCGATGGTGGCGCACGCGCGCGTGTCGTGGTTGCCCCGACCGTGGACTTCGCACCACTGCCCGTGTTGCTGGTCGTTGTATTCTTCGCGGGCTCTGTCGTCGTGACCCCGCCCGCACCCCCGTCCCCGGCCACGGCGCCCTCTGCCGCCACGACCAGTAGGGGCGTTATCTTCGGAGCCACCCTCGATGTCAAAGACGTAGCGAGGTTTCCGAGATGTGCGTTGGTCGCGTTTGGGCCTGTCGACTGACGAGTCCTTGTGCTGGAGATCCTTGCGCTCGGAGGCGTCCTTTCGAGGAGCCCTCCTTCGGCGAGCCATCATTTTTTGCCGAGCCTTCCGCCTGATTGGTGTCGGAGTCATCGCCGTGTCACCGCCGCGCGTCCTCTTCCGCTCTGGCGTACTCTTCCATCTTGTCGAAAAGCTTCGCCACCGTCTTGATTGGTTTGCGCGCGTTGTATTCGGCCAGCGGTCTCGGGCGGAGGCCTTGTATCGCTGCATTGATGATGGTTGTTTCATTGACGTCCTTGACCTGGCAGCATACCTTCGTGAAGCGCTTGAAGTAATCCCAGAGCCTCTCCACAGGTTTTTGCTTGACTGCGAATAGCCGATCCGCATCGACGCGCTCGACGTAGTTTCCCTGGAAGTTGTTGTAGAGTCGGTAGCGGATCTGCTCCCACGCGTAGATGGAATGCGGCTCGATGGTGAAGAACCAAGAGAGCGCCACCCCTTGCAATGCGAGGGGGAGTCCCTTTGCCTTCGTGGTGTCGTCTCCGCCAGCGGCTTCGATGGCGGTCTCGTATACGCGCATGAACTCTCGTAGGTCCGTGTCACCTTTGTACGCCTCGATGACACTCAGGAACTTGAAGTCCTCATGCCATGCCGCCTGTTGCAGGCCCGCTGAGAGCGGGGACTCCAGGTCCACGCGTCGTAGTGGGACGCACTGGACGTGAGGGCGTCGCGGCTATCCGCCCTCTCCGGAGTGGGCTCCGATGCGACCACCGGTGGGGTTTGTTGGCTCCAAGCCTCTTGTATGTCTCGCACGGCCCCGCGGAGATCCGTTAGCTCCCGCTGAAACACGCTGAGGGCCGCTAGCAGGGTGTTCTCCACCGTGGACGTGGTTGGGGCCGTCGGTGCGCTCGGCGGCGCGACCGGAGCGGCGGCGACCACGGCCTGCGCTCCCGGGCTGCCCGCAGCGCTGTCGTGAAGGACTCTGGAGCCGATGGCGAAGCCCGTGTTGCCGCCGGAACCGCTCACCGTTCCTGCGCCGGACGGGAGAGTAGACGCACTTGCATTGCCACCTCCGACCACCCGGGCGGCGCTGCTGGCGATTGTCGCGGTACCTGCTGTGGGGTTACCTACTACGCGTGGGGCGGTTTCGACTGCCGTGGCAACGGTGGCGGGGTCGAGCGTCGTGGCGATGGTGGCGGTGTCAAGCGTTGTGGCGATGGTGGCGGGGTTGAGCGTCGTGGCAATGGTGGTAGGGTCTAGCGTCGTGGCGACGGTGGCGGGGTTGGTCGTCGCGGCGGTGGTGTCGGGATCAAGCGTCGCGTCGTGAACGTCGGTGTTTACGACCGTCACGCCCGCATCGCCACCTGCACCTGCGGCTGCCAACGCCGAAGCTCTGGTGTTGACGCGAGATTCTGCCGCCCCCACCTTCTTCTTCCTCGCCGCCGATGATGAAGCTTTCTTTGGTGCCATCCTACTTCGGATCTGGAGGCTTGCTCTTGTCCTTCCCACGGACGGCGCCAACTGTTGTGGTTACAGACCAAACAGAGAGAGAGAGTATGGTAGTGGAGAGTTAGGTGAGCAATGGCCTAGGGTTTCCCCTGTAGTTTGTACCGTATATATATATATATATATATATATATATATATATATATATATATATATATATATATATATATATATATATATATATATATATATATATATATATATACTCATATACTCGTATACTCACTTTAGGTATAATCATATACTAATTATAAGACATTCTAATGTGAACCACATGAAAAAATTGCAAGGGAGTCCATAGTTTTTATCATATTTTGTAAATACCTTTATATACGTATATAAAAAGGAGTATGTTGAAAAAAATATACATACCACCTCTGAAAAATTGTTCATACCACCTATATAGTCTTAAATACTCATATACTACATGTACATACTCCTAGTTACGCGAGATACTCCCTACATTGTGAGATACGATATAGGGTGTAATTACACCCGGGTGTAGAAAAGAGGCTTCCTATATATATATATATATATATATATATATATATATATATATATATATATATATATATATATATATATATATATATATATATATATATATATATATATATATATATATATATATATATATATATATATATATATATATATATATATATATATATATATATATATATATATATCCACATGGGGAGTGTTTTCACAGTAATGCCCTTACATCTGTACATCCCCTTTGAGGGCACTTTCGTCATTACACATGTCCCATTTGGGCCTTATAATCTCCTGACAGGCCTGCTGGGCTTAGGTGGGGGCCACCCCTACAACATCTATTATTTAACAGATGATCTTATTGATAGTTTTTTACTATCTATACTATTGTATAGACAACTATATAAATAATATATTAAGTATAACAGACAACTATATGAACAATTTATTATATGTGTTATTTTTAGTTCTGTCTATAGATAATATAAAAGTGTATTATAGATTACCACTATTTATATCACTGTTCATGCTCTGATATCAACTGGCTGTTAGTTCACCACGCGCGGTGCCAATTGCAGTTGTGCACACGTTGGTAGCGCTCGGCGTGGCTGCCGGCTAGCACGCGCGCACGCGAGGGCCGCCAAGTGTCGGTGGCTGCCAGTCGGGTTTGTGGACCATCCAGGAGAAAAGTCCAAGGAAGAATAGCTGAGAAGATCTAGGAAGAAGTGGGAAGAGTTCCTCGTCTAGGAATGTTCGCCTTGTGGTAAGGAACTGGTTTTCTTCCCTAATTGTTATTCTTACTTAGATATTAAATTTTAGATGGGAGACCGAGTTTTGCGTGTGCTCGTTTGAGGGACTGGGTGCTAGATCGGTTCGGTCTGTAGTACTATTGTATTATTTTTACGGATATTCTATAGATATAGTTTGGAACTTTCATCTATTAAAAAATTATAGTGGATTTCGATAGCTTTATGTAGAAATTTTATTCTTGGCCATCGGAAGAGTAGATTGTGAGATATGAATTCTATAAATCTGTTGTCCGGTAAATTTATCGTTTTGGCAGCGTGCAGTAATTAGCAGATTAAAAAAAGAGAAATAACTAATCTACGAATTTGGTCAACATGAACATTTATATAATTTCGTAAAGTTTTCATAGAATCTAAGAACATGATTTTTAAATAAGTAGATTAGAAATTATGAATTTTGAAAGACTGTTGTCCAGTACTGGGTTGCTACTAGACGCATTCAGAGGAAAATATTAATTTGACTAACTTAATACCAGAATTAAAATTTAGGAATAGCTATAAAGTGATAGAAAATTTTCTGTAGATTTTAAAAATATCATATTTTAATATATTTGCACATGTAAATTAAAATATATAAAATTAGAAACTCTGATGTCCAAGAGATGTCAGACCTGACTTCTGGGTTAAAAATGGTGATTTAGATGATTTAATCTGAAAATTTGGCCAACTAAGAAAACGTAGAAAATTTTGTATAGATTCCAGAACTGGTATTGTTTGCTATTTTAAGATGTGGGAATTGAGATTTATGATATTTTCAGCACCGGGATAGTAAGGGGGACTATCTGATGAAGGGGGAAATGGTGACTTTGGGAAGCGCGTAGAAGCGTTGTCGATTAAGAACTGCCTTGTATTGCTATGATTGGTATTGAGATTGAATATTTGCTGCAGTAGGAATAGCTTCGGGTGTAATGTCACCTTCAAATCTTTCTGGTCATCGCAATTAAGAAAAGGAAAATACATTGTAGAATGGTAACTCGAGTGTTAAAATTGTTATTTGATTGATTAAACACTTGTCATGATGATTTATATGCTTATTTCTATTTTTATATTGATTACCTGCTTATGATAAATCGATGACGATTGCAGAATAACGATGATTATGTCCATTGCTAATAATGATAGATAATATTCATTGCATTGCATGTTGAGCATTCATAATGAAATTATGTGATCCACAGGAGTAAAATGAGGTTCCCATATGAAAAGAATGGGCAATTGGTCCTGCACTAAAGAGTGCAAGCACGAATGGATACCGATGGGTGTTACACTCTGCTATACTAGTATAAGCAAAGAAGCGATGAGACATGTGCACGAGCATTGCATTGCATTCATGAAAAGAGATATGAGACATTGAGACTTGTGAATAGAAGTTGTTGATAATGAGCATGTGGAGAATTGAGTTGATGTTAAATAAATATGTATTGTTAATATGATGATGCCCTACTGAGTCGTAGACTCATATTTGCTTTATTGTTTTTATATGATCGTTGAAGGCGACATGCATGGGGGAGTAGCACATGGATATTTGCACTTATTAGCTCTTCACTTCACCTAGCAATATATCACTTTTAGTCATATATAATTTAGCATCATTCATTGTAATAATTGGTTAATTTGTAGTTTCCCTTAATTCATTTAGTTTGTAATGTTGCTAGATTATGCGTTCTTTAGTTTAGACTTATTTATGATGTTTTAGTAATTATTTGGTTCATATGAAATTCAGTTGGTGGTATATCATGTTGCTGAAATTTATGTTTAATTTCAAGTGGATTGTTGATTATTGAATTCTAGATTTCATTAATGTTCGCTTATTGGTTTAAATTGATTGTAATAGTGGTTATAAGTAACATCTTGGATTTTGTGTTAAACCGTGATGTTACACTATCAGTCTCCTCACAGGTGATTCCATTCCTACCCAAGGTTTGCCTGGGGATTAGTCTTAGGGCCCTCGCTAATTTCTCTAAGTGGAGGACGCAAGGCCACCATGTTTTCTTGCCTAGAGAACTCAACAATTTTGGCTTCTTCCCCATGCCATCACCATTTGTCCATCGGTCGGTCTCAGTAGACTTTCTGTTTTGTTTTACTTTTATTTGTCTTCGCAATGTGGAGGAGGTCAGCAGCCACGTATGGTTTTGATTAATCTTTTGAGAATCGAGAGAATGCATACCCAAAGTTGAATTGTTCTTGTAATGATCTATGCATCTTACATATGTCACTCCTTTGAGAACGATGGGGATCAATATGAGATCGTGCGAGTTGTGTCCATACGGACGTCGTCCGGGAAGCTAGCGTCGTTGATTAAGCATGGTCGAGTAATTCCTCTTCTTAATTTCTGTGATGTCATCTGTGATAAGAACAGTTTAGTTGTCTGATAATTCAGTGGCTAAGGTCAGATGTCTCTCGTTCATGTCGTCAAGTCATTAAATCGCGCTTCAGGCGTGTCACGAGGTTGGAAAAATAGTGTGTGTGACCACAGCGATCGGTCGAGAGGTGTGAGTGCTCATGTTTTCAAGGGGAAGATGTTCATGTGCGCAGAGATTCCATTTCGATTGCACATGCCGCGCATGTGAATGCTTATTTGGTTTGCTTAGATGCTGGCCCAGAACCGCCGTGCATGGGGCCGATCGAGAAAAGTATAACCCATCGAGCAGAAGCCGCCGCTCCAATTTTCCGCGCGCACGGGCTGGGGACACGAATGAACAGGACCGTGCTTGTCGCCTGCATTAGCGTCTGTTGCCCGCAGCTCGACTTGGATCACGTAAACTAGGCTACGATTGATTCAGTAGTAGTACTTGAAAAGTCCCCAAAATTCAAACCAAAAATTTTCATTTATTTTTGTGATTTTTGGGTGATTTTCGGAAAACTTTCCCTTTTCGGAAAGTCTTCCCCCGCAGCCGCTTTCCTTTCTGGACGCAGCCACTTCCCTCTGCCACTGGCGCCCCGCCCCTTCCCGCCTTCACCTCGCCCCGGCGCTCGCGCGCTTTCCCCGCTGGCGCCCCTCCCTTCCTCCCACGCTGGCGCCCCGCTCCCTCCCCGCTTTCTCCCTCGCGTCTGCGCCCGCTCCCCGCACCGCCTCTGCGCCCACACCGCGCCCGCGGATTCGCCACCGCCCGCGCACCCCGCAGTCCACCGATCCGAAGGAGGCTCGCCCTCTCCTGCTCCACGTGCCGCTACTGCCCTCCCCGACCCCACCTGCCAGTCCCTCCCTCCCCTCCCTTCTCCTGCAAGTTCCGCCGTCGCCCATGCCCGCCGCATAACTGCTCCCGCTCTGCCACTCCCCGCCTTAACTCCCTCTGCCAGGCGGGACATCGCTCCATCGCGCGGGGACGACCGGCCAACAACTATCCCCGTCCTTCCTTGACCATTGGCACCGCGCCCATGCTTCCCCCCCCTCGGATCCCGCTCTCCCCGCCCGGGCATAAAAACCCCCGACTGGCTCCCGCACACACCCTTGCTTCCCAAGCTCTCCCACCACCCTCCATCGCCTCCTACCACTCCAAGGAGAACCCCAAAGCAGCCGATTGGACCTTCATCGCCCTCACCCCCGTCGCCGCTCTCCCCTGCGCCGGCGACACCCGTAAGCCGATCTCCCCCATTTCCCCATGATCCTTCGATTGCATTTACCCAGAGATCCCTTACTACTCTCTAATCCTCGTGGTATGCTTGTCTGGCCAGGAGGAGCCCCGAGGAGTACCGGCACCGAAGCACCTCGCCGGCGGAACCCCCCCCCCCCCCTCCGTGGCCAGAGCACACCGAAGCTCCTCGACCCGAACCATTGCCACTAACGTGAGCACCATACCCCCTTGACCGTGAAATCAAGGCCGATTTGGCCGGAATGGCTCTGGTGACCCTCCCCGCCGCCATGAACCCGAAACCACCCCTCCGCCTCCGGCCACCACAGTTGTCTCCCGCTCCTCCCAAGCCTCAAAAATGGAATCCCCGCGTCAAGAGCCACCTCCCCGTACTCTTCTTTGCCATCGGGAACCTTCACCGTTGCCGGAGGACAGAGGCACCGCCGTCCCTATCCCTCGGCTGCGCGTGCCCGACGAGAGGAAGAAGACGATGGCGTGGCCTCATCTCAGCCGCCCGCGCCGGACGTTGCCGTCTCGCCTGGGCCATCCGATGGCAATGTCTCTCCACCGTCCGATGCCAACTTAACATCTGCCCCCCCCCCCCCGTCCGTTCGATTCCACCGTACCGCTTCGCTCGCCCCGTTGCATCGCATCCGTCCGATCTCCACACCGTCGCATCCCAACCACCCACTCCGCTCGATCTCCGCCCTCACCCGAGCCGCGTGTCAAGCATCCGGGCCGTGTGGGCGCGGGTGCGTGGGCCGGATCTCCCCTCGGCCTGCTCCGTTCCCGCGCGCACGAGCGCTCTTGGGCCGCACCGGCCGCCCGGCCACGCCGGCCGTTCCTCGGGCCGAGCCTCACTGTAGCAAGGAGGTCGGGCCAGTTACTGTTCACAGCAATTTTCCCGATTTATTAATTTCCAGAAATCAGAAAAATCCAAATAAATTCTAGAAAATCCCAAAAATCCCCAAATTTCACCACTTTGCTCCAAATAATATCCTGGACCCATTTTTGACCTCCTTTTCCCCAAATTCATCCCAGATAAATTCCTAAAATTCCAATTTGAGGATTTATGTATTTTACTCCTTTTTAATAGATTATTTTTCCTCGCTTGATTAGACTCAAGCCGGATTTATGTTATTTTATGTGTTTGCGCTAGTGTCGAAAATTCCGGAAGTTCAAGTGCAGGCTCAGGATCCAGGTGTTTCTTCGTTCGAGCTAGTTGAGATCATCCGGATTGACGGCAAGTCCCAAATGCTTTGATCATGTTGTATCCCATGCTATTTAATTATGTTATTATGCTATTTGCATTAAGCTAGTTCTGAAATGTTAGTCCAAAGTAAAATAAAATGTTTAGAATGACATGTTATGTAGTTAAACCTACCACCGACAAATACCATGTTAAACTTGTAGCCATGCCTTTGTAACCCTAAAAATAATTATCTGTTAATCTAGATAATTGTAGGTTATCATTATCATGCAAAGTCTTTACACTAATAAGGTTGTGGTTGCGGGCCAATAGAATTTGAAAAACCCGACTCTAGGGCAGGGTGGTATGGGACACCGTGCCCTAGAGCGGAGATTGTCGACGTGCAGAATAGGGTAAGGGTTGGGGAAGGAGCCGCGAGACGGTCTTCGCCCACCTCTTACCCTAGGTTGTAAGGTCGCGGACCTGACCAGGGTTGCGGACTCCGGAGGAAAAGTATAAGGACCAAACCCTTACACTGAGCAAATGACATGGTGACCGCTCAACCACAGGAGTTGACTTGTCAACACTGGTTTAGTAGCTGTTCAACTCGATTGAAACTCTACAGGTGTTGAGAAGTAGGTGATTGAGTAACAAGGTTAGGCAGGCCGTGCTGCGCGTGCCTAACAACGGTGAGTTCACTCGAAGCGGACGTTTGTTTTCTTGTTCTCTTGTGCCAAACCCTAGTGGATTCTACCGGGTAGAGCCTATATAAAGAGTTGAGCAGTGAAACGACCTGACTTTCTTAACCCAGACGCGGAAGTTAAGAAATCGTGTGGGTAAAGCTGAGCAAACTCTGCAGAGTCAAAATAATGGTATTCGAATACGCCGTGCTCCCGGTTAATGGAGCTGTGTCACTTGGGTGATTCCAGCAGCGAAGCTTAAGTAGTTTTGTATATGCTTTAACTTGATTAGTTGGTTAATTAACTCTTCATGAAAACCCCTGAGATCTTAAGGAGAAGTTTTAGGTCCATTTTATCAAAATATTTGCAAATAAAACTGCATCCACTCGAAGTTAATAAACCAAATATACTCCCTTCCTTTGTTAATCCGTGCATGTAGTAAGTTAGAGTCCCTTTGGGGCTTGCTGAGCCGGTTGTTTGGCTCACGGCTCGCTTAATCCCCTCTTTAGAGGATCAAGACGAAGGAGAAGGTTTCCCCGTCAAGGACGCCCCTGAGGATCGCTTCTTCGACGAGAACTCGTGGCTTTAGGTCTTGGCCGCGCTCAAACGGATCTTGGAGCTTTTGTAATGTAAATATACTTTGGGCTTGCATGCCCCGCTGTTGAAAACTGGATGTTATTCCGTATATGAAATATATGCTGGACTTTTGTTGCAAGCATGCAATGGTATACTCTTGCACGACACTCCATAACTGTTCATACGTGAATAGTTGCGGAATGCCGTGTCCGTACGCGCCCCTGGAAACGGGGGCGTTACAGCACTACTGTTACTGCAACTAGCAGAATTGCTTGTACAATCTTAGGCCGCTAGATACTACAATGCATATATTTAATATTTGAAATTAGAGTGGTTATATACACACACACATATACATATATATACATATACATATACATATATACATATACATATATACATACATACACACATATATATATAGTATAAATAACAGGGGCACCATGGTGCTCAGGCTCTATGATTAAGACTTTCCATTCATAATTAAGACTTTCCATCTTGTATTATATATCATTGCACGCATCTAAAAGCAATATAAAGGCAGGGAGGTTTAGTGCCCGGACACCCTGGTGTCCCATTTCATATATATATATATATATATATATATATATATATATATATATATATATATATATATATATATATATATATATATATATATATATATATATATATATATATATATATATATATATATATATATATATATATATATATATATATATATATATATATATATATATATATATAGTAAGCCTCTTTTCTACTCCCGGGTGTAATTAGTATATGAGTATACCTAAAGTGATAAAGGAGTATTTCAAGTTATATATATATATATATATATATATATATATATATATATATATATATATATATATATATATATATATATATATATATATATATATATATATATATATATATTTCATCATGCACTAATTATCATCCTACAAGTGGAGAGTGAGAAAAATGTCGAGAGAAAAATTTAAAACCATTTTATAACTGAAAAGTTGTGTGTACCATAGTCATCCGCTTTGAAATTAGAGTTATATTATTATTATAAAATTTGTTCAAAACTTTCTGCGTCATACCACGCGGTATTTCTTGTTTGTAATCAAAATTTACGAGAACTCAAACAACAGATGAAACGGTTGAACTCTCCTAGTTTCCCTTGTTGAAATCCCTCCATTGAGAAATATAGGGGGAACTCGTAATACTCATCGCAGAAATTGTATGCTTATTAGTTCAAATAACTAAACATCTCACCGGTTTTCCCACTCATCTAGAAGAACAAATGCCTTATGAAGCACAAGGTTTTTTATTGGCTCTTCCTAAAAGAAAGACTCAACATTAAGGATGTGCTAAGACGAAAGAACTTCAACATTGATGGCAATATCCATTGTGTTCTTTGTGATGATCAAATTGTCGAGACCATTAACCATCTCTTCATTGAGTGCTACTTCTCCTTGCAATGCTGGAATACGGCTGGATTTCAATGGGACTCCGATCCGGAAACCCCAACGAGAGTTTTTGGTAGAAATAAGCTTAGTAGCTTATTATGGAGAAGTTCATCTTAGTAGCTTGAATAATTTAGAAGATCAGAAATAAGCTTATCTTTAGCAACAGCGTCACAGTCTCACAGGTTGAAAATCTCGGCTCAGATTGGAGGCCTATTTACTGTTGCCTTGAGTCAAGCCGGCTATCCGCCCTATTCTTATCTCCTGAATTAGCTCCTTTTGATTATTCCTATCTTGTTTTTCTTCTATTCTTCTATTCCTCTTGCTCTCTTTCTTTTTCTACATTATTATGTATTTAATATAGTGCAGTAGGAACCTCTCCTACTATGTCCCATAAAAAAAGAATGTGGTATGGGTATAATATTCTACTAAACTCCTCTCTACATAAACAACTGACAACTCAGCCCCATTCCTCTCTACACAAACAACTGACAACTCTCAGCCCTAATCAGTCGGCGACCTACATATGTACTATGGACATTGCTAACGTGCTTCCAGAAGCGCTATAGCGCTATCACACTACCCCACAACACCTCCATCTTCGGCTCCACATCTAGTTCCCCCACCACCTCCAGCTTCCAATCTTTCCACCTCTACCTCCGGCTTCACCCTCCACCTCTGGTTCCCCCTTGGCCACCACCCTCCGCCATCGTGCTTCCCACCATTGTCATCGAGAACATCTTCTTACTTTTTGGTCCCCTTACACTGTTGCCCTCACCCCATTGGCCCATCTCCAACGCCACTGTGTGCATTAGCGTGATCCTGGACTAGTGCACAATACACAGAGAGTCCGGATTTACATATTCGGGTCTTAACAACCATGCAGTCAATTTATTTTTTTTATTACAGGAATACCCATGCAAACTAGTTAAAAATGTGTGCTTTGATATGTATTAAGAAATCTTATTATCCAAACCCTATTTTGTTCATGTACGCATAGAAAGTTTTTAGGAAGGTGCAACAGGGGGTTCGGAGGGGCAGATGAACCATCATCACCAAATCCCTGTGTTATTGTAAACAATTGTCGTAATGGACCATGTGTAGGCTGACAAAGCACTTCGCAATGAAGGTGCAAATTACATAATGTGTAGGGTTTGGTTAGGTGTGTACTTTTGCTTCACTACTCGTATGATACAAATGATAACATACGTGAACCGTCAACCCCAACTACAATTAAGATACAAGTGCGTCTATTGGATGTTATGGTTGCAGTCATTTGTCGTACACATTTGGGTCCATCGATACATTTCCCTTCACTCCTTTGTGGGCTTGTGTAGGTTTGTCCCAGTTGAAGATAACCTAGCATTCAGCGGGGGCATCGGAGAACACTGGTGCTTTACCCTTGCCCTCTGGCATCTTGGCCTTTTCATTGTCATCCGGGGTGTAAGGTTTTCAGCGTGTGAACCTCTCCAGCGCCACTGGGTAGTTGAGCATGTATTTTTCCTCGATGAATTCCTTATCGTAGGGCTGTTGATCCATTGGAAGAAATAGCAACGCTCTGTAGTCTATCGGCATGGACAGAGTAGGTTAGAAATATGCAAAATGAAGCATGCAATATGAAATGTTAATACATGCTTACAAGAACTTCACCGCACATGCAGTGTGCCCGGGTGGCGGTAGCCGGGTGTGTGGACTAAATTATGTATGCTGGATTGTCATAGACCCACCATGGCCACAGAAACTCTGACGGCACAGGTGCATCCGTGCAAGAATTATCAGGGTAGATTCCTTTTTCTTGGCCACCCACTTCTGCTTGCAAAACATCTCTTTGTAGCTTAACATCCCTATCAGCGGTGCAGTGATGTCCTGTATCTGTCCTCTCTTCTCCCTCTCCTCTTCTCCTAATTTTGAGATTAGCTCAAGTAGAGTCTTGGATCCAGTCGTGGGGGTTGGTTGGATTTTATAGGCTTTCGGTGTGCACTTTTCGGGAGTAAAACTTGTACGTGTTGTCATTTCAGTGCAAAAATTTGGTGCTTAATGCCTGATCAATAAGAACAACTCTTGTACGTGTTGTCATTTCAGTGCAAAAAGTTGGTGCTTAATGCCTGATCAATGAGAACAGCTCTCGCATGCTGTCTATTCGGTCAAAAAAGCCGATACGTGCTATCAACTGACTGTGAAAAGTCGATACTTGCTGTCAACTCACTGCGAAAAGTTGGTACATACTGTCCACTCACTATGAAAAGCTAGTACATATTATCAAATCACTATGAAAAGCTGATGCATGCTGTGAACTCACTGAGAAAAGCTGGTACGTGATGTCAAATCACTGAGAAAAGCGGGTGCACGCTGTGGACTTGCTGGGAAAAGCTGGTACATGTTATCAAGTCACTAAGAAAGTTAATACGTGTTGTGAACTCACTGAGAAAAGCTGATATGTGTTATCAAATCACAAGGAAACACTGATGCGTGTTGTCAAATCACTGAGAGAACTTTAGCATTGCAGAATTGCACTACACTCATCGACAAATTCCATATCAAACTGCTACAATGGGGACAAAGGACTAATGATTACATATTTAAGTTCAACACTTGGGGCGCAAACACAGAGTCAGTGGAACAGATTTTTGACCTACTCAGACTTAAAAGCTGGCATCAAATATAGTACTGGGTCAAGCATTGCCTGTTGCCCGCTTTTTCTAGCGGCGAAGCTGGTCTTAAGGGAAGCTCAGCTTGTCCGGGGAGCGTCGTACATCATGCAAGCGTATTGCGGTAGGAGCTGAGTCGGAACCAGTGCACCAGACAATTTACTGGGCTTAATCTCTTAAGTGCTGAACATCTGCTACGCCTAGTCCTCTATGTAATTGCTAGCATCCTGTGGAGGAAAACATGTTTTGTTAGGCCGACGTAAGATAGAACTGCAATGAAATTCATAATTATAAGCACCGGTGATGAGGATTAAATAAATTCCTAAATATGACTTTAATATTTAATTAAAGCCACGTGAACTCCATGGTCGTGAACCCCAGTTGTCATAGACCCCCTTAGTCATAAACTTCTAGAGGTTGCTCCCTAAGTACCCTGGTCCTTAAAACCTATACAGGTGCACCTACTAGGAATTGCATGTACCATCGTAGTCGCGAATGTTGCACTCTATGGATCTTATCCAGAATGGGATGACCAAACTGGTGTAGCGGATGTGCCTTCCAGTCATGTGATCTGGTGGTGGAACCACGGGATGACTCCATACTGGAAGACCATGAGGTACACAACATTCTGCAGGGTGATGGCTATCTCCCCCTACTAAAAGTGAAACATGTCGGTCTCCAGCCTCCACTAGTGAATGAGTGCCGACAAAAGCGATAGGTCCAGTGTGAATGATCGTCCAATGTTCATCATCCTCTCTATGGGCAGCAACCCGGCCCACCATAGAACTAAAACACACTGATCATCTATAGGCCAGTTCTCCCAAGCTCCCTAGAGAACAAAGGAGGGCGGTTCGTCATTGCTCGACCATGCCCGACATGCTGCCCATCCCGAGATGGATCCAACAACGTGCCACGCTCATGACTGCCACAAATAGCCATTCTCTGTAGTATAGATAATAATATGTCAGTGTCCAATGATGCTAAATACAACTGACCAAAACCGAGAGTAATCACAGTGCATACTTACATACATATTTCCTAAATTACGCACACATCAGGAACACTACAAATAACAACGTGTATTTCTTCAGCTATTTACAAAAAAGGGTATACATGCCTAAATGCATGTATACAGGTACACACGTATATGTGTACATATGTATACACAGACACTACAACTAACAGTGTGTACCAAACCATCATTTTCTACAACTTTCTATAATTGCACGAGAACAATAAATATATATGTGTGAACATACATAAAAATATTTTAGCTATTTTTTGGCCTCGTATTTTTTTAGCTATTTACAATAAATAATCAGTCTCGCCACTAATATGTCCTAAACATGGCTAATTACATAAACACATCTGTCAACTAAACATAGCTACCTGGTGCATTCTATATTATAAAACCACAGTTACGCTAATGAAACACTAACGGCACATTAGGTACATTGCTCGCATGAGAACGAATCATACCATTTCCTGAAGGTCTCCAGCTGCTTCACAATGCTTCCAACAACAAAGGAATGAAGCATACCATTTTATGAAGGTCTCCAACTGCTCCACAATGCTTCCAATAGTGAAGGATCATAAATCACAGCTAACCACCTCAAAATTATATTACAAATTCTCCTTTCAATCTCTCTTTCCTTCCCCTCCCTCGCTGCTCTCTCGCTCGATAGAAAAGAAATCGAGCGCGGTTCGGTTGAGGGCAGACTGATGCCTCCCATTTTATGTGTGTGGGAAGGCGTTCATGATGACATTCCCATAAGAGTGCACATGGGCATGAATGACAACTAAATCCTCTGGCAAATAAAATGAGAATCAAATGTCGCATCGCACGTCACTGCATCATCACCCACGCGAGACGAAATCTCTCCACGCCTACAACCAAGTCGACCAGCCTTCCCGCTACCCACGCCCCCTTGTGCCTAGCCTAGCTCGCCTGCTTACTGCCCCTGCCAGCCTGTCCCGGCCACCTGCCAAGCAAGGGTTGCTCGGTAGCGCCTTATCGAGCAGGGTGGCTCGATAGATAGCTGCCAAGCAGCTAGAGCTCAGCAGCGCCTAGGCCTGCCTATAGCCGCGCCTGCGCCCTCGCCTGTTGTGCTCACTCCGCCTATTGTGCCCGCCCGCTCCAACCGAGCTCACTAGGCACAGTAGGTGATAAGTGGTGCCTACCTTCCAAGCTCAGGGATAGAGCTATTTTTGCAAAAACGGATGTTCAGGAGTCAAATTTGGAAAACAAAAATAGCATCTTTCAAATAATGCTGGCCCAAGCACAGTACGCTGTATCAGGTCGAGCAGGGCCACTCGACAGGCCCGTCTCTCAAACCCGTAGCGGGCAGGCTGGTACGGACGGGCCGACGTGACCCTCCAATACAGTGGCGGATCCAGGATTTTTAGAATGGGTGTTCGGATTTCGGAGCTAAGTTGCTCGAATACGTCGATACCGCAGCGCACTATCACCCCTCAAAACACCGATATAACGATACATGTATGTAGATATAATAGAAATACATAAATTACAGAAATTAATGATTTCTTACGAGAAAATAGGCGACATAAGGCGAGCATAATTATATGAATTAAACAACGAATTATAGAGATAAATGAGAGTTGTATATCTTGTTGATCTTGCCTTTTTTTTTACTATTTTCCTATCAGTAAGAACTGTTCATCTAAGAGGAAATTGTATGTTCCTTCTATGGAGCAAAACAGACTAAGAAAAAAAATAAGTGGAGTGGGATGGAGCACACCTAGATCTGAAGAGAGGATGATGACAATAAGTTGGAGGTGCTACTTACTTCCCAATGTCACGCTCCCTCCCGGTTACCGCGCTGCTCCCTACCTCCGTGTTCGTTGTGCCACTGCCTGCTTGCTCACGACACCTCTCTGCTCGCCCGCGCTGCCACACATTCACTTTGCACCACGTGCCGCCTCACGCATGATTGTCGTCACATCATGGTACCACGTCCGCATCCGCCGGTCATCACTCGCATCTAGTCTGCACCTCCGCCCGCTCGCCACTCAAAGGACGAAGCTGCCTCCCACATAGACAGCCACAAGATGAGAAATAGAACAAATATTAGGATTTTGTTTATATCTTTACCTCTTTGGACGTGAGGATGGCTGAAGTGGAAAGAAAAATAGGTCTCATGTATTACATGGGCTGCGCGCGAGATACGAGGAGTGCGGGCTGAATTTAATTGCATGTATAAATATAGGTTTAACATAACTAATAGTATGTGTATATATATATAATATACCTATTATATACCTGGTATTTTATAAAAAAATTTGGGTGTTCAGCTGAACACCCATGACCCATACTGGATCCGCCAGTGCTCCAATACATGTATGTATGTGCGCTGAGTTCGAGGGGTTTTACAAGGCACGCATGACGCACCGATCAAAGACGCCTGAAGTTAATAACTGCCATAATGTTCCCAAGAAAATTGGACGTCTCTGTATGTGTGTGATTGAGGGAGAGGTGTGTGAATGCCCATACATCGGAGTTATTAAAAGCTACTGCGGTTTCCTCGCACCACAGCGTTTTGGGCGGCGTGGATACCCGCTGGCGGTGACACGTGGCGAGGCTCCCGCGCGCGACCTGCTCCCTCTCGCGCTGGCCCCGCCCGAACCCCGCCTTCCTCCCTCTCGCAGTCTCGCGCGTACGCAGGCGCCCTTGCCCGTGCCCCCATTCCGCCTCCCCCTCCTCCCCCGCTCCCCCGCCGTCTCCCCCGCTCACCCGCCGGTCGCCGCTTCCCCCTCCCCCTTCCTACCCCGCCGCCCCCTCCTCCTCCCCCGCCGCCCCCTCCTCCCTCCTCCTCCCCCCTCCCCCGCCGCCGCCTCCTCCCCCGGTCCCCCCTCCTTCCTCGCTCCCCCGCCGCCTCCCCCCAACCCCCTCCTCCCCCGCTCCCTCGCCGTCTGCCCCTTCCTCCCCCACCGCCGCCGCGGGATGGGATGCTCGCGGGGATGGATGGACTCAGCTGCGGCCGGATCCGGTCGGCGCGGAGGCGGAGGGGAGGCGCCGAGGCCGGAGTGGGAGGCCGGATCCGGTCGGCGCGGAGGTGGAGGGGGAGCCGCGGAGGCCGGAGGGGGAGGCCAGAGCCCAGAGGCCGGAGGGGGAGGCCGGATCCGGTCGGCGCGGAGGCAGAGGGGGAGGCCAGAGCCCAGAGGCCGGAGGGGGAGGCCGGATCCGGTCGGCACGAAGGCGGAGGGGGAGCCGCGGAGGCCGGAGGGGGAGGCCAGAGCCCAGAGGCCGGAAGGGGAGGTTGGATCCGGTCGGCGCCTCCCCCGGATTTTCCGTCGCTCCCTTGCGCTCCTGCTCTCTCTCTCTCTCTCTCTCTCTCTCTCTCCTCACGTCCCCGTCCCGTCGTCGCCCGTACACTGCCGCGCCCACTCCCTTCGGCCATTCCGGCCATGCGCCGTCCACCCCACCGCCCATGCCACGCTGAGCTCAGCCACAGCTCACCGCATGGCCTCTCTCTCCCTTCCACGGCTATGAAGGATTCCTGGTTGTAGTGATCAAATTAGACTATTCATCCTTCACTAAATTATTTATGCATTGTTTTTAGAGTTACTGCAGATCTGGATGATAATATCTGGATCATTCTTTGGCTCTACGCCACTGACAAAATTGAATTTGAGCACTGAAAATACTCTGCCGCTTGTCGCTATACGGCACAAGAACTGCGAATTGAACTAACAAAATGGATGGATATAACATAGTAACATGGTAACATGCCTGATGATTAATACATGGGGGCACCATCTTTTGCTACCGCATTTCCTTTTTCTTACCACTGTCTTATGAGCATTGCATTGTTTACTTATAACTCTGAACTAGGGAAATTGCAGGAGGGACGTTGTTTACCAGTTTCACCGCCAGAATCAGCACTCTGAAGATATTGACTTGACTGCATTTGGCTCTACAAGTTCTGATGAAAACCTAGCAAATGAGGTACGAGCTGTTCTAGAATAAGAAGAGCTGAGCAAAGATGCTGAATTCGAAGTCAAGGATGTCCAGTATATCCATGCTGAGGTTTGCCACCTGGATTGCTCTTTTTTATATATTCACTAATTGTTTCATTCACATACTTTTAAGTTGCTGCTATCTACTTATGAGTGCTCCTTTGTTTTGTGTACATTGTATAAGATTGGCCAATGACATTCCTGTGCTTTTTTTTTTTGCTAATGTCAACCAAACACAGCGCCGTAAGCAAGCGATTGAAGGTATGAAACAGTAACGGATCTTTCTTCAGCATGACTTGTTTGCTAAATCGGCATAACTGTTGAACTTTCACCGAACATGGTTTATAGAAGTTCCAAGGATAGACCTCTTGAGCTCTTAGCTCTTGTGTCAGTTCCTCTTTCAAAAAACAAGGGTCATTCACCAGATTAGCCTGTCCCTCAAAAGGCTCCACTATACACTGAAGCAACCATCTACATATTTGTACATTCTTAATCATATCGAGTGGGGAAAATGGATTATGTTCATGGCAATTAAAGTCATGACAAGGCGCGCAAAGCGCGCCCAATGTTCTAGTGTTTTTTAAACGGAAGATCCATTGGGGCGCTGGGCGCAGACCATGGCCAACCATGCATGTGGCGCAGAAAGGTCATCCATCGAGCAGACCCGCTCCAATTTCCTCGCCCACCGCGCATGCCTGTTGGCTGCATTCACGTCTGTTGCCCCCGGAGGCTGACTTGGACCACGTACGTAATCCGTTACTTGCTTAGGCTACGACTGATTCAGTGGCACTGACTTGCCCATGCAAATCTACCCTAACTAATTTTTTGTTCAAATTTGATCTTTTAACATTCATTTATATAAATATAGTCCCTTCATAAATTTACCATGCACGGGCAACACTGTAGCCGACCTACTGCATACGGCAGTAGCCCTGATGAGCTACAGTAGCTTGGCAGGGATGCTGCTGCGCACAGTAAGTCTATGGAAAGAAATTAGATTTGTAAAAAACATGTTGAGATATTAAATTAAAAATAATAATTAGAGTGATATTTGCGTGATGTATTTCAAATCCTCTTCACTTCATTTCTTCGGACAAAAAAGCCAGTGTACTTCCTTCGCATCTTTAGCAACATGTGTACTTTCTTCGCATCTTTAGCGACATCGATCATCATCGTTAAAACAGTACTAGATCAACCAGCTAGCGCTGCAACATAATTTAGGTGCTAGTGCAAAGCTTTACTTGGAGGGTACGTAGAGAGAGATTAGTTGAGGTCGCATAGGGTTGGTTATTTCGGGCTTATGATTTGATTTTCTATAATAATTAGCTTTTAAATCGAATGTCTTTTTAAAAGTAAGTCTACAAATTAATTGTACTAGACACATTCCCGACTTCATATATATCAGCTAAAATCACATGTGTATATCTCTCTTCATACTCCCTCTCACGAACAGCCACAATTCAAATTTTAAGTCAAAAGTTATAAGCTACAGAAAAAAAACCATCCATAAAACTACAGTTCAAAAAACCAATCCATACACATCATCGTGGGGAGCCTAGCTAGCTTAACGTAACACTGTTAGCCATGGTAAACGTGGATCACTTCCTGGCATTTGGCCAGCAACAGCCCATGTGGCCTTTGGCCAGGCCATTTCACTGATAGCCAGCCCATTTCTTTCAGGCAATCTATGGATCCAGCTCAGACAGTCTTGTCTGTTTGTTTTTTAAGACAGACAGAGTGAGTCTGTCTTTACCCTCCCTCATTTCAACGTCCGAGCAGGAGCTTCTAGAGACATCTTGTTAGCTATTAAGGGCATGTACAATAGTTAGAGATGACCCTATCTCTAACATGTGTCACATCATTTTTAGAGACATGTCTAATAGATTGTCTCCAGCACACTTCACAACATCATCATTTTATAATTTTTCATTTAAAATGGGACCCACCGCCCCATGTGAAACCATCCGGCTATTCTTTCTCCCATTGCTACCCCATCCCCCGCCAGTCTCTCTCCCGTCGGTCGCCCTCCCCTCCCTCCGACCGATGCCCTCCCCCTCCTCGCTACCTTCGCCTCCAACCCCCGCCGCCGCTCTCTCCCCCCACTCCGGCCACCACCCTCTCCCCCCACTTCGGCTGCCGCCTTCTCCCCCCACCATGCTACCTTCTCCCAACCCCGCCACCACCGCTGGATCTGGCCAAATTCAGCCCGCCAACGCTCGGTGGCCGTCGGATCTGGCCCGCCGACGCAAAGCCATGGCCGTGACGCTCCTCCACCTCCTTCCTCGCCACCGACAGAGCTCTCGCGGCCATCGCCCTCCGCCGTGGCCGCCGGATCCAGCCTGTCAACACAATGATGTGGCCATCGCCACTAACGATGGCCAAATCCAACCCGCCAACGCCTGGTGAACGCCCGATCCAGCCCGCCGATGCAAAGCCGTGGCTGTGGACGCTCCTCCGCCTCCTTCCTTATCACCGAGGAAACATTGGAGAAGAACAAGAACACACAGATGTAGTCTCAGACTGCCTTCCTCTGTATTGATCTTTTGCCTATAGACGGTGTGTGCAATATGCAGCCCTTGTCCCCTCCTTATACAAGGGAGGCATGATGCCTCTCCAATAGAATAAGCAATATGAGACTAGACTAGCTAATAGGCCTCGTGGGCTGGCTACCCCATAATAAGCTTCGTTTAGATAATGTGTCCAAACGATCAGGCCGTCGAGATGGGTCGATATACAACACTCCTCTTTAGACACTTTATCAACGTTATGTTTATACCTCATTAAAAACTCCCTTTGAAAACCCAGTGGGAAAGACGGTAAGAAGAAAAGAGTGCATAGCTTGCATTCTTACCAGTACACATATTGTCTCATTAAAAACCTTCACTTGAGAAAACCCAGTGGGACAAAACTCAACTAAGGGAAAATCCATATAAGATATTTGCTCCCCCTGAAGATGACAACCGTTAAAATCTTCTTTTTATTCCATTGCCATATAAACATCTTTTGAACAAATGTAGGTAAGGACCTTGTGAACATATCCACAAGTTTCTTCCTACCAATTTCATAGCTCACTGTACTCATAGGAATCGTGAGTATGCTAACTCTGTTAGTGATATCTTTCTCATATATACCTCTCACATTACCACTTATTGATCTATTGCAATGCAAGTACTATACTTCTGGACTACAAGGGTATAGTTGTAGTACCTCATCATTTGTTGGATAATCTATCTATTCCCTTAGCCATATGAGGCTTTACCATTTGCAACTATCTCTTAATGTTTATTTTATGGATACATCCGTTGTCTATCCAATAGACCAATAATGGATATACTATCTCAGAGTATAACTAGTCCATAATTTGGCATAGTGGGGATTATAATAATTGACCAAAATATCATATAACCACCAATGTAATCAATGCATTCAAAGAACTTTAGAAGATACTATGACCATTCTTCTCATATCCTTTTGTATGATGATGCACTCTATAGTACCAGTAAAAATGAAATATGCAGTGCCCTTATGTGCCATCCATGCACACTTATGTGCCACATATGCACATATGGTCTTATCCTTTCTTCGAGGATGTGTTTAATACCATGCAATGGTATAACATTATATCTTGCCAATATGTTAAGCCGGCATGCAATATATAAGTATGAACATCTTATTCCAATACTTCTTTCTTTCGGGTCTAGATGGGTCTTAATCCATTCCATGGACTACATAATCATTGGCGCCTTTAACACACAAGGTTAATCTTTTATTAAGCCTCCTCTCCAATATTTGCAAGTGCAATGACCGGTAATTTTAAGTGATCCACCGTGAGCCACTTGATCTTTATGTAGATATTAGCATTTACCATCTTTCAGGTAATTATATGCACTCTTATATCCTTTGTGCTTCCACTGACATCAATGTCAAACTTCATACGGATTTCATTCAATGACTTCTTTAATGAACTCGCAAGGACCTAGGTCGTCGAACGACTGGTACATCTTGCCTTTTATTATCCTTATCTCTAAAAGGACTTATAGCTCTGTTGATGCTCGATTCATTGTATTTTATTTACTTGCTAGAGATATTATGTAGAAATACTATAATATCCTATTTTATAAAAAAATGATAAAGAAAAAAGTGGGCTTGGGTCGGGTGAGCCTCCACCCTAGGCGGCCCATGCCTTACGCATTTAAGGGGAGAGGGCACTGTGCTCGTGCCCTAGCCGCAGCCCCCAATCCCTTGCCCAACTGCCTTCTCCCAGCCCCAATCCTTGCTATGCCGCCATCCCCTACCACTCCCAAGTTGAGAGCTTGCCACCGCCGCCCCTCTACCTGTGCTCGGCCGACGCCGCTGCTGAGCTGCATGCTGTCGCCACGTTGTCAACTCACCATCACACTGGCCACGCTATGCATCATCACCCCAAGCCATGGCGCACTGCCCTACTCCTCTTGCCCCTGTAGCCACCACCCTTCCTCCGCTTCGATCCATCGCCCTAGGCTGTCAACACCACCTTCGATCGTCATCCTTGCACCCAATAGAGAAGGAGGATGGAAGAGAAAAAGAAGGAAAGAGGGTGGGGACCGACCGAGAGGGAGAGAAGAAAGAGAGGAGAGGAAGGCTTGACTAAGAGAGGAGGTAGAGGGGAAGAAAGGGAGGAGAAAGAGGAGGGAAGGAGGAAGAAGAGGAGCCAGCTGAGGGAAAGGAAGAAAAAAGGAGAAGTGAGAGAAGGAAGGAAGAAAAGAAGGGGGACATGTTTGCTCCGATTCCGTCATCCTTGACTCTCACCGTTTTGGGTGAAGATCTAAGCTCTCGTCTCCTTGGTTAGTTTATTGGTTAGATGTGTTTCGTTGTGGTCATCGAAAAGAGAAGGGTGAGTAGCATGGTTAATCTTCACGGTTAATTAGTGTCATGGAAATTTCAGATTTGGAAGTGAAAGGTGTCGGAAGTTTAGCGTATGGATATATCAAGGAAGTTATAGATAATTGGTCGAGTTCCCGTATAGTGCTTGAACTTTGTTTTTGGTTATGTGGTTTGGGAGGTATGCTTCTAGTAAGGTTGCCGACTAGAACTTGATCATTGTTGCTCGTTATTGTGTCAATTGGTGAGTTTTTGTTTATATTCCATCTTGTGTGTCATGGTTGGTTGGTCACCAAGACAGTGGGAGAACTGTCCAGTGAAGGGGGATTACCTAGGTCGAGTTTTCATATAGGAGTGATGCCAGTTTGTTTGTGTGTTTATATTGTTATGACATGTTTTGAGATAGGGTATTGGTTTTCCAGGTGGAGGTTCAAGGTTGGTGCCATCCATATATCTTCCATGAGGTTAAACAGGCAAGTGTATGGTAGACAGTAGATGGCGGTAGTTCTTAATGTCTCTACTTATGTGAAATTGCCTTCCTATTTTCATTATCTATGATGAACCCAATGCACTAATTAAGTGACGAAATTGGTTAAATGAAATTGATGAAATATGGTAAGTAATGCTAGTTACATCATAATGGTGGATAATGATAATGGTATATGATATGATTGTGTGATGCTAACGTGATAGATGGATAAAGGTTAATGGTATATGAAAAATGCTATGAAGTGTTGCATTTCATGCATATTATATTTTTTATTATTTTGTGCCTTGTGATATTACATGATGTTGGTGAATGAATTATATTGATGGTTACATGGTCATGATGAAATATGGTAAGTGATCATTTGAAAACATTGCATCACTTGCATTCACATCATGAAAGAATGCATTTGAGCCTGGTCGGTGAGAAAGTCATATAACCAGCCCAAAGTGCATGAGCCAGGTCAGTGAAAAAGTTATACAATTAGTTCAGATGGCTCTAGAGAAAGACCTATTTAAGTAGATATCTCCACGAGATGGAAAGAATGAGAGAGTGGTACATCGACAGGTGTCCACTCAGTTATACTAGTATAAGCTAAAAAAAGAGTAAAAATATGTATGAGCATTGTATTACATCAGAAAAAGAAAAACAATGTTCAGAAATGCTTATTATTATTGAGATGTGAGTAATGTAAATGACATGGGAATATTATAGTTTAATATCGTACTTGCTGTGCGCATGTGCACTGCTCATTGATAAGAAGCTAATAAAATATGGATTAAGGTGATGATATGTAGAACTTGATGTCTATTTTTTGCTATGTACTTGTTGAATCTTGGACTTATGCTTGCTTTGTTGTTATTTTTAGGTAACCATTGAGGGTGTAATCATTGGGAATGGGAGTAGCATCTCTACACCACATCCAATGATAATAATCTTGAATTTCACCTCTACTTTCCTAAATATTACCTTAGTAAAGCAGCTTGCTAATCTAGGATTTAGTTAATAGAACCCTCGTATATTGATGATGAACCTTAGAAAACTTATATGGTAATGTACGTTTCCTCCATAACGTTCTATTTGCAAGTTCAATTATGCTCCCTGATGCATGGTTCCGAGTGTTCTTGAGCACAAGGTCCCAAGTGTTCTCCGACGCGACGTCCTAAGCTTTAGTTGTGATGTATCTATTCTTGTTCATAGCACTTAGTGTTTTAATGCATATTGTTAAACACATGCTATTTACCGTTTCATAGTATTATAACTAGAGGAAATACCGCTAAATTCTAGTAGGGATGGTTATAATTTAGAGTGATATAGTGTAGTCGTAGTATTCTGGGTTCAGGCGTTGGGCTAGGGTGTTACTGGAACACCGTCTCATTCATAATGGGAGAGACATATGGTCACTCTAAGACCTTTACATCATCGCTTTACACCACCTTATGATGACCCATCATATTCGAATTTACCTATTTGATTTTAGCGATATTGGTTTGATTTCGAATTTACCGATTCGATTTTAGCGATATTGGTTTGATCTCAATTGCTTTGATCCATTTGACCCTTTATCATTGAGTACTCTACTATAGAACTCATCTACAGTCATAAGCAATTATGGAGGTAGGATTGTCAATAATATTATTTTCCCATATCCATAACTCATATAGATATCTTGTAGGACCGAAATGGCGACAGAGGGGGGTGAATGTCGGTCACTAAAAATTCGTTCCCCACAACAAGTATTCACTCGACTTATCTACTCCGATAGCTAGAGAAGCTATGAAGCAAGAGAAGGTAAGCTTACTGCAAAGACAAACTACAGACCAACTACAAGACTGCTGAAGGGAGGTAATTAAAATGGCCTAAAAACTAGAGAGATCAATCTTGCCGAGACACCTTCTGCCAAACCAAACAACAAAAACAAAAGGAAGGAGCAGAGGAGCTGCTGAAAGGTGAAGACAGGACTTTTGAAAGCAGACCAAGAGCTGGCCGAACAAAAGGACTGCAAAGAAAAAGAACTAGCCAAAAGAGGTGTGCCTTGGACCAAAAGAAAGGGAAGAAACTGCTCCCAACCAACCTTACAAAACAGCATACAAAGAGGAATGCTCCCAGCTGTAAAAGTAGAATGATTGATTGTCGAACAAACTGAAATTAGAGCAATAAATGCTGCAGAAAAGATCACCAAGAGCACAGCAAAAATCGGTAAAAACAGCCCCAAGAAGATAGCTAGAAATGCTGTGCCAAGAGCTGCTTTGCTGCACATAAAATACAGCTGCCCGTACTTTAAAGGAGAGATGAGCAAGGACACTAAATGCTGTTTGGACAGCAGAGCTGCGGCAAGAAATATTGACAATAATTAATATGCAAACTTGCTGCAGCATTCGGTTTTGACCACCATGCAGCTGCTCTTAATTTCAGCAAGAAATCTTCCGACCAAGCAAGTGAACATAGAACATTTAATGCTGTCGGGAGAGAAGAAAAACTAGAACAGCTTGCAAGAGAAGAAATAGAGATTGCAACTAAAGGCTTGAAAGAGATCAAATCAAAGAAATGAGAGATAAATGAAGCAAGAAACAGAGAACCTCAAGAACGGGATCAAAACACAAGATTTCTTCATAAAGATACCGAGACATACATGCTTAAAATAGATGAATGATTACATAGTTGTTCAGCTCATCTCTCTCAATCTCCTACTAACAAGTCCCCATACATGCTTAGGAGATCAAGAACACAACTCTATCTTATACACCCATTCTCTCAACCACTAAAGCACAAAGCAAAAGCCCTAAAACCCCTCTCCAAGTCTTGCCAACAACCAGGAAACACACTCCTATTTATAGCATTCCTTGATGGGTTTACACTTTGCTTTGCCCATTTTACCCCTCTATGCTTTGCCCGCTAACCCGCTTCCTTTTGCAGCCTCGCGCTTTTACCGAAACGCCCCTGCTGTACCTTCCGGGAAGCTTCCGCGTTCCTTGTCTCGCACGCCTCGCAACCACCTCGAGTCCACGTCATCTTCGACACATCCCGACTGTTCTAACCTCAGCGCCACCTGCGCCTAGTCCAGTCCTCCGTGTCTCGCCACGACTCCACTCGACGTCCTGCAGCCATCACAGACAAAAACCACATCGCATAGCACGGCACAAAGCATATAAACATGATTAGTACCAACAAATCCTACTCAAGCGAGAAATGGCCCAAATGACCAACCGGGAAGACGTCCACACGTCAAATCTATCTAATCACAACCCGACCTCGCCAAATGCCAAAGTGGCACGAATCACTCAAACCAAACTCACTCTAACCAACCCACGTGACAATTACTCATCACCAACTTGGGATTTAGACCACATGGTCTCTCAATCTCCCCCTTGATGAGTATATTGACAAACCCTGAAAAACGTTGAGTTTGTTTGAAATGAAAAAGAGTCAAACATGGTCCAAAGAAGATTAAGAAAGCTAATGACCATGTTGACACAGAAACACTAGAGCTACAATAGAAAGAGCAAATTTTTCTTCAAAGCTCTAGAAAAATTCCCAAATGACTTTTTCTCTTCTATTCTCCCCCTTTTGGCAATAAACACATCAAGGATGCAAAAGAGAGAATATGACATGTCAAAGGATGAAAATGGCTGAAGTTTGTTTATTTTAAGCATTTAGAGCCATGAGAATTATCCATAATGACCATAATGAAGTACACCAAGCCATAACTCAATAAAAGGCTATCCAGATCATGACAAAATATGTATATCCTAGCTAGAGCACATAGATGACAATCTGAAATGTAGGTCATTTTGTGAGCAAGTCAAGTCATCAATTAAGCAAAGTCTAGCTAGAGATATCTAAGGATGATGCATGCCATGTCAATAAGCTAAGCGTAACTAAGAAGCTAATATTGAGTCCAAATAGAGTGTTAGATACTCAAAGATGAAACATTTGTTTAAGCACTTTTAATCTTTGGGTAATTAAGCAGATGTTGCACACTTGACATATTTTCTTTTAAAGCTTATGGCTGTTTTCAACCAAACATTTTATCATGTGCTAGATCTCAAGCCTTATGCGACTACTGCAAGCGAGAAGCTTAAGAAGATAGTCCAGGTCATCCAAAACTCCCCCTGAGTTCATGCCTAGTGCAATGGCAAGCCGTCTGATGAGAAAGAATTGGTGAAATCAGTTTTTTCGCACATAAACAGAGATCTTTTGCTTTTTAACAAGTTGTGCCAACTTATGCATCATCAAGAACTAACATAGCTCAAACTAAGACTCAATAGAGATTCAACGCTAAACTCAGCCTATTTGACATGGCATGAATCATAAAGAGATAGCTCAAGAAAGACTAGACTTAAATGCTAGCATGACAAGTTTTAATTCAAGTTGAGCAATTTTAATTGACTTATCATGGCAAAAGCTAGTCTATACATATGAAGTCATGATACGTCTAGCATATAGCACAAATCATGGCAAGGTGTAAAGCATTGTAAACATGTCATAACAGGATAATAATCAAGACTCAATGTAGTTATATTACAATGCGAGATGCTAATATGCAAGAAAATCCAGCTCCCCCTCAACATGAGATGCACCTTTTAGTTCAAGTTGAGTTAAGTCAATATTAAGCTCCAAACGCTACCAAATGAACTCCCCCTGAACCAAAGCAATAAATTGAGAAGCTGGGAAAGAAAACAGCAAACAGGCAGTCCTTAAAGCATAGATAAGATGTAGAGACAACTATGGCTCAGACAGACTCTCATCTACCCCATATGACTCCAGAAAAATTAGCTAACCGTAAACCACACACTAGAGAGCAAACACGTACCCTGTCTACCCGAGGATGGCCCGACCCTCGCTAGAACCTATAAGAAACAGCTAATAAGAAGCATCCTGGAAGCACAAGATAAGAGTAAGAAGTCTAAGCAATTAGACAAGAGAAGCACTCTAACCTATGCTAGAAGGACTAAGCCCGATGCACCCCAAGTGCAAAGCAACAGAAATGAGACAGAAGCATAATCAATATAATAAAGCAGTAAAGCCCAAAGCTCCCCCTCACTACAGTCCATAAGGACAAACCACCCCAAGCTCTCCCCGTAGAGCTGAAAATCTCGAACTATCCAATGGCTTGGTGAAGATGTCAGCCAACAGGTGGTCACTCTCCACAAACTAGAGCACTATATCGCCCTTCTCTACATGGTCTCTAAGGAAGTGATAACGGATATCGATGTGCTTGGTCCGAGAGTGTTGCACTGGGTTCTTAGCAATGTTAATCGCAGAAGTGTTATCACAAAAGAGTGGAACACTGTCGATAACTAACCCAAAGTCCCGCAGGGTCGAAGCCATCCAGAGTACCTGACTGCAGCAGCTGGCTGCAGCAACATACTCGGCCTCTGCAACACCAGACTGCTTCCTAGAGGACCATGAGACGAGAGAAGTGCCAATGAATTGGCAAGTGCCAGAAGTGCTCTTCCTATCTATCCTACAGCCAGCAAAGTCTGCGTCCAAGAAGGCTCTTAAGGAAAGAAAGGATGAGGAAGAGTACCAGATACCATAGTCAATGCTAGCTCGAAGGTACCGAAAGATGCGCTTCACCGCTTGGCGGTGAGATACGCGAGGAGAAGCCTGAAAACGAGCACACAGACACACGGAGAAGTGTATGTCTGGTCTCGAGGCAGTGAGGTAAAGAAGGGAGCCGATCATACTTCTGTACTCTTTCTGATCGACTGGCTCGCCATCCTCATCTGGGTCAAGATAGGCTGTAGAAGCCATCGGAGTTGACACCGGCTTACCATCACTCATGTCGAAGCGTCTCAGGAGGTCGCGAGTGTACTTGCCTTGATGCAAGAAGGTACCCTCCCGACTCTGCTTGATTTGGAAGCCAAGGAAGAAGGTCAACTCGCCCATCATGCTCATCTCAAACTCGGTGCTCATGACATCCGAGAACTGTGAAACTAGAGCATGGGAAGAGCTGTCAAAGATGATGTCATCGACATAGATTTGGACGAGCAGAAGGTCACTACCAAGCCTACGAATAAACAAGATCTTGTCTACTTTACCCATTTCAAATCCATGACTCAACAAGTAAGACTTAAGCCTCTCATACCAAGCTCTGGGGGCCTGCTTAAGTCCAATAATCTGCTCGGAAGGATGAGATTTGCTCGGAAGGATGAGATTTCTGAATGTGTCTAGGAGGTCCTGGATGAGATGAAGAAGTGGCATCTACCTCATGAGCAGATGAGGTAGGAACAGAGCCACTAGCTCCAGAAGAAGCGGAAGGCAGAGGCTGATCACCTCGAGGTGCAGTGGAAGACGGCACCTCAAGGGGTGGATGAAGGACTGGATCGGGTAGACAACTCTCATCTCCATCATCCTCATCATCCACGAAGATGGGCTCGGACTGCTCTAAAGAACCTGAGATAAAGGGCCTAGTCCCTGGACTGGCCTCATCGAAAATAACCTCACAGGTCTCTACCATCTTACTAGACTCGCAGTTCCAAACCCTATAAGCCCGCGAAGAAGGCGAGTAACCTAGAAAGATACCATCACAAGAACGTGACTCGAACTTGTCTAGGTTCCCGGACTTCAGAATAAAGCACTTGCAACCAACAACATGAAAATGAGAGACGCTGGGCTTTCGCCCGTATCTCAACTCATAAGAAGTGCGGTGCAAGTGTGCCCTAAGAAATACTCGATTTGAGACATGGCACGCGGTAGCTATAGCCTCAGCCCAAAACTTCCGCGGTGTAGAGTACTCATCAAGCAACGTCCTGGCCATCTCGACCAAGGTACGGTTCTTCCTCTCCACAACGCCATTTTGTTGTGGGACGTGCGGAGAAGAGAACTGGTGCTCTACACCTGTCTCACCACAGAAACTCTCAAAGTAGGAATTCTTGAACTCCGTGCCATTGTCGCTGCGGATCGCTCGTAAGGCACCCGGGAGCTCAACAGAAAGCCTACAGAAAAGATCTCGGAAAAGTGAAAATATCTCATCCTTCGAGGCTAAGAAGAACACCCAAGAAAATCTCGAATAGTCATCGACCACAACAAGTACATACCACTTCCCTCAGGCTGACTGCACTCGAGCTGGTCCAACAGTGTCCATATGGAGCAGCTGTCCTGTTGCATCAGTCATGGTCACAGTGACCGGAGGATGTGAAGCGGCAACCATCTTGCCGTGCCGGCATGGAGCGCAAACAAGATCTTTGACCATTTTGAGCTTTGGCAGACCACGAATGAGGTCGTGGCCGCTAACTCGGGTCAAATGGTCAAATCCAATATGACCAAGTCTCCTATGCCAGAAGGTCAAATCACGGGACTCTGAGGCAACCAAACACTGGAGAGGATCACCAGAAGAATCAGAAAAATCAGCACGAAAGATCCTCCCATAACGAGAAATCCCGCAAACCAGACTACCCGAAGAATCAAGAATTTTGCAAGCGTTTTTCTTGAAGCTCACCTCGAAACCGTCATCGGTAAGCTGAGAAACGGAAAGCAAATTGTACTGCAACTTACTAACCAGGGCAACATCCTTAAGAATAAAAGAAGCATTAACATGCACAGTACCCTTGGCGATGACGCGCCCAGACGAAGCGTCTCCGAAGGTGATCGTCTCATCACCTGGAGCGCGGGCTAGGAAGGAGAACCAACGGGAGTCTCCGGTCATATGACGAGAACAACCGGAGTCTACAAGCCAAACCTTCTCCTTCCCTACCCGGCGAACCTGAGTCAAACAGAGAGTAAAGTCTCAGTACTGGGATAAATCAAGAGTGATTTCGGCACCCAATACTGAGTAACACGTGGAGCAGATAAAGTAGTCAAACACGACTGACCTCTATCTACCCTACGCTCTCTGTGACTCAAAGAAGCAGAAAGTCTGTGTGCAGACCTGAAGCTGTTGCTAGGTCCGACTGCTATGGGAAAGCGAGTCGAAACACCGGCAACCTGCTGATCACGCCGTGGGTAACTGTCTCGACGGGGGAAACGAGATGTACACTGAGGACGGTGGAAGTCACGACCCGGAGCAGCACGAGGAAGAAAACCAGAAGACTCAGAAAAACCAAGTCCTCGATGCTGCCCAAACCCGTCAGAATCAAACCTGGACCTCGTGCTAGTCTTAGGTGCACTCAGGATCTGGGGTTGACCCTGAATACGCCTAAGTGCCTCCGCGCGGTCTCTACGCGCAATCCTAGCGCGCCTGAAGCATCGATCGACTGTGTGTCCATCCTTCTGACAGAAGGTGCAGTGGTACTTCACCTTCTGAGAGGTAGAAGTAGCACGGGGAGGCTTCGCCTTCTGAGAGGTCGAAGCTGCAGGTGGACTCACCTTGCTGTCAGAGATCCCTTGGACAAAACCCGCTGATTTAAATTTAACCTCATCAGATCTGGGCTCGACCTCGATCACACCTCCTACTATGGGTCGGAGAATAGCAGGTGGATGCTTCCTCATATTCTCATAAAAATCATATCCTAGACCTTGATTGAACTTGCAAATCTTGGATTGGTCTAGAATAAGATTAAGCTTCTTCTTGCCGCCTACAAATCTCTCGAGAGTGTTCATAAGATACTGACACTTCCGGAAGAGAGAGGTGCAAGAAGAGCAGGGAGAAGAAGAAACAGCAGGGGGTAAGGGAGCAGATGAAGAACCAACAGCAGAGGAACGAATTGCTTGTGCACGTACAGCAGACTCAGAATGGACAGTCCTACTGCTAGCAGGTTGGTTCACGTCGCTAGGCATCTCTACCTTACCCTGGGACTTCTCCCCCACACCATCAATCATATGACAACCAGATTGTGACTTCTCTAGTAAGTCCTTAGTTAGCTTCACACATTTGTCATTCAATGCAACGAGTTCAAGTTTTAGTTTATCACAATTAATGCATGGTGAGCTAACAGGATCCTTAGTCGCATACTGAGTCATTTTCTTGTTGTTGTCAATCATTTCTTGAAACTGTTTTGAGACAGATTCAAGTTCAGTAGTTAACTTGGGACAGTTCAAACATGAATCAATAGGCTCAAGTAAAGAAGCACTCAACTCAGCAATCTTGTGATCTGCCCGTTTTAGGTTCATCTTTAGATTATTACAACTTTCACAAGTCTCGGGCAGATCAAGCAGCATGGTATAAAGACCTCTAAAAGCATTGTCTTTATCCTCACATGAGGTGCAAGAAGTACTCTCAACAGGAGTAGATGAAGTATAAGCAATCCTACTCATTTCTAGTTCAGCCAACAGACTAAGATTCTCCACCTTAACACTATCAAGCTCGGAGGACAAACTATCGAGGGTCCGTGTCGCCTTTGTAGGGCTCGATGACACTGGGGAATTTGAAGTCTTCGGGCCACGCCGTCTGCTGTAGTCCTGCCGAAAGCGGGGACTCTGGATCGACGCGCCGCAGCGGGACACGGCTGGATGTGGGGGCGTCGCGGCTGTCCGCCCTTTCCGGCGTGGGCTCCGGCGCGACCACCGGCGCGGCCAGCTGGCTCCGAACCTCTTGTATGTCTCGGACAGCCCCGCGAAGATCCCCTAGCTCCTGCTGGAACGCTTTGAGGGCCGCCAGCAGGGCGCTTTCCACCGCCTGTGCGGGCGGGGCCGCCGGCGCGCCCAACGGACGGGTCGGCGCGGGCACGACCGCGTCGCGAGCTCCCGAGCTGCCGGTCGCTCCGTTGTGGCTACCTCGAACTACCCGGTCCGCGCTACCGGCGAGGGTTGCGGCGAGGGCGGCGAGGTTGGCTGCTGTCGCGTCGGCGGGGTCGGTCGTCGCCGTGCCGATGACGGGGTTGGTCGTCGCGGTGCCGGTGACGGGGTTGGTCGTCGCGGTGCCGGTGACATGGTCGGTCGTCGTCGCGGTGCCGGTGACGGGGTTGGTCGTCGCGGTGCCGGTGACGGGGTTGGTCGTCGCGGTGCCGGTGACGGGGTCGGTCATCGTCGCAGCGCCGGTGACGGGGTCGGTTGTCGTCGCAGCACGAGCGTCGACGTCCTCGACCACCGTGCCTGCGTCGTCGCTCACGCCCGCAGCAGCCGATGCCGAAGCCCTGGTGCCCATGCGACGCCCCGACCCGGCCGCCTTCTTTCCCCTCGCCGCCGTTGACGAAGCTTTTTTCGGTGCCATCCTTCTTCTCCCCACGGACGGCGCCAACTGTTGTGGTTACAGACCAAACAGAGAGAGAGATGGTAGTGGAGAGTTGGGAGAGAGTGATCGTAATGACCTGGCCCCCCATGGCCTGCATTCCATATATATATATATATATATATATATATATATATATATATATATATATATATATATATATATATATATATATATATATATATATATATATATATATATATATATATATATATATACATGGGGAGTGTTTTTACAATTATACCCTTACATCTGAGTATCCCCTTCAGGGGCACTTATGTCATTACACATGGCCTATTCTGGGCTTTATAATTTTCTACCAGGCCTGCTGGGATTAGGTGGGGGCCACCCCTACAACACTCTGCTTTTCTTCTTCCTTGCGGTGCCTCTGCTTGCTGCTGCCTCTGCTCTCTGCTTGCCTCTGCTTGCTGCTGCCCCTGCCCTTTGCTCTCTGCCTCTGTGTGCTGCCGCCGCCGCCCCTGCTCTGTGCTCTCTGCCTCTGCATGCTGCTGCTTGCTGCTGCCCCTGCTCTCTTCACTCTGCTTGATGGAGAAACCTGTAACAGAAGACATTTGTAGTTGAGAAATAGGAGCTATTAAGAAGTCTAGATAGTCTAAGAAGTACGAACTATAAGAGAAGACATTTAAAATTTAGAAATAGCATGCTCTACTTTAGTTGTCTTCTGCAGACTTGGAGGTGGAGTCTGGCACACATTGATTTGACTCCTCCATATATCGTTGAAGAGGATGTGAACTGTGAAGCATTTTCATTCTGTATGTCACCCCTCAGCACTTCGAGTCTTCCTACATATTTCAAAGTCATGCTTCCTAGACTGCTACTGTGCATGCCTATTTAATTTTGCTGCTGAATTCTTGGATGGTCAGCAAAATAACATGCCTAGTGAGTACTGACATTGATCAACCATGGTTACGGTTTAGTGGTGTTCAATGTTACTGGCATTAATTTGTGAAGATAGAATGATATTGTGCATCACTGACTTAGGGTATTGTATGAGGAATATTTTATTACCACCATCTAACTCGCCATGGCGGGCGCCTAGGTGTCCAGGGGCCCCATGCTCATCGTGACTTGCCAGAGCGCTATAACAAGTTAACCTTATACTTGTTAGATATGTATACATAGCTGTGTATTTACCCTATTGTATGAGGGGTTTTCTGCATATTTGCCACACCTGTACATGTATATATATTGGCCTATTGGCCTCATAATGAATACATGCGCTATTCATAACATGGTATCAGAGCTAGTCCCTAGGGTTTCGTCATACCTAGGGTTTTACCTGGCTTGCCGCGCTTGTTCTGCTTCCGTCGCTGTCTACTGCCGACTTCGTCTAGATTGGCTTAGATCCGACGGAGAGCTTGATCTGACGAAGATCTTGAGGTCGGCCGCCGCTGACTCCGCACCGACTGCCGACAAACCTTGAGGTCGGCCGCCGCCGACTCCGCCCGGATCTAAGCCGATCTGCCGTCGGTGAAGACCGCCGTCGCCGGCTCCCGCTCGCTCAAGGCCGCCGTCGCGGGCCGTCGCTCGAGGTCGTCATCGCGGGCCGCCGCTCGAGGCAGCCGTCCTAATCTAGGACATATCTTACTGAAAGGAACTCCATTCAGATTCATAATTCATGTGAATGCTATCAGTGTGGCCTTTTTATTTCTCTCTCTTGAACCAAACACAACGGAGAACAAGGGGGAACAAAATCCAACTAAACACACAAACAAAAAAGATACAATGAAGAGGCAATATTTTGCTTCAGTTTTCAGAATTAAGCTTTGTGCACGAATTTCACACTTTCAAAGCCCTTCCACTAGCACAAGATCAACCTAGGGTAAGGACAGCAAAGCCTGAAGCTCCCAGCACATTGGCCAAAATAAAGGTTATGTGTCGTAATAGCAATGCTACAGATTCTAAACAAATGGTGAAGTACTTTACCAGGGTTTCAAAAAATTGTCTTCCAAATTTCTCCTGGACCTTACCAGGAAGATAGTAACCGGTCCAATCATGGTCACAATTCATTTTTCTTTCGAACTTTCAACAATTGCGAATCCACATATTGCGAAATAATACTGCCGTGCCATTGCTTATACGGATCAGTTACCTCCTAACGCGTTCTTGGATCGAAAACGGTTCCTCCATGCTTCCTTCGGCTAGAATTATCCTCTGAAATGTATTTTGAGTCAATACTCAACATTACATTGTCATTGACACAACCTGATATGACAGTGACAAAGTGATAAGGAGAACAATTCTACAGGGGCTTCTTTGACAGATTGAAGAACCTACGATTATGTAGTGTCACCAGTAATAACCTATTTGCATATTAACATATTAAATATCTGATCGTCCAAAAACTAACTTGGCCAGGCATAATCTAGACTAATGTAAAAACGGGAAGTTTTCTTTACTACATCCACCCCATTTGTGTACACAAGATTTACGACCGTTCGGTTAGTTGAATCTAATGGCTTAGATTTAGAGCTGGCCCGTTAAATGACTGGATGATCCGAAGTATCGTGGGCATACATCTCTTTCGATCGGAGGGCTGGTATGCAAAGTTAGGTCCTTGCCCTAAAATCACTCCTATGCAATTAACATGCAATTAAGGTATTGGGTCAGTTGAGGTGAAAAGTAGTGGTTTATGACTGAAATTGTATTGTAGCTGGCTGAAATTACATTGTAGTTAATAATGGCTTATTTGGTATAAGTAAAATTAAAAAAAAATTAAAAATAGAAAAAATATGTTAGCCCATCACGGATAATGTAAACGAACACATAAAAAAGAACCGGCAAAAAAGCTTAAAAAGTCAAAAAACCAGAAAAACGAAATTTATGAATAATAAAAAAATAAGTCATAAGCTAAAACTGAAACGAGCAAGATCTAAATATGGCATTTAAAATGCAATTAGCACGGCCTAGATGGAAATACCATCCTGCCAATTCACTAATTCCATTAATTAGCATAATCTAATCCCCTCCCCTCTAATCCCTCCTCAACCAGCTAACCAAGTCCCAACACCGCAACACCCATGACGCCTCCATGTCCGCATCTGGTATCCCACCTCTCGCTTCGGCCACGCCGTGCCCTCCCCACGCAGATCTCCTTTGCTTCCTCCCGCCACCGTACTACAATTGCTTTGCCTCCTCCTCCCTCGATGCCACCATCACCTTTTGAGGTGTTGAGGCCATGCCCTCTTTTATTTTCTCATCTACATGATGTTTTTGTAGAGCGGTGCTTAGCATAGGATGACTAGCATGGATTAGCTCCGTTAAGGTACTATTGGTTTGACATTATAGTTTGTGGTTCCAAGGGAAATGAGTTACGGACTACTACTTTGTTTTTCGAACAATTGGTCACACCAAACACAAGTGTCAGGATGTTACTGTAGCAATCAAACTGGTATTTTCCCTGTTTTCTTGCTAAATATTCTAGGAAAGTGCAAGGTTATTTTGTATTTTGTTTAAAGAAAACATATATATTATGATGCCAATAATAAATGGCGTGGCTCTCCATTGAGTTCACCGTTTCTTGGTAAATTTGTTTATTGAATCTTGATCCCTTGGCAAATCACTATCATTTGGATGGAGTTAATTTGCTTAGTAATTAATTTAGTTCTTATAAAGCTGAATTAGATGCCTGATTATGAATGGTTCCATGTTTTCCAATAAAGCGATAGAAAATCGATGGGTCCTCTGCCGAGCAAACATTGTTAGAATGATCTCAGGGGATTTGGCCCAACGGCCAAATCCCCCCTTGCTCGCGCCCTGATCGGGGGCGCCCAGCCCATAATGGCTGGTGGGCCCCTGTCGCCAGCGCCATATAAAGAGGTGGGGGCCGGGGCGGCACAACTGACGAGGTTGACCGTGCCGCCGCCAGACCCACCGAAAACCCTAACCGATCTAGAGGGGAGCGCTGTAGCGACGGGAAGCTCCACCGGCTCCTCTGCGTCTTCTCCAGATCGCCGCCGCCAGGAGCCGCCACCGCCCGGGACGCGCAGCCGCCAAGGAGCTCCGCGCCCTTCTCCGACCGTCGCTGCCCGTGCGCAGACTCCACCGAGCGAACCCGAGATGACCACCTCTACTTCCTCCACATCCGACGGTTAGTCCCCTCTCTCCCCTCGGCATTGCCTCAAGAACACGAAGAACCTAGAGAAAGGATAGACCCCGCTAGATCTACCCTAGAGATCCCTAAAGACCTAAAAGAAACCTATACAAACAAACATGTGTTCAAGTTATGTGGCAATTTCTTTATGCCGCCGATGCTGGAAATGACAACTCTCTTTCGAGGGTGAGAGTGATCTATGGAGCAGTTGCTTGAATGATTGTTGGTACTTGGCGCTTCACTTGTTTTCTTGGGATGAAATGAATGATAAATAAATAGAATTTCTGACCAAAAAAATCTGGCAGGTATCCTGTTTGGATGTATTGGAACTTTTTACATAGATGAAATGAACGATAAATAGATAAGAGTTTTTAACCAAAAAAACTAAATATATTTTTTCCCTAAGAATTGCTATGTTTTTTTTACTAATTGTACCATGTAGAAAACTACATAAGTGGGAATCATCTCATTTTTAATCCTTTTGTAGAGCATGGCGATTGATAATGTTGGTTACTTTGCATTTTTCTCTCTATGAGTGTACAAGAAGGATTTATAAATTTGGGATAAATTATATTACAATAGATATAGTTTCTTAATTTTTGAATATGATTATATATTTCGTGCTATATATATTGCGAAAAATGTGCACGATTACTAGTTAAGCAACAACTGCTATGCATTCATCTTTATGGTGCATTTATCATATACTCAAACTAAAAAAGTCGTGAAATATTCTGGAAAAACAAATTTAGATATACTTCATAGTTTACTCTACCTATGTATAAAATTTTAATTTTAAATTTATTTTATGTTCAAAGTACTAAAAAAATAATTATGATAAATTTGATCTCTTCACATTTATCATATTTTTCTATTTTATGTTACTGTTAATATAGGATGAAGTTAAACTTAAAAATTTATATGTAACTTAAAAAAATTCATGACTTTTTTAGTTTAAGTGCACAATAAGAATGAGTGCATAATAGTTTTTGCCTAATAGTTATATGTAACCATGTATCAACACATTCAAATAGTACAAGGACACACCGAAAAACAACGCCAAGTCATGCTTCAGATATGATTTAGTAAACATCCAAGACCAACCAATTAAAAAGGAAATACACGCACTTTCTTGGTCAAGTAAAGAATGCTTCCACTCATCAAGAACTCATCAAATGCTTTAAGTTGAGGTGGGCGCATATCCAATATAGCCGGAGCAGTTAATCTCCTCAGCAGATTGGTTCCATGACAGAAAACCTGCACAATTCTGTTCAAGCAATGAACCAAATTTCCATATTCCAACACCTCGTATAGCCGCTAAGCTTCACCATTCAAAATATAATCTTTCTGAGAAAGATGCTTCAGATTGCACTCATGCTACGTCAACACACAATAAAAAAACAAAAATTTCCCAAGGAGGCCTATTTACATGTAGGAGGCCATGCTCCGCACATCCATCGGCATGAAGGCCAGCACTAACAGCAGGACGAGCAGGCAGACTGGCAAGAGGAGCAGCAGCGACGGCGGTGGCGGCAATGGAGGCAGTACCAACGGCAGTACGAGCAATGACACGGTGAGGCAAGCGAGCACGAGGAACGCTTCGATACTGAAGTAATTCGATGCGACTACCTTCTTGTCGGCAGCAACATTTGCCTGCTGCTGCTGCTGCTGCAGATGATGCCTCTTTGCAGCATTTGTTCTGAGCAACACAGGGCTCCTCTGCCTAGCAATTCCTCCTTCCATTGCACCAATTTGGCTAGCCATTTGTTTGTTCTCTGGTGTATGCAGATCAGTGGGTGTCCAGGAATCGAGATGGATGAGATATCTTGTGGTTTCTGAAGGTTCTGATCAGATCTGAAGTCCCTGTGACTGAGTTGCCCATCATATGCTTTGGAAGAATTGCACCTGGAGAGAGAGAATCTGTGAGAAGAATCAAAATATTAGATGGTAAGCACATCATGTCCACTATGAACCAAACATCAAGTATGTCATATGGCACCCAAAAAATCAAGAAAAACAATACAAGTTCAAACTTTTTTATGCAAATTTCAAGGGAAAAAGAACTAGATGAAACCCAGTTACTTCAAAGAACGTGATGAACCAACCTAAAGAAACGTCAATAATCACAAAAACAATCGGAAATTACGCAAAATCACACACCAAGAAAGAGGTACCTTGGGTCCTGAACCTGGCATTGTCGTTCTGTCCGTGTTACGCATCCACATGAACGAATTCTTCCCCCTTCTAGCTCCCCCACTCCTCGGAATTAATACTTCCAATCACAAATGGAGAACGAGAACCGAGGAATTCCATAAGGCGGAACAAGAGACTCGGTCTCGGATTGGATTCCGCCACCGGCACCAAAACGGAATTGGAATTGCGTGGGGAGTAGCAGGAAAGCGAGGAGAGAACAAAGGGGATCCCCTGATGGCGAGGTAGGTATCGTCCGTGTACCCTCTTTTTGGCGATGGATGCTGCTGTGGATGGATGGATGGAAATGGGGGAAAGATCAGCATGGTGACAGAGAGAGGGAGGGAGATTTTATGAGTGGGGTTGGTGTGGAAGGGCATTGCAGCTTCCTTCGAACCTTGGAGCTTGAGGGGAGGAGGATGAGCAGAGGGACGGATTCATTGCATCTAGGACCAGCATGTGTTGGGGAGCAACCCATGGATGCAAGTGGGCTTGGTGTGGACCTCCAGCTTTCTTTTCCTCCATCAGTGCACGTAAAAAAGTAGTTGCCCGTAATTTTTCATACAAAATGGAAGCGTGTCTGTATGACATCCTATAATTTTTTAATTATAGGATGGACAATAACTCATCCTAAGATTCTTTGGCTCTGATCAACTCAACTTCGACTTCTGGCTTATTTTTCACTATTCATAAGTTTCGTCTTTTTCTGAACTTTTGGCTTTTTGTTGAGCTTTTTTGCCGGTTCTTTTTTTCCCCGTATTTGTTTGTATTATATGTAATGGGCTAACATTTTTTTATTTTTAAATTTTTTAAATTTAATTATGCTAAATAAACCTCTGTCAGCTACAGTGCTTTTTTCAACCAGCTTCAGTGTTTTCAGCCATAAGCCACGAGCTTTTCAGTCGAACCGATCACCACCTTTGTGTGTGCCTTATATACCCTAAATTTATGGGCTTAGGAGAAACAGCTATACTCTCTCCTAGTATCAGCAAAAATCTTACATGACAAATCTTATATACAGCTAAGAGCACACCGTATCCTATATGACAAATCTTATATACAGCTATCAGCACACCGTATACGTGCCCTTAGTCTCAGGGTCTTGATTGAGATTACTTACCCTAATTGCAATTAGCATTTGTTTGTTAGCAGCACTGTAAGTCTTTACTGATGTGGATTTTGAAGGGTTTTGTATTTTTTTTTTCAGTAGATGTAAGCTAATTGATGTTGCATCCGTCTGTTAAGGGCCTTTTGGAATCTAGGTCCTCTGTTTTCCTTAAAAATTCTACAAAGCAAAGAGACCCTAATGTTAGAGGTGAAATACCACTAACTATATGTCGATGGGCTATGTTGGTCATTAATACTGTAAGTCTTGTCGAGAGGTGATAAACGCTGGCCCAAGAGGATTACGAGTCAATATATTGTGTTCCTTCAGAAGCTAAACTTGTTAGACAAATATTTTTGCAGCTTGGCTAACAAGACTTCGAATCAATTAGGAAAATAAGAAGGTGAGGAGGAAGCTATGTTCATTTTATGATATTTGGTATGTTAGGATTGACCTTGCATATATAATTTGTTAATGCAATGATAATGTATTTGAACTACCTTGATCTTCTAGAAGGTTTAATGATACTCTTCATTTGTGATGAAAAATGTTGGCATAATATCTTCTCTTTCCAAGACAAAATTTTGCCAAACATGATTTTTTTTTTTAGATGCCAAAGAGTTCCTTTTTTTTTAAGATGCCAAAGAGGGCTAGTTAGTAAGCATTTGACTTGTATCGACTCGAGTACTGTTAGACTACGAGCTTGCCAACTTTTTCTGGAAGGAATCAAGGAATAATAATAATCCTACAAAATACTGCCCCATTAATATCTCTGTACCAAGATACTAGTTGTTCATTTCCAAAAAAAAAATGTAACTAAAATAAATTCAGACCATTTTATTTGCATTTGGTCTCTTCTCTAGTGTAGTAGCTCCCCTGGGCACCTTTTTTTTTCTCGTGAGATCGCTCACTTGCTCTGCAAAGTTCTTGTTCTTATCTTCATATAGACAAATATATATAATAATCTTTATATCATCTATAGACAGTATTAAAAATAATTTATACAATAATTGTCTTTTTACATATATCTATAAACAACTCCTCTATATACAAATATTTATTTCTTATGTTATAATTGACTACTGCATAAGAGACGGCTCAATTTTCTATGTTATAATATTTATTTCTTATGTTATACATGACAAGATTTACAGACAGTTAACATCACACATTGTACATACTCTAAAAACATAAACATGCACATCCTAATAAGTAATCACAATCAAGATTGCTTAAAAAAATTACAAATTCGTATATGTACACTCTTTTTTTATTTTGGCAATTTATCATCTTCAAGGGACAATTCAACACTTGTGTTGTTAAATTGGTGCAGATTGCTCGTTCATTCAAGTTTACTGAAATTAGCTCAGTACAAGTAGCACCGGTAAGATACATAAATTGAGAATTGACTTCAAAGCATCTCGCAGAAAAATAACTTATAAGTACTCGAGTAAAAAAATTAGGGATTTTGATGGAATTTTGTGACCATTATAAATAAATACCCTCTCAAAAAGAATCTTAGAAGTAAATATGCTAGATTACCAAAATGAACGGGCCGTGCCCCTGCTTCCAAGTTACAACGGCTGTCACAGTCGGGTTTTTATATACAGGAGTGTTTGAACTATGTACCTATTTATATTGACTTTTATTGACAGTTTTTTACTGTGATTAATAAATGATAGTGGCTGATAAATAGTAATAGCTTATAAATAGTAGCGCACTATATAAGACATGCGACTTATGAAATTGTGATATAATAAAATACAAAATTTGTTACAATATATAAAAATAAAATGTAGTGGCTAATAAATAGTGGTAGCTGATAGAAGCGATTTATAGAAACTACGATGTTTACATTGGTTTCTAAAAAAAATTAGAAATAGAAATCAATAGGAAGATACCGTAGTTTTGTTGCGCCCGTGCATGCATTTAGAAAAGCTGACTTGTCATTGTCAGGAAGATTGTTTGCACAACTTGGCAGGGAAAAATTCGAGTTTAATATATCGGACGCTGGAAAAGAAAAAAAAAATCTTAGTTTGCGTTTGCCATTGGACAATTGGCCACATGGGGCTATGCTAATAATAGAAAGGAACAGAACATAACAAGGTTCATGTAGCCCGTATAGGAGTTGATTGTACTGTATACGCAATTACGGTTCATCTCTGTTGCATTAGATTATATCCGATGTAATGCATCTTGGTTTGAAGATGTCAGGGTAGAATGTACTATCCCGTTTTTTTAATTTATAATTTTTTTCAATAAATAAATGAGATAATTTTTCTATCATCATTTTAAAATGATTTGTTGATTTATTAACATTCGATTTGTTTACACAACTGCTTTCCTTAGGAATAAAAATGCACCCGCTGTTACAAATATTTTCAGCCGTACAATAGATCGACAGGTGAAGAGCGGATGGTCTGGAATCATATCCTCAATTTATTTTTTACACACTATCGTATTATCATTTCGAAAAGCATCTAAACACTTGTATTTATCCTTACTAATCTTTAAACTACCACCATCAATCCCTATTCCCTTCCATGAGTTTGCAGTTCTCATGGAAAATTCCGTCAAGAATTTGCAATGCGCCAACCAAAACTGCAAGTACTCCCTCCAATTTAAAACGTGGGTTATTTTAGAACCTGTATAGGTTAAATATTTTTTTAGTTTAATCATCGATGTATAAAGAATATCAAGATTGATAATATAAAATTATTATTATTATTACATTCATCATTAAATATATTTTTATACTGTATAATTACTTTTATTTAAAATAATATATTTTTATATAAATTAATAGTAACGTGTCAATGTATAAACAACTTGAAAGATTTGGAATAGGAGAGAGTAAGATCCCGCACATTTCGGTTTGAGTTTCTGGCTTCTGACTTATTTTTCACTATTTCTAAATTTTGTCTTTTTTGGCTTTTTAGTTTTTTTGTCGGTTCTTTTTTTTCCTGTATTTGTTTGCATTGTCCGTGATGGACTAAACTGTTTTTTCTATTTTTAAAAACTTTTAAACTTAGTTATGTCAAATAAGTCACTATTAGCTATAGTGTAATTTCAGTCATTACAGTATAATTTTAATTATAAATTAACTTATTTTAGCCCAATACACAGTCCTTCTAGAATCACCTAATACACAGTCCTTCTGGAATGTGCTGACCTATAGAAAACGAGCGAGCCTACTCCTAGTAGCGGAAGAAAGGCTAGCGAGGATCTCACGCAACAGTGACCCAGAGAGAGAGAGAGAGAGAGAGAGAGGAAGTGGGTGAATCTATGGACGGCGACTCCAGCTCCCAAGGTTCAATGCACCGGCTGCTGCTCTCAACAGTCTACTGTACTCGCAATAAAGGCCTGCCTTTGGTTGCCGGAGATGCGCGGCTCGGGGGCCGCCAGGTGGCCGGTTGCACGTCACGGTGCTTGCGGCGTGCGGACGTGTGGTCGCAGGCAGGGGGGAGAGAGAGGGGGGGCTCAGATCGCAACGTGACCGTACTGTTAGCACTGTACCTGATCGACCTTGAGATTTTTTTATCTCTCTCTCACGAGCTTTGTGTGTGTGGTTCGGGGCCTTCCGTTGCTCCGCTCGCCACGGTTGGCCTGCCACATGTCAGCTCTATTCGGTTGGTGTTACATCGTTTCGCCACCGTTGGTTCTGGACTTTTCGGTACGAATAATCTATTTTTTATTCAAAATTACAGAAATATACCCGCGGAATTTTTTTTACAAAAATAGGCTCAAGTCGCTCAATGGGAGGGCGACTGGAGCCTATCGCCCAACCAGGGGACGACACAGTTCCTGTCGCTCTCCCATTGGGCGACTGCATCCAGTCGCCCTCCCATTGGGCGATTTTCATGCAGTCGCCCAATGGTTGGGCGACTGCACTCAGGGGCCGAAAAAACCGTTTGTACCGATCATTTTATATACCGATACAATATAAACAACTAGTCTGAAAAGATAAAATAGCAAAATTCTATATGACTTATATATACTTATTTGAAAGGTTTCGATGAGATCTACAACTTTTCAGTTAAAGTAAAATCCAAATTCCGAAAGAAAGACCAAGAAAAAGAGCAAAAACAGAAACCAAAAACTTACGACGTAGGTTTAGATCCAAAGATGGCCGATTTTCGAGGTCTTGGAGGGCGACAAACGCAAGCTGGTCGTTTTTATTGGATTGGGCTCGTCGTTAGCTTTCCAACGAGTACAAGAACGTCGAAAACGGACACCGTATGCAAAAGTTATGCCCGTTTTACTGAAGGTGTGTCGGAAACAGACTGAAACTGCTATAACTTTTGATCCCGTGGCCGAAATTGCTCAAATTTTTTTCTAGAGGCTGTTGGATGTATGAAGAACAGCTCCACCAACTTTCACTATTTTTGGCGAAGATTTGATGCACTTTCCAAATTTCGGCAAAGATGGACTCTTTCCTCTCTTTTTCTCTCGGGGGCCTGGGTGCAGTCGCCCAACCATTGGGCGACTTTCATACAGTCGCCCAATGGGAGGGCGACTGGATGAAAGTCGCCCAACGGTGGGGCGACTGCAATTAATCGCCCAACGGTTTGACGATTTTTCAGTTGTCGCTGCTGGGTTGGGCGAAAAGCTCCAGTCGCCCAACCATTAGGCGACTGAAGCCTATTTTTGTAAAAAAAATTTCCGCAGGTATATTTCTGTAATTTCGAATAAAAAATGGATTATCCGTACAAAAAATTACTGCGATGGATCTGTGCGTTTTTAAATTGTGTGAAAAAATTATTTTAATAAACCGTTTCAAAAAAATATCTTAATAAATCGTTTTGAAAAGATCGTATAACAATAGTTTCATTTATTTATTTTAGGGAAGATATAGTTATAGATTGAAAAGAAGGAACCTCGGGTTATGCTGGACAAGATGCTGGGCAGCCTATGAGCTCATCGCGTGTATCACACTGTAGCACACCCTTTTCAATTCTAACCCCTCGTGTTTGAAATTACAAATCTAACTTTCTTCGTAACATGGTATCATACCTTGACAGAAGACCTAGCATAAATAAGTGCGGCAGATGATGAGCCCCATCAGCCTACCGCGCCGCGCCGCCTGTGCATTGCGGCAGGTGGTGGTGCCGATCTCGGGTCGAGTTCCATCAGCCTATCTCTAGGTCGACCGAGCCGGATTTGATAATCGAAATCGCCATTTGCATTTGGGTAGGGAGAAAGATATGTAATTAGACTGAGTGAGGAATGCAGCACGCAGTTCTTTTACGCTACATGTGTTATCTCAACGTAACAAGATACATCTTCAAATTTTGGGCTTAAAAATTGAAACTAACGCCAAACAATAGGTAAGATGAAGCTAGGCGCCTTATGCCTAACTGTCCTAAATCCATTCTGAACCAGAAGCCAGGTAAAATGGACTTCTTGCACTTACAAGCTAGCTAAAAGTTTTAAAGGCGTTCTTATTGACTTTTATTGATGGTTTTTGGTTATGGTATATATATTTTAGCTACAAATGAATAGTACCGATTGAAAAAATAGTTTTTAGAAGGAATGATGAGCAGTGAAAAAAGTAAGAGAGAGATGTGTGTACGTAACGATAGCGAGAGGAGTAGGGATGCATGATACATCTGTAACCCCTTGGCTTATCCTGAAGTGAGATGATAGCGAGAGAAGTGAAGAAGCCGCTTCAAAAAGCCGAATGTTTATATTGGCGTTTAGCTTTTCTATCTAAAAATTAGAAATAAAAATCAATATGAATATGCTTATTAGAGGAGCTAAAGCTTGATCAAACAAGCGCTTACGTGTCTACATATTATATCGATCCTTCAAAAGTATCTACATATCAACCCACAATGAAAAAATGCGCAATTATGAAGAAAAGCTAAGCATTGACTCCACAAACTTAGATAGTGGCGGTCCATATTGCTCAACGTACCTGCTCCAAAAGCTTTAGATAATGGTGGCCCAAATGCTCATATGTCAACACCACTATTGTGGGTATGGCTCTCTTGCAAACTTATATTTGTTCGTTGCATATTGACAAGCAGACAACTTAAGTTAGTTGGTCACTGATTTTGTAGCTCCTCCGTTTTTAGGAACAGGACCATCGTATATCCCATAACAGTCTAGGAGTTCAGTTACGAACAGAAGACGTATCATACTACTCATGAACATTTAGAAATGCCTAATAATAAGACCTAACAGTCAACTTTAGGAATTTTAATCGGCATCCAAACCCAAAACTTAACTTACAATCAGAAGAACCGAAGAAAACTCCCATAAGAATGCTTGAGTGCAGTCGTAACCCTAACACGAATACTTGCAACATTCTTTTTTCTCTTGATCTCTGTGTTGAGAAAAATTAAGCAAGTCTGAGTATAACCAACCGTACTCAACAAGTCACATGGGAAAATAGTATATAACTACTTGCTAGAATTTCCCAAGAGATAGGGATATATGGATTTTATTAAGGTATTTATAGATGTAATTTTATTTATAAATATATTTAAATACAGAAAATAATAACTTGTCAAGAAATTAGGGTTTCAAAACTTGACTACTTGATCTCAATATTTTCAAATCATTTCCAAATCTACTTATACTTCGCAGTTGGAATCATTCATTAAACACAACTTTATTTACCAGAAGCACAGTGTATTTGAATACCATTTATAATTGACTCTGCAGAGTTTCCCAGCTTTATCCACAAAATATCTTAACTCCTACGACAGAGTTAAAAAAATAAGGTTTTTCATTGCTCAATTCTTTATATAGCCTCTACCTATTATGTGCTATTTCCCAACAAACTCGAGTGGCCTATTGCCTCGCCTGATTTGTAGTGGATCTACTGTTGTATGGTTAACTCCCTCCCATACATACCTTCCTTCTCCCTCTTTCTCTTTGTAGATATTCAATCGAACTTGAGCAGTTACTAAATCAGGTTTGACGAATCAACGCTTGTGGTTCAATGATCACTATATTCTTTACTTAGCATAAGTTTTTAGTCCTTATATTTTTCACTGAGGCATTTTTCATTCACAAACTCTTATCTTAGTGCCCATCCGCACTACCACCTTTTCAGTCCAAGCCTCCACCCTAGAATAAGGTCACGGGACCTAACCATCTCGTGGCTTCTCATGATATCTCCTTATTCTAGAACCACTTTTGAAGTTCTATCAGCAAAGTGCTAAGTCTTTTAGTAGTGTAAAACTATTGAGTTTCTGGTCTACCATGATTATTTAAATAGTATTTATAATAATGCTAAGTCTTTGTCAAGGTGAATATAGCCATCAAATTAAATTGGACTTTATCAGGTGGTAGGACATAACTAATATCATGTCATTCTAAACATTTATTGTATACAAAATATCAGTGCGCAAATAACATAATGAAAATATTGATAATTAAATAATTAAAGGAATGTAGGCTCAATATGATCAAACATATGTAACTTGCCTCTTTGTCCATAGTCTCTAATTATCTTACTGCAGTCTTCAGATTGGATACTGACTTCTTTAATTGCTCCTATAGCTTTTCTATTAACCAACTCATTGGGTCTAAATACTAGCGTGGAAAACAAATGCAAATGAGTTCCTTCTTTGCAGCATGCAAGCTAGGAACAAAATACAATAAAATAACCAAAAAGATATAAAGAAAATATGTTCGGGGTCAAGGTTTAGGTGATGTGTGGTTTGGTTGAACAGAGTTAGGATTAGGTTAGATCGGATTCGAGATGGTCAAGAAGTATATAGGTGTTATATGGATTTCTGTGAATGATCATGAGTATGGACAGTGTTAGGTTTGGGGCTGAGATATCATCTAGATGGTTTGGAGTTTTGTCGGAGTCTAAGATGGTGGAATGGAGCTGGGAAGGGTGTAGACGGGTTGAAGATGATCAAAATGGGTGTATATATATATATATATATATATATATATATATATATATATATATATATATATATATATATATATATATATATGTGTGTGTGTGTGTGTGTGTGTGTGTGTGTGTGTGTGTGTGTGTGTGTGTGTGTGTGTGTGTGTGTGTGTGTTTAGGGTTTCGGTGAATAGTGACAGATGACACAGTACCGGATACAGGTTCGGAATGGTATATGGACTGGTTAGGGTTTCATCAGAGCATATTTAGGTTAAGTAGAGTTGAAAGGGATTTCACGGCTCAAAATGGTTTAGATAGGTATATCTATACCTAATTGGTTTCGGTGAATGATAAGAGTTCAAAATGAATTAGGTTTAGGGTTTGGAATAGTGTTTTAGTGGTTTTGGGTTTTACCGATGTCTAATATGGGAAAACAGGGCTGGGAATAGGGTAGATGAACTCGAAATAGTCAAAAATGGATATACTTTGTAATTTTTGGGTATGGGTGAACAGTAACTGTATTTTACTGTTCATCGTGGGTTTTTACTGTTTACAGTGGGTCCGATTGCTACAGTCATTATTGGGTTGTCGTCGCCGTATTCGGAGAACAGAGGAGTCTCGAGTACTCGGGTGGGTTCACGTACAACTAACAAGGTCAGAGCGAATGGTTGAGGTTCGACTTCAAGCGTGAAGTCGACAGAGATCAGACGACGTCCGAGTAGCTACGGAGATCGGACGATAATCGAGTAGCTTAAGAGCATCGAACGACGTTTGAGCAGTTTAGGAGCATTGTACGATGATCAAGCGGCTTGGGAGCATTAGATGGCGCTCGAGCTGCTTGGAAGCATCAGACGATGTTCGAGCGGCTTGGGAGCATCGGACGGCGTTCAAGCAGGGTTGCTCAAGACTCGAAGCGGTACGACCAAAGTTTCTTTCGATTACAAAACGGTCGGGGGATTCCAAGCGGAGGAGTGGTCGGAAGTTCCGCGGTACGTAGCGATCGGAGGATTCATGGTCGAAGACAACAATTTGCATCCATGGGTGGGTTCCTGGTGCTACAAGGGTTCCATTTTTGGGTTCGGGAGCAGCTGGAATTCAGGTGATCGCCAGTGGTGAGGTCTTCCTTTCTCGGGACTTTTGAATGGCACAATGGGTAATGGTGGGCTAAGAGGATAATAGCATTAGGGTTTAAGCATCTCTAGGGTTAGAGGAGGCTTAGGGAAGTGACGGCTCGGTCGGGGATCTCCGAGTTGGGCTACCCACAGTGATAGTCTTTGGTCGGGCAGTGAACTTCGCTGACTGAGAAGAAGGCTCTCGGAAAGCTATGGCAATAGTTCGGTGGTGCTCCTTAGAGCATAAGGGTGCTACAAGCTAAAACAATTGAAAAGTAATCGACTAGATAACATGAATTGGAAATCAGCTTACTTTGGGGTTTTCCGGTGATCGCCGATGAAGTTGTGGTCGAGGGCTCAATTAGAGTGTGAAGGTGGCTCACTGGATACCGGTGCTTTGCTTTGAAGGGACTTGGGGCTTTAAATAGGGTGAGGAAGGCGGTTTGGTACAGTGTTCGGTTCATGGCGGCAATGGCGCATGGCAGAGTCGAGAAGGCACGAGGAGGCATGTCGTAGTTGGCTGAGGGGATTTGTGTGCTTCCTCAAGCTGGGCATTGCGGTGGTCAAAAGGTGTTAGGTCGGCTGTAAGGGGAAGGTACAATGAGAGCGCAGAGAGAGAGAGAGAGGTGAGACGGTGGGGAGTGAGGCGGTGACGAGGCTTGTCCAAGTAAGGTTTGTGGTAATTAAGGGTTATGGTACAACAACTCAAGTTAGCAGCGGTGGGTTCCAAGGTGCTTGAATTTGCGGCGCATAGTTGTTAGCCGTGAGAAAGAGTAGAGAAGGCGGGAAGAGCAGGCATAGTGGCGGCTACTCTGACACGCAGCCGGGAGCATTTAGGGGGGGGGGTCAGAGGTGTGATAGGCAAGGGAGTACGGTCTCTAACCATTTGCAGTGGCGTGATAGCAGCAGGAAGAAACGGGAAGGCATGACAGTGGAAAGATCAGGATGTTAGGTCCTTAATCATCATGCATTAGACTTAACCCTAGAACTGAACATGAACACCTAGGCATGAGGAGTTAGGGGGCAAACTCACGGTCGCCGATGAACGCCATGGAGTGAAGACCCGTGCCTGCGTGATGCAGGCGTGAGGTAGAGTCGGTGCGGTGCAGAGGGTCGTCGACGGCGAGGTCCTGCAGTGGCGGCGCCGGCCTTCCCGTTGCTAGCAGCGCTTAGGAGATCGGTTGTCACTTAGGGTTTGTTCGGGGTGATGAACTCTCACGGGAACGAACGTCGTAGTCGTGAGAGGCCGGAACCCATTCTTTTTATAGCGCTGCGCAACGGGGGACCGTAACCAAAAGTCGGTTAGGCACCCCCGATCAAGGCGCGAGAGAAAAACGGGAGACGTGGGCATCACCCCACGTCTCTTTCAACCGTTTTAGCCTGAGATCAAAATCCAACATTCTCCCCCTTGATCGTAAGGCTAAACATCATAAGCCCTCTCTCAATAAAAGTTCACACCAAAGTAATGCGTCACAACAGTCAATTAAGTACCGCTGGACATCAGTACTTATAGTGATCCATTCTATATTGATCGGATAACATAATACTTCATGGGAGTTGGTTACTTTATATGGTCCTCTTATTCCAGGATCACAGGCTCTCCAATAAACCCATGCCGGCAACATGATCACGAAAAATATTGGGTGGTAAGCCTTTTGTGAGCGGATCCGCAAGCATAAATTTAGTTCCAATATGCTCAACCTTAATTGTTTGATCCTGGACTCTATCTTTCACAACATGATACTTTATGTCAATGTGCTTGGCAGCTGCACTTGACTTGTTGTTACTCGAATAGAAAACTGCGGGTTGATTGTCGCAGTACAAAATGAGTGGTCTAGAAATGCTGTCTACCACTCTTAATCCCGGGATAAAGTTCTTAAGCCATACAGCCTGCCCGGTAGCCTCATAACATGCCACAAATTCAGCCTGCATTGTCGACGATGCAGTAAGTGTTTGCTTCACACTTTTCCATGAAATTGCTGCTCCTGCGAGGGTGAAAATATAACCTGATGTGGACTTCTTAGTGTCTTTACACCCTGCAAAATCAGCATCAGAATAACCGACAACCTCAAGGTTATCGCTTTTTCTATATGTGAGCATGTGACCTTTAGTGCCTTGCATATAGCGCAGGACTTTCTTAACAGCTTTCCAGTGGTCCGGTCCTGGATTTGACTGATATCTGCCAAGCATCCCGGTAACAAAAGCTAAATCAGGGCGTGTACATACTTGAGCATACATAATACTTCCGACAGCAGAAGCGTAAGGTATAGCCTTCATCTGATCAGATTCATAGTCATTCTTTGGGCATTGAAATTTCCCAAACTTATCGCCCTTCACAATAGGAGCAGGCGAGGCAGAGCATTTATGCATATTGTATCTCTTTAGTACTCTGTCAATGTATGCCTTTTGTGATAAACCTAATATTCCTTTGGACCTATCCCGGTGAATTTCAATACCAAGAACATAAGATGCTTCACCGAGATCTTTCATGTCAAAATTGGACGAGAGAAAACTTTTAGTTTCCCCCAGCATGTCCACACTGCTGCTGGCCAATAATATATCGTCCACATAAAGAATTAAGAAGGTGTAATTACTCCCCCTAAACTTAACATATGTACAATTATCAACATCATTCTCCTTAAATCCAAATTTCCTTATGACTTCATCAAACTTAAGGTACCATTGCCTAGAAGCTTGCTTCAGGCCATATATGAATTTCTTTAGCTTGCATCCCAAATGTTCCTCGCCTTCCACGACAAAACCTTCCGGTTGTGTCATGTAAACGTCCTCATACAAGTCGCCATTCAGGAATGCAGTCTTAACGTCCATTTGGTGCAACTCTAAATCAAAATGTGCTGTGAGCGCCATTATGATTCTAAGAATCTTTAGTTGAGACAGGAGAAAAGGTTTCATTATAGTCAATGCCTTCTCTTTGCGTAAACCTTTTTGCTACAAGTCCCGCCTTAAACCTTTCGATATTCCCTTTGGAGTCACGCTTGGTCTTGTAGACCCATTTGCAGCCTACTGTTTTGGCTCCATTAGGAATTTCCACTAAGTCCCATACGTCATTAGCGCCCATAGACTCAATCTCATCTTTCATGGCATCTAGCCATTTAGATGAATCCTTATTCTTCATTGCTTCCTTATAAGAGCTAGGATCATCTGCCTTCCCAAGATCATCCTCATTCAAGTAAACCTCATAATCACTTGGGATAGCAGATCTCCTCACTCGTTGTGATCTCCTGACAGGTTCATTAGTAGGCTCATCAGGTTGTTCATTAATTGTCACAGAGGGCTGTGAAGGCTCAGCATTAGGTATTGCACTTGTATTTTCAGAGCCCTCAACAGAAGGAGTAGCCACAGAATTAACTGGAGATGCAACAGGAGTTGCAACTACAGGATCAACTATGGGCACAACCACTTGGGGCACAGGAAAATCAGTCTGTCGGATTAGCGGTGAAGCAACATAAATCTGTTTCTCCTCAAGATCAATTTTCCTGGGCTCCAAGTCCCCACTGATGCCATCATTTTCCAAGAACACAGCGTGTCTTGTTTCTACAAATTTTGTGGTACGATCTGGACAATAGAATCGGTACCCTTTAGACCTGTCAGGGTAGCAATAAAATGGCAACTCACAGTCTTGGGATCTAATTTCCCAATATGTGGGTTAAATATTTTAGCTTCAGCTGCACAACCCCACACATGGAGGTAGTTCAAACTAGGTTTTCTCGCAGTCCATAATTCATAAGGTGTTTTAGGCACCGATTTACTAGGAACCCGATTGAGTATATGTGCAGCGGTCTTTAATGCTTCCATCCATAACTTTACAGGCAAAGTGGAGTAGCTCAACATACATCGAACCATGTCCATAAGTGTGCGGTTTCTTCTTTCCGCAACTCCATTTTGCTGGGGATCACCAGGCATTGAATACTGGGCGACTATACCATTTTCTTGTAGAAACCTGGCAAAAGGACCAGGAATCTGCCCATAAGTTGCGTGTCGCCCATAATACTCCCCCACGATCCGAGCGCACTACTTTAATCTTTAGACTGTGCTGATTTTCAACTTCAGCCTTAAATATCTTAAATTTATCAAGTGCCTCCGATCTTTCTTTAATAGGATAGATATAACCATAACGTGAGTAATCATCAGTGAACGTAATAAAAGAATCATAACCATCCACTGATGTCACAGGGAAAGGACCACATATGTCGGTATGAATTAATTCCAAAATCCCTGTGCTTCGAGTAGCACCTTTCTTTATTTCCTTTACATACTTGCCTTTGATACAATCGAGGCAATGATTATCCGAATCATTAAAGTCTAAAGGGTGGAGAATTTCTTCTTTAATGAGACGTTCAATTCTCCCCCTCGAAATGTGGCCCAAACGACAGTGCCACAATTTCGACGAAGTCTCATCAATTCGCTTGCGCTTTTTATTCACATCACATACATTCATGGATATAGGAGAATCTTGCAGGGATAACATATAAAGCTTGTCGTGTCGGATGGCACGACCAACATTATCATTATTAAAATAAATCAAACACATTCCGTGTCCAAAATTACAAGAATATCCATCATTATCTAATAATGAAATGGAAATCAAGTTTCTTCTCATCGAGGGAACATAAAGAACATCATTAAGTTTCATTACAAAACCATTATTCAAAACTAAAGAAACCGATCCAATAGCTTGAATTTCAGCTTCCATCCCATTAGCCACTATAAGGCTTCTTTCCCCTCTGAGACTTCTCAACATATGGAATCCCTGCAAGGAATTCGTAACGTGCACAGTGGCACCAGAATCAATCCACCAAGAATTTATAGGAAAATCAGCATAAAATGCTTCATCAACAAAAGTGATTTCATAAGTACCTTTCTTGGCGAGCCATTTCAGCCATCCAGGACAATCATCTTTGAAATGGTCCTTCGACTGACAAAAGTAACATTCACCACTTTTCTTCTGTTCATTTGAGCTCCCAGGTCCTGAAGCGTTTTTAGGCGCCTTAGGATGCTGTGGGTGCTGTGGCTTTTGTGGCTTCTGATAAGGGGAGTAGGTTTGCTCCTTCTTTCCCTTTCCTTTGTAGCCACCTCTATTTCTAGAGGGACCAGCCTTATTTGAAGAGCCGACTTGATTCACAAAATCAGTAGCCCCCTCAGCCTTGAGCCTCTCTTCCTCCTGTGAAACATTAGCGATCAACTCGCTCATGGTCCATTTGTCCTTAATGGTGTTGTAGTTCACCTTGAAAGCTTCAAATTGCTTGGGAAGAGACATCATAATGTAATGGACAACAAAACCATCAGAAATAGCCATGTCCATTGTCTTAAGTCTGGCAGCAATATTGATTATGGTCATAATGTGCTCACGAACATTTCCAGTACCATTGTACTTAGTGTTCATGAGCCTGTGCATCAGTGTGGTAGCATAAACTTTAGAGGACCCTTTAAAGTGATCCTCGATGGAGGACAAATAGTCCTTTACCCTTTCCTTTTCAGGGATTGCTCCCCTTATTGCCTCACTGATAGAGTTTTTCATCACAGCAAGTGAAACACGGTTAGACCGCTCCCACTTCTCAGTATTAGCTTTATATTCCTTCATTTTGTCATCATAATTGTCCTCCCCTTCAGTAGGAGCGACAGGCTCATCGAATCTGAACGCGTAGTCCAGATCCAAGAGCTGAAAAGTCGTCATAAGTGTAAACTTCCATTTCTGGAAGTTACTACCATTAAGTGGCTCAATATCATTTACATGAGCGGAAACAGAAGCAGCTGAAAAAAATTTAAAATTTACATTAGGAAAACGCATAATTAATTTGCATGAAAGTTAATCTTACGTTGGTATGATTAACAACATGCTCATAAGAATTTTTCGCATCACCGTTGGGCAGAAGCGAAAAATTTTAACATAAATTATCGCATGCAATTACAATTAACGTTGGTCAAAGAGTAATAGCATGAATAAAATAAACATAATTGAGTACATGCAATTACAATTAACGTTGGTCAAAAGGTAATAGCATGTAAAATTAAATACAGCCCTCCAATTGAATTTCCCGTTGGTTCCATTCAATTAGGGGCAGAACATTACGCAGCGGAAAAGAGCATAATATTTTTCAGCAGCTTGGCAACATTATCCGTTAATAATTTCATAAGAGACATCATTAATTAAACATGAGATGTACCATAAATACATGAAATATATACTGAAAATAAAAGCCCAACAGTCTAAAAAGTGCACCATAAAACAATTTTCATGTATATATACTGAGATAAACACATGAAACATATATTGGAATACATAAGATTATGTGCTGCTGGGCCCAAAAATAAAATCCCTTGGCGCAGCCCAACAAAAACTGCACGTGCCCTCGGCCCAAAATATCCCGCACGAGTGCTCAGCCCATCAAAAACAAAAAAAATCGGGTCCTGAAATGCCCGTACGGGCCGAAAACTCCTCTGCGCGGCCCATCAATCACCCACACGCGCGCATCACCGTCGGATGAAACGAACGGCTGTGATTGAGACCGGCCAGGACAAAATAGGGTGGAACCCTAACCCTAGATTCATTCACCCGGTTCATCCTGAAAAAACCGGGAGCAAAAAGAGGCGGCGGCGCACTCGGGCGGCAGGGCAGCGCGAGCAAGGCGGCCGGCGGCATGGCGCAGCAGCCAGCGGCCCGAAGCGGCGCAACGAGCGGGCGGAGCCCGCGAGACGGCTGCGGCCTGCACTCGCGCGGAGCAGAGCGGCGGCGGCCAGGGCGTCGGCGGCGGGCTCCCGCGAAGCGGCGGTGGCGCCATCGGGACGGCGCGGCAGTGGCGGCCCCAGCGGCCCCCGGCGGAGCGCGGCGGCCGTGCGGCGATAGCGGAGCGGCGCGGCGTCGGTGGCGGCCGGGCGGCGCAACAGGTAAGTCCCGATCCCCTTCTCCCTTTCCGTTTTTTTTGTTCTTCTTGATCCAAAATACGTTTGATTGATTTGGGGATTCTAGGGTTTCGGATGGTGGATCTTTGGGGATTTTCTTAAGGCTTTGCATAATTTCTTGATTCCCCTCCTTCTAAATTGCTAGCCGAACCAAAAATTGAGCCATAATCCAGTGTTCGGCTATGGTAATTAGGGTTCATGAAGATTTCTAGGGGTGCTCTGATACCAAATGTTAGGTCCTTAATCATCATGCATTAGACTTAACCCTAGAACTGAACATGAACACCTAGGCATGAGGAGTTAGGGGGGAAACTCACGGTCGCCGATGAACGCCATGGAGCGAAGACCCGTGCCTGCGTGATGCAGGCGTGAGGTAGAGTCGGTGCGGTGCAGAGGGTCGTCGACGGCGAGGTCCTGCAGTGGCGGCGCCGGCCTTCCCGTTGCTAGCAGCGCTTAGGAGATCGGTTGTCACTTAGGGTTTGTTCGGGGTGATGAACTCTCACGGGAACGAACGTCGTAGTCGTGAGAGGCCGGAACCCATTCTTTTTATAGCGCTGCGCAACGGGGGACCGTAACCAAAAGTCGGTTAGGCACCCCCGATCAGGGCGCGAGAGAAAAACGGGAGACGTGGGCATCACCCCACGTCTCTTTCAAACGTTTTAGCCTGAGATCAAAATCCAACACAGGATAGCAGCGATGTTTGCGTTCTATGAACAGTGCGCGCATGCAAAAAGGCTGAAGGGGAGATATGGCAGGGAAAACAGGGCATGGTTGGCTGGGATGAGTGTGGGATTAAGCCAAGATTCAAGATAAATCAAAATCAAGCAAGAATTCAAATTCTTTTTGAATTTTGGTTTTGTTTCGGATTTGATGGCAATTCCAAATGGCCACAATTTAGTGATGTCGAGTGGATGCAGGAACCGGTTTCAGTAAACAAATCGATCACAAGTGCGTTGAATCTGCCCATTGGATCTTGATTCCTAGTAAATCCACATGCAATGGGTCTAATTCAAAGACATTTTAATTGCAGAAAAGAAAAAAACATTGTACAATGTACTTTGTTGATCAAATGCATGCTTTCTCTATCATTGATGTTTGGGGCAAGGAAATCGGCTAACTGATAAAGCAGTTCAGTTTGCACAAGGTCACTATTGCATTATTTTCCCGAGACACAATATAGCTGTGAAAATATGAGTTGAAATGTTCATAGGTTGGCATCCAATGAAAGATGACAATTAGGAACCTATAGGGAGCCAATGAATAGAAGCAAGCATTCGAGCAGAGAGACTGACAGAGAAGCAAGCAAATACTAGTGTTCCTTATTTAAGCACTAGTGCGTCACTTACCATGAGATGGATGCTTCTTATTTTAGTTGTTGATTTGACATTGAAGAATAATGATGAGAGGTAGTCATATTGCTTTGGGCGTTCAGTTTAATGATAACTTATGATTTTATGATTTTTAACTGTAGTTTTTACTGTGCCTAATGGTATCTTATTTGATGTAATTAAATTTAAAAAATTTAAAAGATAAAAAAACAGGTTGGCTCATCACAGACAATGCGAAGGAATATAAAAAAAAGTAAAATCCCAAAAATAAAAAAATTTAGAAAAAGATGAACTTAAGGAATAGTAAATTGAAAGCCCAAAAACTGAACATAAACAAGCGGGGCTGTCAAAGCCCTGTAAGTTTGCCTTATCTAAGCTGGTCAATGACAACGAAACTAGTATTGTTAGTTAACAAAAGTCAATAGCATGGCAATATGATTAGCTGGTAGCTGCTCATTCTGTAGATGTTTTAATTGTATCATAAACTCCTCAAACTCCAATATAAATTGCACAGGTGGTATGCCAATGGGTACAATAGTTCTAGTCCAACACTCGATTTTTTTTGAAATTATCATTTCTCATTTCTAGAAGAGAGATCTATGGTATATTTTGAATGCAGGAATTTTACATGAAACAATTAAATTCTCGCATTCCAAAAAGCCTTAATCGGTTAGTCAACTGCTTGATACGCAAAGAAAGGCCAAATGTTAAGCTAGATATGCTACTGTGTTTATAAACCATTGACCTCCAAGATGCTACCAGGTTTACAAATGCGCATTTCTCAAGTTGTACGTATGCAGTCTTAAAAAAAATTGTACGTATGCAAAAGAATCACCAACCTATATTAGCGGGGGAGTTCCGGCCACCAGACGCGCCCACATCACCCCCGAGCGCTCCCTCGGCCGGCGCGTGGCGGCGGGATTCCCGTACGGCCGGGGAGGTAATTTCCTCGTATTTTCCAGAAATTACGTAGAGGTCCTTTTTCCTCGCGAAGAGGTCCTTTTTCCTCGCGAAAAGGTCCCTGGCGGGTTTTTTTGCAGGATAGCGTCCCGCGGTTTTCTAAATTGCGAACGGGTCCTCGTTTCGTTACATATGGGTCCTCGATTTTTTTACGAAAAAGCCCTTTAGCTTTTTCGAAAATACGCATGTGCCCTCGGTTTTTTTTAGAAAACTCCTCGCGGATCATCGCCTCTTTTACTTCGGTACACACGGTGACTGGCGCGGTGTTGCGCCGCGCCTATGAGGCTAGTATTCTAAGAGCTAGATTTCCGGGGGTCATGTGAATCTGTCGCCACAGATCTCAATTTTCTATGGACCGACCTTATGCTTAATACTCTTGTTCTGGAAGAATGGAATAGTTTCTTACATTTACTTTCGTGCTTAATAGTTAATACTCCCTCCGGTTCATAGAAATAAGTTATTTTAGACATTAACGCAGTTCCTAAAATACAACTTTGATTACTAATTACTATTATAATATATTTATAAAATCCAATAAAATTATAATATTATAAAAGTATTTTCAAGATAAATCTACACATATAATTTTTATGTATTTAATTTAAATATTTTAAAAATATCAATAGTTAAAGTTTTCAAAATTTGATTGCACGTATTTTAAACGACTTGTTTTTGTAAACAGGAGGAAATAACAATTTACTGCCCAATAAGTATAGTCGGTGCTGGGCTGAATTGATGCGAGTGCATTGCTGAATACCCACTTGTTCTTGTGTGGCCATTTCAACAGTGAATTTACACGCAATGTTAGTTAATGAGCGAGATATCAGGTGGAAATACAAATATGGTGAAAATTCGTATTTTCACAAACTTAGAAGTTTCTAACAATTCTAAAACATATTGGACGTAGGGGAGGGTAGGTTCTATTTCTCTGCAAAAATGTCAAGATCAAATTGAATCACATTTGTGCAAGATATGAAAAAGACAAATACTTAACCAAAGTAATAAATATCAAAAACACTATTCAACAAGTATTTTTCCTTTTTTTAATCTCACAAATGCAATTGATTTAATATTAAAATTTTGCAGAGATATAGAACATACCCTTCCCTGTATCTCATAGTTTTTTTTGAGAATTATTGTTTAGTTTTAATAAAATTTTCACTGATTCGCATCTCCTAGTAAATATTTCAAGAACAAAATATCAGTAACTGCCTCATTTCTTTTCAGTTCAGTTTACAAAACGTGAGCTGTGATAGCGTGATAAAATTGCGATCCCCTGGTAATTCAGCAGAATCCACTTAACTAAACTTGAACCAGTTTCAAAGAACTTGCCCGACTATTTACCTCCAGGCCATACTAAAAGCACAAGCATATAAACACAGTAGAATTTTAAGATCGCCAGTCATGTACGTACAATACCATTCTCATAAACAAAAGGTTGTGAAGAAAAGTTTCTATGCTCAGCTGTGTTTCTTGGTTCATGTTTGTTCAGTGATCAGAGTACCAGTATTAGCAAAGATGTTTGTTCAGCATTAGCAAAGATTCTAATTAGAAGCCTATTCAGCTCACATTAACTAAAAAAATTGATGCAAAATTTATTGAAAAGACGACGGATGCTTGGAGGTGCTTTGTAAACTGAACTAACAAAGATAGGCTTTCAAACTTACAAAATCAATCTAATCCTAAGAAAGAAAACTAATCGTGAATGAACAGTACACATGCTACGGTAATCACGATGAACAATGCGCATGTACAACAGTACCATGCACGTAACACGCTGACATGTCTGGGCATAATTTTTCAGGCTCACAATACAAAATCTCAAAACTTTGATGTGGCATACAAAAATTTCCTAGTTTGGGTTGGTCAAGGGCAACCAGATATTTATGTTTTGCAGGTTATGATAAATACAATTAATCATTGCAAAATGGGAACGCTCATACCATATTATGCTAATTTCCATTAACATACTTGGTTACACAACAAGCAGCACTCTCCAGCTATTCTCTCGAAACAGATTTGGCATGGATATAATAATCATGTTGCCTCTGCCGCTTCCTCTGCCTGTGGTTCAGGCATTGGGATCCTGTGGAAGCAAGCAAGAAACTCCGTGTTCCCTTCTGCACCCTTTATCGGAGATTCAATCCAGCCCTTATTGCGAAATCCAAACTGCTCTACACCTGAAATTATCCTATCTAGCACCTGTAATGAATCGATTGAACAGGTTGATCTTCCAATCACAACTCAGGGGCAAAGGAACTCAGAAGTAAATGGAGACTACGAACAAACGCCACAAATGTGGGGTCCTTTCTCAGGGTAATCTGAGATTTTTTTAGGGTAAGTTTTTCCATATTTGGAAGTAAAACTATTTCCTGGTGAATTTCCAGGAGAAAATAAGTACCCTAATACAAGGAAGTAACATATTCATACTTCATACACAGTCTTAAATAAGGGAAAAGGATGAGTTGTCATGAACCGGGGTAAACACCACCAAGGAGATGGCCGGATGGCGTCGGCGTAGAACGAGAGGGAGAGAGGCTAGAGATTTAGACGAGGAAGGCTTTGATATTACTCTGATTGATTACAATAGCATGCGGTAGCCCTCTTATATAGACGGCTCCCCCTAACAGATAGAATCTAATCTCAATTATAACTCTAACAGATATAGTAACTAATATCATATCTCTAACTATATCTCTAATACAAGGAAACCAATCTCTAACTCAAATAGAAACCAATCTCTAATTCCTAATAATAATCTGACAGGGCCTTGGGCCCAAGGCCCACACCCCTGACATGAGTAGTAGCTAATTGTCCATGAAAAGCTTAATGGCATTACTAGAAAACAAAACCAGGAGCAATAACGAAAGAAAAATAGCAAACCATTACCTCTTTATGAACCAGAGGATCTCGAACAATCCCACCACCTCCTACCTGAACAGGATCAAAACAGATTTGTTTGAGTTACTTGTTTATCACTATTATTATGCATGTAGCAAGAAGTCTGAACAATAACTAACTTATTAATCAATCTTCAATAAAAAGTTTTAATTAAAACTAAGACAGTACCTGAGATCTACGAGCTTCAAATTGAGGTTTGATAAGTGTTATCAATGTCGAATCCATCTTCATTACTTTGACCACAGCAGGCATAACCTAGATTTTACAAGTAGAATCACATCAGTGACCACTTGACAGCATGTATGTTATAATTTTTTCTCGAAGCTGGTGACGAAGAACCTTATGCAAGCGAAAGATTGGACAACATGAAACCAGCATGAACTTGAACACCAAAATTGCATCCTTTTTTTCCTAATGCATGCATTTTACTCTTTTTGCTTCAGTGAAGCTGAACTCATGCCTGAATACAAACTATACACTGTGTGACTGATGCAATTAGGTAGTGGCCATATGTGAAATTGCTTGGGTTGCTTTACAGGATATACCATAGACAACTTCAGAAGAACTGGATAGTACAGCCTACTGATCTTTTACATTCACACAAACCATACAAATAAAGCGTTACTACAAAAATAGAAATTTTATGCACACAAACACCAAGTAAAGAACAGAACAACAAACACAAAACACCCAGTGCACTTTCAACAACTAAGGAAAAAACAGTATTCACTTTGTTAAGGAATAGTGACATATGATACGAGTTTTGTTAAATACTTGTGAAAGTGGATAACCATGAGAGCACTAAAAAGGTATCATAACCAAGTGCACAGTAAAGCATACCAAGAGAATTGAGATGAATGATAGGTCCAATGTCACCAAGTCAACCAGTTGTGGCAGCTCAGAAAGGTATCTTAAATTTGTACGTTCAATTACTGAAACATGTTCATGTACACGAATTTTTTCAGCCACCTGAAATAAAGCAGAGCACAATGAGACTTAAATGCTTACACTGCTTCAACTGAGTAGCAACTACCTGCAGCTGACAAATAAAGTGGGAGGAGCTAGATTAAAAATAAACATCTGAGGAAGTAATTTAACCTGTCCATAGCCAACATCGACACCGTAAACATGTGATGCTCCATGCTGAAGTAAGCAGTCAGTAAAACCACCTGTGGACAACCCCGAATCAAGGGCTACTTTTCCATCACAGTCAACACCAAATTCATTGATAGCTGCCTCAAGCTTATGTCCCGCTCTGAATTTGATCGAGACAAATAATACGACTATAAACTTTGAGAATCCGAGTTACTTTTGTTTCTTAAATAGCATAATAAATCTTAAGCCAATTATTTAGAGCATCACCTACATACATATTTCGGGATTTCAGCCTTGATTTCTATGACCGACTTGTCAGATACTTGTGTTCCAGCTTTATTCACAACCCTTCCATCCACAAGGACTTTGCCTACAAAATTCAAAGGAAGGTTGAATAATAGAGCATAATTTACGAACTTTAGCTTAACATACAACATACAAAAGGTTCAAGGGTCGCATCTGAAAGGGTAAATGCCTAAACAATTTCAGAAATTGCCTTGCACATATAAAATGTGGCAGTAGCATGAGAAGCATATACAAATATACAACCTATTGCAGTAGGGAAGTGTTGCCCATTTGAAATTTCACACAACCAATTCGACAAAAGATATCTCAACACACTAGGCACTACCACTATAGACATACTTGCAGATGACAGACAAGTAGACAACAATACTTAATAGCAAATAAGAGTTTCTAACAAACTAAACATTCATTGGCATATTTGGCAAATAATACAGATAACATTGCAAGGGTAAATGGTTAATTGTTTAAATATTTTCTTATTTCATAAGTAGCCTTACACTTGAATGGATTTTCAAAAAAAAAATTTGGGAAATGCCAAAGCTCTGATGAAATATATGAAATATCATAGTGGGAGAGGGGGGGACCACTGGTCACCCATTTAGCAATTGAATGGCAGTGTTGAAGTATGGGAACAGTGTGAGGTGCATGATGCCCAACGGAACACATGGGTTAGAAGTGCACCATTTGCTTTTGATGTTCACTAGTCTAGTTTCATCAATATATGAGCGTGAGTTGCAGACCTTTCTCATAGGTCTAGCTCACAGTTTCCTAAAGTCAAATAATCATCACAGGCTCACAGCATGCAATATGTTTTGGCTTATTTGGCATGCCCTGAGTTTGCTTTTTGAAGCATAGGCTATTAACATGTAAAGTACCTAATTGATTTATTCAACCATCTAGGTTATGAAGATCCAAATGCACATAACTATTACAGGGAAGAACTGACCCTGAAGAATCCAGGACTGGATGTAGGTTCTACTATATTGTTGAAACCTCTCAAGGCACACTTCATCCAATCGTCTTTTTCTGAGTGAGAAGAACAGGAGTGAGCCACAAATTAGTTAACAAAATTATCTCAAGACAGTGCAGAAGACCAAAACTATATCACCGTTTTGACCAAACTAGGATAAGTATCATTTAAATGAGAAGCAAAGAATCATGTTACCAGGTTCAAACAAAAATAACAAATAAAAAATGGTACCAAGAAACATCTAGGGAGGAAATTATCATATTTTATTTATACTACAAAACACCCTGGAATATAGCACCTAATTATTGCCGCAATGACAAGCTCGTTGATGTTCCAAATATACTGCCACCACAATCATCCTAAACAAAAACGCAGACCATGAACATAAATGAGGCAGGCACCACCCCCTTTCATTGACTGTTAAATGGAAGACCTAGAACTTGAACATTGAAATCAGATTTCCAATTCATCACTGGTACAGTAGTACATGAGCTATGTGGCAGAAATCAGATTTTTCTAAAACCCAACATGCTGCAAAAATAATAAAGGTACTATTTTGGGATCCACAAGACAGAACAAAATAACATATTGCACATCTCGACACCTAACCAGCAAATTCAGAAACACCCTGCCCACAACTAATCTGGACCAGAAGCCAACAGCAGCAGAACGATATGTTATTCCATTTTGCAGGCTTAAAGTTATTCGGCATTAGTCATGAACTACCAGGCACTTCCAGCTCACACAAAGTAGAAAAGAATAAAGAAAAACAGAGGAGAACTCGGAACCCTTACTTCTTGGGAAGCTGAAGTTTTTGGGATCTCACAGCCGCAAACGCCCGGGATGTTGAGCAGCAGCTCGGCCGAACTCCAACCAGCCTAACTGAGAAAGCAAATGAGACAACCTAACTAAGCACTTGGCTTTTATCTTCCCAAGAGTAAGAAATTTTGCAGGTAGTCACCTCAGTTCTTCTCAACAACGCGAAACACATGTAAATATAGTTGTTTGGTTTTTGAGAAAAGATTAGACTCCCCTAAAAACTCGACCAATGATTTAAACCAGCCTAACTATGTAAGTAATGAGATGGACCCAATTAATCACTTCGCTTTTCTCTGTCCAAAAGCAAATAATTAGATATTTTCGCAGCGAAGTCACCTCACTTCTTGCAATTATGGTAAGCAAACACATGTAAATTTAGTTGTTTTGTTTTTGAGAAAAGAACAGATTCCCCCAAAACTCAATAATTTCATGGACACAAACCGACACATGATTGAAAAGGGAAAATGGGGGAAGATTATTTCTTTCGGGTATAAAACTGGGAGAGAAACTATTCTTAATCCTATCAGGAACTTATACATCTAGTTCCATTTCTTTCCTGTTTTCTCAAGAGCTCGGTTATCTGCAGGAACAAGAACAAGGTAACAAAAGATTGCGACCGCGGCGGAGCTTCGGTCTCGCGACTACTAGAAACGCAAGAAGAGAGGTGGGAGAAAGAAGAAGAAAGGCCAGAGAAGCTCTTACGGTGGTGGAGTCGGAGCCTGGAAGCCATCATCGCCACCTTCTCCTCCTCCTTGCTCTCTGCCTCTCAGATTGATAAACCCTATCCTGAGATTCTGAAGACCGCCGCGCCGACGGCCGGGAGGGATGCGGCTAGGTCGGGGGATACGGACGGACCTGAGTCCTGACAGGTGGGATCCACGTGGCAGCGGGATGGCGCAGATCACGCGATGCTACCTTTGGCACGTAGGCCACGCGCACGCGCCTTGACGCTCCACGTATGAGAGCGCGCCACGTCACGCTGCACGGCCGGCCAGCGGCTGATGCATCATGCGAATTTTGGACGCACCCCTAAAACACCCGATATTCTAAATGTGCCCCCCAAAGCAAAAAATTTCCAAATCTGACCCCCTGCCCGAGCGCGCGTTCGCCTAGAGCCGCCATGTGTCCGGTCGTGCGGTCCGGTACCGCACGACCGCACTGTAGCTGGGTCGTACGGTACCACACCGCACGACCGCACTGTTCATTCTCCCCCCACCGCGCGTTTTGCGTGCTCGATCGCACGACTCTAGGATTCGTGGAGAGGGTTAGCCGGACAAGGATAAGATTAACATGTCCTGTTCTAGCATTATGATATAACCATGTGTCAACATGCATGACATGAGGTGAGAATACATTACACTCCACAACAAATTAATAGACCTGTCATTTTGCAAAGTAAGCCATGAAGGCAATGTACTTATATATATTTATAGATACGCTTTGCGTTGGATACGAAGCACATCATTATGGAGGTGGCCTGACTAGCGACATCTATGCTAGGTGCGACCGTGCGACGCTTGTCTTCTTTACATACAAAGAGCATATGTATAGAGCCGATTGTTCTACTTATTTCGTCCGCACGACCGCAAAACGCGCGGTGGGGGAGAATGAACAGTACGGTCATGCGGTGTGGTACCGCACGACCCAGCTACAGTGTGGTCGTGCGGTATCGGACCGCACGACCGGACACGTGGCGGCTCCAGGCGAACGCGCGCTCGGGCAGGGGCCAGATTCGGAAATTTTTTGCTTTGGAGGCTACATTTGGAATTTCGGGTGTTTTGGAGGCCAGATGTGTCCAAAATTCCCCCTACCCACTCGCGTTCGCGTAGCCGAGAACAAAATGAAAAAGGAAAAAAATCAACTATTTACCACGTCAAAAATTGCTATTTTAATGGAGACTGAGCACAGCTTAGGGCATGTACAACCCACAGACGGGTTGCTGTTTGCAAGTTCTTTCCACTTCACACACAGATAACTGAACAGACAACTTATACAATGGGTCGTCTATTTGACTGTCTGCAAACTGTTTAATGCATGCATACAGCCATGATCAAGCATGAATATGATTCCTGTATACCATTGTGTTGTTTCTTGATACAAAACAGATCAAGCATAAATAAGATAAACATAATTACAATATTTTTTAGAACCTTCAATATAAATGATATATTAATATAGTATGAAACCACAAGTCTACAACTGGAAAGTCACATAAACAATAAGCCCAAACCATCTTCAATCTTCAACCTCTTACAAAAGTGGGCAAAGGTCTTTAATCAGCAGAAGACTAAATCATTCCCTTCTCCATGACCAAAAACAGCATCCAATCTTGCAAAAACAGCATCCAATCTTCAGTATCAAGTCTTCTCTTCCACTGAAATTCTCTCATCAAATGACCCATTCATTCATTAGCTAGCGCAAATTTTCTATTGTCACTGGCAAAAAGAAACTTCAGTTAGGAAACCATACCTCAACATGATTCAGTTAGGAAACAGCCGCTTCCTCAAACACTTCAGTGCAGCAACATGCTCATCTTTTTCTTTAGCAGAGAACCCTCCTGTGTCTCGTGAGAGGAGACAGTTGTATGTCTCCATCATCTTTGCTTCCATTTCCAGTTTCTTAGCTTCTTTATTCTCCATTGCTGCAAGATGGGGCAAGTCTTGATGCTTCAAGCTTCTCAGTTGATAATTTTTGTTGTACCTCCAGCACCTTTAAGCAATTTGTGTGAGCTTCAGTTTGAATTTTGCTGAATTTATCCAGATTTTCCACATCTATCGCAGTTTCCTTTAACTTGCCTTCCTTTTTAGCTTCAAATGCAGCTTTCTTTGTTTCTTTTGCCCCATTGGTCGTGGGCATTCATCAGGATCTCTAGGCTCTATGTCTTCCATTATGTCTTTCTGTCCTGATGCCTTCCTTTTACATGTTTTCTTGAGCTCATCATTGTATATTACCCACTTTGGCTGGTCTCGGCAAACATACCAAACATCCATTAACACAAAATGTCCTAGCTTCAGCTCTTTGTTGTCTTCCACATAGAACCTGTGGGCCATATCAATCCACTGCTGATCTGAATAACCACTAGTATATATTCTGCGAGCCTTCACCCAAGCACATTGGAAAAGGCCAGTCCACTTATTAATCTTGTGCCACCGGTCCTTAGCTTGCTTGGGATTCCTTGTCCTATGTGCTGGGGTTGTCATGTTGTATGTCTTAGCAACATAACCCCAGTACTGATCGTTCTTCCTATCGGCTCCAGCAGCTAAGTCCGTTGAATTTTCCAACCAAGAGCTCATCTGCAATTGCATAGAAAAATGTTATCATATCGAAAATGAGATGCAAGTTTATTGAACCATGTTGTTGTACCGAGACTCACCAGCCTAACATCTTCTTCTTGTGTTCATAGAATTCGCTTCTCAGTCCTACCGACCTCATCCCCGCTGTCCACATCAGTGGGAACTTGGTCTGGCTGCAAAGTGGGTGTCGTCACGAGTGGCGGTGAAGAACCTCCAATGTCCACAGGCCTTGGAGCCTTGAAAGGTGCACAATGAGAAGGACCACCGACTAAATGGAAATTTTGTGACATTTGCAACTGGTTGTTGAAAAAACTCAAAAATCCACCAGGGGGATGTGGGTTGTTGTCCCTGCAAAAGTAGATGAATAATTAGAATCACATATCAATGGACTGCAAAAGTTTTAGGTGTCAATGAGATGTAAGTTAGAATCACACATGAGACAGCCATCAGTAACCGAATCAAGTGACTGAGAAAATGTCTGTAACCTGCTGAAGAAGCTGCATATTGCCTTCCTATTTAACTGTGCAACTAGCTATCCTAACATGTTTATATGGATGTGCAGGGACAGGCTCACATGCATGTTGTTGTTAGAGTTTGATACCGCATACAGATTAACTTCTGATATGGGTATATATGGATGTGCAGGGACAGGCTCACATGCATGTTGTTGTTAGAGTTTGATTTCTAATAGAGTTGAGAGATACATGCCACAATCTCTTCTTTTTTATCCAATAGAGTTTGATTTCTGAAACTTGAAGAGAAGTATCTAAACTTGAAGAGAAGTATCTAATAAAAAATAAGATCAAACCTTCTAGGTGCATATAGAGGTAACGAAATGATCATATATTGAAACCAAAAGGATAACGAAATGATTGGCCATGTGAAGCTAAAAACATTTGATGGATGTTTTGTCCTTGAAATGTAATTTGGGTAACTGAACCCTATCAAACCTGATCAGATCTGTTACAAAAACAATAGTATTCTATATATGCCCAATGAAACATATATATCATGTATGCTTGCCCCAAAATTAGCACATCTAACTATCTAACTTGGTACAGGATGTGACACAAACATACATTTCAAGTACTACAGCGGCACAATGTAGATAAATACCAGATCAATCAAGATAACCAAGATAAATGGATCAACATAAGATCATGGCTGGTAAGTTTTCATCATAAGAATACAGTGCTTTATGCTTAACCAAGATAACACCTACACAGCCTCACAATTGAGATCAATGGATAACATAGATTACACCCCTTTTAGTTATAGGCCAAAGCAACCTAAAAATTTGCAGTTTACAACATATTTTCTCAAATTTTTCTATAACCATAGTAACAGCACTAGAAATACTTGCTCTGCAGCGAGTACAGTGACAGTTTCTTTCAAGCACCAGTCAATCTGAAATCGAAATACCACTCCAAAGAGTACTAAATTGTTCAAAGGTCTAAAAGATTGGGAAGGATGTGATACCAGGTTGGAGGATCCGTAGATTGAGGATGCGTCCATGGATTCATCGGGCTACCAGCAGCGCCTTGAGTGTAGTACGGGTGTGGAAAGCAGTCGAGGGAGGTGGGGGCGCCGGTGAAGACGCTGCTCCCGCCGGTGAAGGACGGCGCGGCTTCGAGGGGCGCGCGGCCTGCACCAGTCCGCTCCGGTGGTGTCGCCATGCAGCCAGCACCCTTCCCCTCCGGCACCGCCGCCGTCTGCTTCTGCTCCCCTGCCGACACCACGACCTTCCTCTCCTGCGCCGCCGCCTATGCCCTTGCTCTTCCGAGCCGCCGCCGTGCCCTGGCTCTTCCGATTCTGCATCTGGATTTGGCGCCCTTGGAAGGAGGGAGTTGCCATTTTCGCGCGCCTGCATCTGGATCCGCTTCGCGTCGTGAGGAGACGACGGCTCGTACAACGCGAGAGAACTCCGCCGGTTTCGCCTGGGAGCACGAGCGCGTGCCGTCGCCTCGCGAGACGATGGATTCGGTTTAAGCCTTCCTTAATTACGTTCCACGTCGAATTATTCTCCTGCGCTGGCATTATACAGACGGTGCTGTCTAAGCGTTGTACATGCCCTTAGTTGGCTGAGATTGCCAGTGGGTAACTCGGACACCCAGGCTTGAGCCCGTAGACGTCACATTTTCGAGGGTTATTGTTTATATGAACTACTTCCGATATTATTTACGTAAATAGTATCTTTGAGTCTATGTGTGTGTGTGTGTGTGTGTGTGTGTGTGTGTGTGTGTGTATATATATATATATATATATATATATATATATATATATATATATATATATATATATATATATATATATATATATATATATATATAGTAGTCAAAAGTGTGTCCACACCTATGAGGGCATCTGTAGTGTATGAAAATAGAAGATCTTAAGCCACTTTAAGGTCAACCTTATACATTACAGGGGTGACCTTAAGCAGGCTATAAGCAAAAAAGGCTTAAGACTGGTTCTCAAGCTAAAGACCTGACCACAAGTATTAAAATACAATTTTTCTTTATCTGCCGAGTGGGACCGTTTTAAGGCCCCTTGGGTTATATACACTATGGAGTCGGCCTTAAGGTTTAGATGGGACCCACCTTAAGTCCTTTTGGGTTATATACACTATGGATGCTTTGAGACTTTTGGATCTCCGTCTCATTTCAAACGTATACATCAAACGTATCTATATAGATGTGTATGAGTATATATAGTGTCATATGTGCGCATTCTCAAAAAATTGCTATTTTATATTTTTGCCATCGTAAAGATTGTCTCTAGCCACTCTATTCAAGGAAATGGCCGGTATTTCCTGCTCTTTACGTATTGTGGCAATTTTTATTTTTTGAATCTCAAATTCGCATATGAAAAGATATTTTTACCCTTCCTCCTAATCTCGCTGTCTTCTTTCCCATACCAATGGCTGGCATCCACACTGCTAACAGCGCAACACGCCATGGCCGACGTTGAGGTAGCCCGGGACGACGCGGACCAACTGTAGTCAATCCCAACGCGCTCCACTCCCACGTCGTCTAGGTTGCCGCCGGCAAGCTCGCACGAGGCGGCGGCGCAGCCTAAGCTCGTCCATGTCCGCGACACGTGCGGGGCAGAAACCCGACACGATCTCGCGCGCGGCTTGGGCACGCACGGCATCGATGGCAAGGCACAAGCTTGTGTGCAATGGTGAAGGCCCGACGCGGCGGTGCTGTCGCCCGTGCTCGCATGCGACTGCTGCTGCTGTCGTCCACGCACCCACGATAAAGCGCTGCTTTTTCTGCTCGTTTGGCTCAATTAATCCACATCTTAATTCTTTATTTGCAGAATTTCTCGGTTATATACTTATATTGGTTGTTGGAAGCTCGTAGGTTGCTAGGATCGTGCGCGTGTGTCAATGCTTGATGGCTTGATCCGTCCTAGTTGCTGAGGCGTTTCTTGATTTGGTCCAAGGAAACGCTATTTCTTGATTTGTTGCTACTTTCTCAAAATGCAATAAAAATCTGTTTGTTTTCTGGGGTCTGATTTGTGAGTGCCGCCTGCCATTTTTGCTTTTGACAATGGGGAATAACGCAGCAGCGGTAACAGGCCTCTTCGGCCGGCGAGCTAAGAGTTAGGGAAGACGAGGAGAGAGGTGGAAGGGGTGGAGGAGTTACTGGAGAGGAGGACGAAGAAGGGGCATTTGGTCTTTTCACAACTCAAACTCCGGCTTTTTTCAAAAAAGATGGCCGGAATACTGTTTTGGTGGCAAATGCTAGCTATTTCCTTGAATAGGGTGGCAAAAGATGAAGGGCAATCTCTGACATGGCAAGACATAGAGCGGCAATCTTTGAGGTGGCAAATAGTTGATTTTTCCAATGAAAATGGGGATTAACCTACTGTATCCATGAGAGGAGAGGTAAATCATGCCGCTTGGAATTTTCACAGGCAAGCAACCTGCAGAGCGTTGCAGCTCACACAGCAATTTGGCATTTCAATCGTGCAGAAATTGAAGAAATCATGGTGAAACTGGCTGTTCGTGACAAGATGCAAACAAGAAGGTTAACTATCTATCTGGTTAATGAGACATGAGGAGTTGAGGACCTCCCAGTGTGCCCTGCTTCTGAAAAAATGATGATGCATGAGGATCCAGAGAACAAACCATCACAGACTGTTTTCTTGAACAAGAAAATCATCATAGGACCTCCCAACGTACTCGCTTCTGAAAAATGGTGGTGTGTAACGAGCCAGCGATTTCCCTCGAACAAGGAAATCGTGGAAACATGGAACTTCGTAATCTTCTTCTCTGCTGCTTCTGATACAACATAGACGCTGCAGAATTCAGATGAGCCAAGTTGATTCACAAAATTTCGTCAACAGAGCAGATTCAGCAAAATGTAAGCAGTTCACAGTATCATTAACCAGCATCAACAGTTCACATATTCTGAATTAATGCTTCTCGATAGCAGGAATTAGTCGGGATATTATCGAACGATAAATAAACACTTGTTCTGTAATTATGTTGCTCTGAATTGCGACCACTGGATTAAAAACGAGCCAGAAGTGGTTATTCCAGAAACAAAACCATTTACCAACACAATTTACATGTACCGCCAAAGAAAATAAAGCTAAAATTCATGTGCCGGAAAAAGTACAATGCTGGGGCAAACACAAGCCCGTTCATTTGCAATGGTTCTCGTGCTACAATTAGTACACAACATATGAACAAAGGAACCCCGCCTCATTTCAGATAAGCTCATGTTTCAAACAAGTCATTCTTGTAGAAGAGAGTCCAATCTGAGTCATCGGACGAGACCAGCTCAAATCCTTCTGCTCTCATAGACTCCGCAACTGAAACAGGGTTTGGAGAAGGCTTATTGTCATTATTCAGTTCATTGTCACTACAATTGAACTCAACAGAGCCGAAGCCACATGCTGCCGGTTGGTCGCCACCCTCTCGCATGCAAGAAGGGCTAATTGGCTGAAACTTGGTATCAGGCAAAGCTTCGTCATTGCCCTCAAGAACTGGTCCATCCTCATCATCAGACAACCATTTGCAGCAGTCCAAGTCACCCATGTCAAACATTCTGCTAACTAGCCCTTCTCGCCAAGAGATCCGGGTCTCCACTAAAACCGGTTTCCGAAAACTCACCTCTTTCACCTTCAATTCTGTGTCACAAGGAGACCTCTTAAAAGAGCTCAAGTCTATGGATTCCAGAGGTGTCAGAGCACCGGCAAATTGGAAGCTAAGCTCAGGCAATGGTGCAGGCAGAGCACCATTTTCATTATAATCAGCATCCCCGGGCCTTGGGGACAAACTCATCATGTCGAGACATTCTACCACTGGATCCATCTTCGTGACAGGACGACTACTTGTCCTCGTCAAGCCTGAGCACTTGTCGTTGCTGACATTTTCAGCCCATGACTCGCCAGAAATTGGTGTTGGATCCGCCGCCGAGTCATAGCGATAACTGCCCAGTCCTTGCTGGGCACACAAAGACCTTAGCCTAGAGGACTGCGATGCCCTCTTCACAATGAGTGAGAAGGGACTAATGCTGTCACCGGTGCTCGGCGTCTTCTGCACAGGCAGAAATCCTGACGGTGTCGTCTCGGAAATTTCCGATGCCGGTGTGCCAAAGTCCAGTACACCACCGAGCACCGGTGAGCCCAACAACCCCGTGCAATCGGGGGAGAATCGCCAGAACGCGTCCTCCGACGAGCATCTCGGCACAAAGATCTCGTCCTCGAGCAAATCCACCCCACCTTCGTCACGCGGGGACACTAGCCAGTTCACCGACGCCTCGTTGCCGCATTTCGTCGAGCACGTCCCGGCCTCCCCCGACGGCGAGGACAGCCAGTGGATCGACGCCCTGGACGGCTCGGCGTCGAGCTCCTCGCTCGCCCCGTCCCCGGCGATGGCCAGGATGCCCCTCGGCCGGCACTTGCGACGGTCGCCGACGCCGGGCACGACGTGGTGCCCGGCCGCAAAGCACGCCGGCGTCGCGGAACCGCAGGCCACCACCTCGGGCGAGATCGACGCGTGGATTGGCGGCGTCGCCCCGGACGACGGCGTGGCACCAGCGTCCGCCTTCCTTTCCGGGGTCAGGGCCTCGAGCTGCTGCTGGTGATGCTGCCCCCTCGCCGGCCCCTGCTTCTTGGCCGGCTCCAGCCTCCTGATCTGACCACCGATCGCTTCCTGCCTCCTGCTCCTCAGTTCTTGGCCGGGGCATTGCACCGCCCGGCTTCTAGATTCTTGATCTGGCAACCGGTCACCCCCCGCTCCCCGCCTCTTGATTCCCGGCGGGGGCTTCGGGTCGGACTTGGGGGTCCTCGGGGTGGACGCGCATCTAGACTTGGACCCCAAGGTGGAGGAGCACCCGTTCCGCGCGGCGGAGGCGTCCCCGGAGTTGAGGTCGGAGAGGGGGCTGCGGCGGCGTTGGGCACCAAGTTTCTTGGCCTTGGGTGCCGTCGCGGGGGAAGGGGACGGCGAAGGGGAGGCCCTCTTGGGCTTGGACGCGGAGGCTGCCTTGGAGGGCCTGGGCATGGCCGCGGCGGCGGAGGGCATGGCGGCGAGGCGGAGGAAGGGGGACTCAGGGGTTTGGTAGGGAGGGCAACGGCGGCATTGGGGTTTGGGCAGGGGGAGATAGCCGTTGGAGGTTTGAAAGATGGAAGGGTGGTATTGAGACCTGGACAAAGCATTCAAGCGGTGATCTTTCTGTAACGGTAATCGGGCCGAAGACAGCGGGAGTGAAAGCCCTGCTCAAAAAGCTTTTTTTTGAGTGATTTATGGCTAAAAAATAATGTAGCTGATGGAAACTTATTTAACATAATTAAATTTAAAAATAGAAAAAACATGTTAACCTATCACGTTAGAAATATTATCTAGGGAAGTACTAGCGCCTATACATTCGATAGAATTATTATTATTAGATAATCTGGTGCAATAATTCTAAATAGCACAAACAATATATTTATTAAACTTGTGCAATAAAAAATAATTTAATCCGAAAAAACATTCACTTAATAAAATTTACTAGAAAACTACCAGATATTGATCTTATTTGAATGTGCTCTTGAAAAAATGCACAAAATTCAAATGAAACAAAACTTTGGTCTCATAACCAGTGCAATAATTTGGACATATGTGTACAACAATTGTAACATAAGTCAAATGAACTTGAAAATATACTTCAAGGTGAGAGGCACCGTTTTACGACAATGCTTGCAACATTATCATGTAATATGTGCCACAAAAAAGCCTAAAATATGTGCTACATTATCATACAACGCTTTTAATATTTTTGTAATAAAGATGCAACAATCGGAAAAACCTACAACAAATTGACAAGGGGCTGCAACAATCGCGAAACATTATCGCGAAACATTAGAGAAAAGGTTGCAACAAAATTGGAAAATGCATGCAACAATCTTACCAGAGTTGATCTCAGAAAAGAAGGAAGAAGACGGACGCCCACACCACCACCTCGTTGACCGAGGCAACGAGAGAAAGAGAGAAACTACCATGTCACTTCCGTTCAATAGCGAGCTCATCGAGGATAGATCCAACGGGGATGCCAAGATCTAGACAAATCCCTGCAGGCCTCTAGGCCAGCACCGCCCTAGCCCACGCGGCTCATCACCTAGCCTGCCATGTCGCCTCTCCAGTTCGACGTGAAGTGGTGGAAACCTGCAATAGCTGCTGATTTCACCGAAGAGAGAGTGAGGAGGAGAAGCTTTTGCCATAGGAGAGAGAACCGGACTGATGAGAACTGAATCACTTTGAAGCCAGTGTATGGAATAAGCTTCGTGGCTGGTACGCATGGATCGTGGGCTTTGAAGGCAGCATCCGATACTATCATTTGGTTTGTATCAATCCCCTTTTATTTATTATCACATATACCCAGCGACTATTTTTTCTCACATGATTTGCTCGTGTCAGTATCGTATGTTCAATCAAAAGATTTACCAGGTACATTATGGTTGGATAGGTTGTAGGACATCGTCAGAGACTCAGGATGCCATCCTCGAAACCCGCAACGCCCCCCCTCCCGATGGGTGGACCCAGAGTCCCCCCTTAGTGCGAGGTTGCAGCGGTGCTCTTGGCTAGAGGACTTCAAGATGTCCACGGTGGAGGCTTACAAAGGCGACACCGGCACCATAGAGTTCTTGTGTGTGTACAAGACGGTTGTCAAAGCAGCAGGAGGGGACGACTCGACGAAGGATAGGGGCTATCGCCCATGTTGCAAGTAGTCATGCTATCCTGGTTCTTCATGATCACCCCTGGCTCCATCTACGCATGGGAATAGGTCCGCAAGGTAGCAAAACTAGGAAGCAAGGGCATCGGTAGTGGTGCATGTGCAGTAGCCCCCAGAGGTCCCGCTCATGTGAGCACCCCAGTCGTGTGGCGCATCGAAGCCATCAAAGGGGGACCTCGACGTGTGATCAACACCATCACGAGGGATCATCCCTCGAATTCCTTTCCAAACGACAGCGGAGGGCCTACGTGTTTGGGTGCACCATGTCGCCATGTACCTAGTGTAGGTGCCCCCGACATGGGCCAGTGTCAACATCACCTTCATAGCAGAGGACACCATTAGGGTAGACTTTCCCCACCAAGACCCGTTGGTCGTCACGACCAGCATAACAGGCTATGAAGTAAGGAGGGTACTGGTGGACGAAGGTAGCACTGTGGACCTCCTTGTCACCAGCACCTCCAACTAAATGGGCATCTCGCGAAGGAGGCTTCAGCCGCCAGGGATCCCGCTGCAAGGCTTCAGAGGGAGTCCAATCAAGGCACTGAGTTTGGTGGCGCTTGAAGTCATGTTTGGCCGAGGCAAGCAAGCTAGGACAGAAGTGGTCAACTTTGATGTGGTGGACCTCTCGTACCCATACAACGCGATCCCAGGTAGGGCCACCTTGAAAGTAGTCGGGGCAGTCCCGCACCATAATTACCTCTGCATGAAGCTGCCCAGTCGAAAGGGAGTCATCATGATCCTCGGTGATCAAGACCTTGTGCGGTAGATCGAAATCAGTGTGTGAAGTGCTCACTGAAAGGTGCACGTGTTGAGCGAGAGCCCCACTACCCCCATCGAAGGCCCACACCCCCTTTCACCATGGGATGGACCCCAAAGTCGAAGCCAAACGGAATAAGTCAAGAAGATGCTGCTCGCCAACGGCAACCCGTCGAAGCAAGTTTCTGTAGGACGCAGTTTGAGCCAGGACGCAGAGCGAAGCCTGGTGGAGGTCCTCCGGCGGAATGCAGACGTGTTCACGTGTTCCCCCAATGACATAACAAGAGTGGACCAATCTATCATCGAACACAAGCTAGCGGTCCAGCCTGATGCGAAGTCCATTAAGTAGAAGCTGTGGAGGATGTCCCTCGACAGACAGGAGGCTGTGAAGTCGAAGGTCGCCAAATCACTTAGTACATGGAACGTTCAAGAGGTCATCCATCCTGGTTGACTGACTAACCCGGTATTGGTAAAAAAACCAACAAAAAATGGCGCATGTGCATCAACTTCACTATCGTCAATAAGGGATGTCCCAAGGATAATTACTCCTTGCCCCGTATCGACCAGTTGGTAGACGCCGCGGCCGAGTGTGAAATGATGAGATTCCTCGACGTGTACTCTGGAGAGGAGAGAGAATTTAGAAGAGAAATTGCAAGACTATCAAACATCATCACATCTATTCTACTCTCCCCACACTCGAATCTTAGGCATTGGGCACCCCCATCAGCCTCCTAAAGTTCTGCTATTTACTGTTTGTCGCGTAACCACAACAATGGAAATCTGTTTGAATAAAGAGTTGATGTGGCAAAAGATGTGTGGTCAAAAATGGATTCTCAAAGGAGATCCAAATTCTTCATATTTTCATGGGATTGCATATAGGAGGAAAAGAAAATACACCATTCTACACCTTGATGATGGTGACAGGATCATTTCTGATCATTATGATTTGAAACAACACATTTATGGCTTTTATAAAAACCCTTTTTGGTAAAGAAAATGATCCCACAATACATTTGCATCTAGATTTCTGGAGAAATAAGGGGAGACTGTCCGAAGAAGATAATGCTTAGTTGACAAAACCATTTTCTATGGAAGAGTTGGAATCTGCAGTGAAAGAGATGAAAACTAATACAGCCCCTGGGCTTTATGGATTTCCTGTTCTGTTCTACAAGAAGTTTTGGCCTCAGGTGAAATATCAAACCAAAGAAATATTAGATGAGCTACATGAAGGAAATATTTGGATGAGTAGGTTGAACTATGGGTTGATATCTCTGATCCCAAAAATCAAGAATGCTAATGTGATTGTGGGTGATATATAAATTTTTGATAAATTTTTTGACAAGAAGACTGACACGAGTGGCAGGCAAAGTAATTGGAAGAGCTCAGACTGCATTTATTCCAGGGAGATCTATACTTGATGGGGTAGCGATCTTACCTGAGGCATTACACGAATTAGGGAAAACTAACCAACAGGGGATAATTTTGAAGCTGGATTTTGAAAAAGCATATGATAAAGTTCACTGGGACTTCTTGATGGAGGTGTTACAGAGAAAGGGGTTTCATGAAAATGATTGAGTTGGACAAAGCAAGCTATGGAAAATGGGAGAGTTAGCATCGATATTAATACTCTTGACCTCAATTTCTTCCATAGGGAGGGAGTCGATCTCGCGGCATTGGACGCCATGATTGCAGAGGATGAAGTGTGGGATATGATTAAATCTTTGCCGGCGGATAGAGCGCCCGGACCGGATGGGTTTACAGGTCAGTTCTATAAATCTTGTTGGCAGTTGATAAAGGCAGATTTCATGGCAGCCATCTTGGTACCGCAGCAGGGAGATGCCAGGAAGTTGTGGCTGCTTAACTCAGCATATCTCACCCTTATTCCAAAGAAGGTCGAGGCTCTGCATCCCATGGACTTTCGTCCGATAAGCCTCATCCATAGTTTTGCAAAGCTAGTGACGAAAATCATGGCAAACCGTTTGGCTCCTTTGCTAAATTACTTGGTGGCTGCCAACCAAAGTGCTTTCGTTCAAGGACGTTGTATTCATGATAACTACATTCAAATGCAGCAAACAATCAAACTACTCCACCGTCGACAAGTCCCGAGCCTCTTTTTGAAGCTGGATATTTCTAAAGCTTTCGACTCAATATCTTGGTCATTTTTACTGGAAGTCCTCACACATCTGGGTTTTGATCAAGTTTGGCGTAACCTGGTATCTAACTTGCTTACCTCAGCTTCCACCCGGGTACTCCTTAATGGTGAACCAGGTCAGGAGATCAGACACCAACGAGGGCTCCGACAATGAGACCCCCTCTCTCCATTGTTGTTCATCCTAGTAATGGACGTGCTCAATAGTTTATTCACCAAGGCAGGAGATTTGGAGCTGCTACAACCACTGTCTAGAGGATATCCAGGTCAGCGCTTATCTCTTTATGCCGACGATGTTGCCCTTTTCATTCGGCCGCAAGAGGCAGAGATGAACCTCACTATGAGCATCCTTGACAAGTTTGGGGAGGCTTCAGGTCTTCAAACGAATCTGCAAAAAAGTTGTGTTATACCTATTCGGTGTGAGCCGGCACAAATAGAGTTTGTGACCTCTACACTACCATGTGCGCCAGCAGACTTCCCATGCACTTATTTGGGATTGCCGGTCTCAAACAAAAAAAAAAAGAAAGGCAGAGCTACTCAAATGGATTGAGAAGATCAGTGACAAACTCCCTAGTTGGAATGCCGCTCTCATGAACATGGCAGGGAGAGTTACTTGGGTTTGCTTCGTCCTTTCGGCTATTCCTATTTATGTCCTGGTAGCGATCAATGTGCCCAAGTGGTTTTTACGAGCCATTGACAAGATAAGGAGGGCCTATGTTTGGAAGGGAAGAGAGCAAGTGAATGGTGGTGCTTGTTTGGTTGCTTGGGACAAGGTCCAGCGACCCCTTGATCTGGGCGGTTTAGGGATTCTTAACCTTGAGTTCATGAGTTGGGCACTACAAATCCGTTGGCTATGGTTCAAGAAGACAGACCCCAACCGAGCATGTGCTGGCCTTGACGACATGCATATTCATCCGAATGCTGTAGCTCTCTTCAACATTGCAATGGAATCTCAGGTCGGCAATGGAAGCACCACTTTATTTTGGGAGGATAAGTGGCTCATGGGTTGCGGTTTGGAGGACTTGGCACCGGCGGTGGTTGCTGCAATACCATCCCGCACCCGCAGACAGCGCACGGTAGCAGACGCCCTACAGGATCATGCTTGGCCAGCCGACATCAGAGGTGGACTCTCAATGGTGGGTCTCTTTGAATACTTTCAATTATGGGATATACTGCATGAGACGATCCTCTCCCAGGATGCTGATATCCACGTTTGGAGACTGGAAGGGTCAGGCCAGTTTACCTCAAAATCTGCTTATCGAGCGTTCTTCAATGGCTCCATCATCTTTGAGCCTTGGCGACGTTTATGGAAATCCTGGGCGCCAGCTAAGTGCAAGCTATTTTTATGGTTAGCTATACGTAATAGATGCTGGACGGCGGACCGATTACCAAGAGAGGATTGCCTCACCCGAGCCACTGCCCCTTGTGCGATTAGGAAGATGAGACGGTCCAACATCTACTTACTACATGTGTCCTCGCTCGAGATTTCTGGTCCCGGATCCTCACTCCTTTGGGGCTGCAAGACCGGACTCCCACAAGACAAGAGAAATCATTGGCAGATTGGTGGCGAAAAGCAACCAAGAGAATTCCGAAAGAGAAGAAGGGGATGAACACAATTATCATTCTAGGCTCCTGGATCCTATGGAAGCACCGAAACGCCTGCGTTTTTGAAGGGACTCGCCCCTGCATCACCAGGCTGCTCAATGAATTCAGAAACGAGCATCATCTTTGGTGCATGGCGGGTGCGCGTGGCCTGCACACGTTGGGTCTGGGTCACGGTGGTGGACTAGGCTAGCCTTCCTTAGCTTAGTTAGATTGGAGCTTTGTGGTCAGGTCTTACCCCTTTCTCAGTTTTTTAATCTAAGTTCTTAGAGGTAAAGAAAACAACCCCTCACAGTCCGGCCCGGAGTGAGGTGGTGGCGTTTGTAAGGGGCCGATCCTTTTCTCTCTATAATGCAATGATACGTAGTTCTCCTGCGTATTCGAGAAAAAAAAAGCATCGATATTAATGGTGAGCAAGGAGAGTTTTTAGAACATTTAAGGGGCTTAGACAGGGGATCCTTTGTCCCCACTCTTATTTAATTTAGTTGGAGATGCTCTATCTGAGATGTTAAACAAAGCAAAAGACAGTGGAAAACTGGTGATACTAGTACCCCATTTGGTTGATGGTGGCTTAACACATCTGCAGTATGCAGATGATACAAGTTTGTTCTTAGCCAACACAAAAGAGAACATCGTTGCAATTAAATTCCTGCTATATTGCTATGAAGCAATGCCTGGAATGAAAATAAAGTACCAAAAAAGTGAGGTTTTTGGAATTGGTCTAAGTGCAGAAGATCAAAGTAGAGTTGCAAAAGCTCTGAACTATCAGATTGGAGAGTTGCCAATGAAATATTTAGGAATTCTTGTAAGCAATGAGAAATTGACAGCCGTAGATATGGCAATGTAGCCAATTGTCCTCTGGAGGCAAAACAACCGTTATCAACTCCTGTCTGAGCAGCATCCCAATGTATATCATGGGTTTTTATCTGCTAACTGATGGGACACACCACAAAATGGATATTGTTAAGGGCAAGATTTTTTTGGAAGGAGTTCGGAAGAAAAGGAAGTACGATATGGTGAAATGGGAAGAGTTGTGTAGGCCTAAAGATTATGGTGGTATGGGCTTCTTGGATACAAAAAATTATGAATGTGGCTCTTATGATTAAATGGATCTTTAAGCTAGAAAGAGGTGATTCTGATCCTTGTTGTCAGCTGTCGAGAAGGAAATACACGTGGGAAATAAAAGTTTTTTTTGACTCTGAATCAAAAGGAGAATCTCAATTATGGAGAGCTTTACATGCAGTGAAGAGATGGTTTGCTGTTGGCAGTAAGTATCAGTTGGGTAATGGTAAGAAAATTCATTTTTGGAGAGAGGTGTGGTTGACAGAAAGCCCTCTGAGTGTATATTACCGTAAAATTTTCCTAAGTTCTGAGCAAGCTGACAAAACAATAGATGAGGTGTAAGAGGACAATGAATGGGAGTTGAGTTTCAGGATAACTTTTGGAGAGTTGGAACTAGCAGAATGGGATTGCTTGCAGAATGCTTTAAACAATGTTACCCTGAGTGACAACCCAGATAAAGTTACGTAGTCCCTGGCAAGGTTATTAAGGCGGTAAGGCGAGGTAAGGCGACCCACCCCCCTCACACCTTTTAAGCGGTAAGGCGTGAGGCGAGGCGACGCCTTACACGCATCGCAAGGCGAAGAAAACAGAGTTCCCAAGGATTAAATCAGAAGAAATCCAAAGAAAAAGAAGGACCTAAAAGGACTTAATTGCAATTTTGTAGAACTTTAGAGAGTAAATTGCAAAAATACCAAACATACCCGTCCTTTTAACCTAGCATCGCACACAGCAGTCACTCGTCGGCGGACGTCGCGAACTCGCTACATCAGAGCGACGAGCTCCCCCTCATCTCTCGCTCGCTCATCTCTCTCGCGCAGCTCTCTCCTCGGCGAATCCTCCTCCCCTTCGGTCCCTCCCTTCTCCCGCCTCCCCTCGGTGGCTCCGCGCCTCCGCCTCCTCCCCTCGACGGCTCCGCTCCCTTCTCCCGCCTCCCCTCGGTGGCTCCGCGCCTCCGCCCCTCGAAGACTCGTCGCCCGGCGAAGCAGGAGGCGGCGCCACGGCGGAGACCGGAGCCGCGGAGGCAGTGGATCTGGTGGCGGCGACAGCGGATCCGGCTGCGGCGACGGCGGAGGCAGTGGATCCGACGGCGGCCGCAGCAGATGGCCGCCGGCGCGCCGCTTTGAGGATGGTGGCGCCACGGGGTGACGGGGATGGACCGATGGAGGCGGCGCTAGGGTTCGACTTCGGCGACAGGTTCCCGTGATGTCTCTTTATGCTTGCTTTTGGGGTTCTTGGGGCGTCCGCCTTCGTCGTCTCCTCGCTTTTCTTCGCCTAACTGACGCCATAGCGACGCCTTTGGGTTTGCGGCGGACGCCATACCACCCCCTGGCAAGGCGACGCCGATGCCTTACGGTCCGCCACCGCTTTACCGCCTAAGCGACGCTTAAGCGACGCCTTAATAAGCATGGTCCCTGGAGAAATCTGGGAATTTCTCAACTCCATCAATGTACATGGCTTCATCTTTTAGAGGTGTTATTGATTCTAGGATGCTAGAGATGTGGAAATGCCAAGTACCTCTTAATATAAAGATTTTCCTGTCTTGTCTTTAGATACAGAATTCAATCTGCAGAACAGTTGAAAAAAAGAAACTGGCCTGGCACAGAATTTTGTAAAATTTGTGGTTTGCTATAAAAGTACTGAGTACTGACCATATCATCTTTAGTTACCCCGTGGCCCAATATGCTCTGGAGCCCAATATGTGTGATTAGAGATGCTCTGGAATGGATTGGGATCCCTCTCGCTCTAGGGAGGAGGGAAAGAGGAGACAGAAAAGACAAGCTTCCTTTGATTATTCTTGCAGCCATGGCATGGACGCTCTGCCTGAAATGGAACGATGCAGTGTTTCAGAAATGCTATTGTTCTGACTTACATTGCCTATCAGGTTATGTTGTTTCTGAAACAGTGGAGAATTTTGATGGCTCAAAAATTACGGCTCTCGCTGGAGGAGGTGGTGGGTAAACTTCAATCAACATGGAATGTCATATGTGTGGCTTCTCCCAAGCTTACATGGTGCATTGCCTCGCTGGAGATGTAATCACGACACAGATCATGGAACCTAGCTAGTTTGCATTGGTACCCTGTGCCAGTATGCACGATCGGTTAACCTGGAGTATCGACAAGTAGCTCGAGGCGACGACGTCGGACGACTTGGACGCGGTGAATTTGCGCTCCTGATCATTCTTCACCATGCCTGCCACGCAGCGTTTGCAATAGCTTGCTGAGCTCCTTTTGGGAACTTTTAAATACCAACCTGAGCTTACCTTCGGCGAACTCAAAACACATGGGCAGCCACGTCAGCACAAAACGGTGTCCAACACCGAAAATGACTCGCGATGTAATCGGAAACAAATTTAAGGGGTCGACAGGGTAAAATATAAGTTCAAAGGTGCTGCGTGAGACGATCTCACAAGTTTAAGGAGCTCCAATGCAATTACTTATTTAAAAACATGAGATAATTTACTCATTTAAAGACATAAGATCTGACTTCCGGTCGGATGGTGGATTGGTGGGAAGGCTATTGATCCTCCTCGCTTCTACCCGTTTCAAAAAAGGAAAAAGAACACGCAGCAAAACCAATTCTGGAGGCTGATGGTGATGACATTGAGCATTAGTTATTAGTAGTTGACTATGAAGACTAGAGGCAAATTCAGTCCCAGTTAGGGAACCTGCCAAGCTTCCAAAGCATCAATCAGCGACCAAAAATTTCAGAAATAGTATAAACATAACACGATCAATCTCTTGCACGCCATTGATGACACAGGACCAACACACTACAAGGAAACGTCATCATATTTTACTATGTTCCTTTTCATTTCCTTTCTTTTTCCACATGAGCTTTTACTTCTACAATCTTACTGTCAAGACAGCAATAGGGGCAAAAATGGAGTTACAGATGGCTGTACGAGTCACAAACCAGTGCGGTACCGGTTTTAAAGTACACACAGCACACGCAAAACATATATAGTGCGTAAATTAGAAAGCACACTCCAAAGACAGACGTCTAAAAGACAGTCTCTCACCATATCTATCAACATGACGTAGAGCAAACGCTGCGTCCCACCTCCGCCATTGTGTGATTCAAACTCAAGGTTCACTACTGGATACACTGGGTGTCGACGTTTGTGGCTTCCCTCTGCCCATGGTGAATCCACGTGTGCCATCGGGCATGCGTGGACCTGGAGGCTGTTTGTTAGCTCCTGCGACTGGCTGTGTCTGCTGCTGCTGCTGCTGCTCCTCAGTCTTGACTGGGTGGCTGGACGGTGGGGTTCCAACTGGATGAGCGCCACTCCGGTTGTTACCGTGGTGATAGCTGTTTTGGTGATGGTGCTGCTGATAGCTGCTGTGGTGGTATTGATTGTTGTTATGGTGGTGGTGGCCACGCCCTCGGCCTCTACCTCCACGTCCACGGCCTCTACCACGCAAGCAGCCTGTATCTCCAGTGCTCTCCTCAGACTGTACAAAATCAAATTGTTTTTAGGTCAGAAAAGAGCTCCTTCAAACAAGCTTGAGAGGTACACAACCAGACAATTAATTCATTCAATCATAAACTTTCTAATGGAAATCCAAAGGAAAAAGGGAGCCTTGTAGAGTGATATGGTGCTCACACTACACTCAAACCTAGGACAAGTACCAAGTATTCTGACATTAGCTGCTGAAAGCTATCAGTACGGCACTAATACACTGTTGTTGCAAATTGTGACCATATTTGGAAATATGTTGGCAAAGTTTTTTCGATTCTTTTGGTTTTAGTGTTATTATTAAATAAAGGAGACTACAAAGTAAAAGGGAGTACTTACCATGTGTTCTCCCAGTGCATCTGACAGCTGAGGTGTTTCTTCTGGATGTTTCTCATTTGGTTGGTTAGAAGTGGAGACATCCTCCTCACCATGTCCATCAGCTTCATGCCCACCCTTTTTCCCTTTACCTCCCTTTGTCTATACCGTAAAGAAGATGATGATACGTTATAAAATAGATAAAATTGTTTTGCAATATGCAAACAAATTAAAGAAACCATTGATGACATACATTAAACTACATAAATATTCTGCAATATATAAACATTTAAAAAAACAATGTTGACATATATTAAACTGCTGTTGATATCAATTGTCAAATAATAGATCACAACTGCTTCCTAATAGATCAGACTCAAATAAAAGGGGCAAATTCTTTTTTTTGAGTTCAAAGTTTGAACATGCTGTAGGTTGTGATTAAACAAGATGAAAATGGACTACTCATGCTAGTAACACTAAAGCATGCCTACATTAACACAAAAAGGCTAAAGCATGCCTACATTAACACTAAAAGGCTCATCATTTTGATTCAAATGTGTCTCGTAAATAAATATTTTCTCCTTTGTTTCTCTTTTCGTGCATGTTACAGTTTCTGAAAAGTAATTGTTTTTGTTTTCACATTTTAGCAAAAAGTTAAGCTTACAATGTTGAAAGTTGAAACACATCTATCTTACAGATTATCTTGGTGCCAAATTTCATGGGTACATTTATGTAAAAACAGTTTGTTATGGTTGAGTGCCACTATCAGCAACAACACAGCCCGAACACAGGCAGTGCGCCAACGGCACCCTGAGGATCAACGCGTATCGGAACTTTCCTTTTAGTTGTTATCCAATTAGTGGATCGATTTCCCAGTTAGTTAACTTGTTACCAAATTATTAGATATCGATTGTTAGGGGTGATCCTATTAAAGGACCTGCTGCCTGAACGCCCTTACGACCACCGCATCGGTGCATCCACCTACGCCAGGGGATCGTTCGCGTCAACACCTCGATGTCCTCACCGGTGCTCTTGGTGCAGAAGAGGATGACACTTGACGTTTTTGCGTCGACTACCGCACCCTGGACAAAGAGTACCAAGGGCAAGTTTCCCATCCCTATGGTGGAGGATCTCCTGGACGAGTTGCGCGGCACTTGCTTCTTCACCAAGCTCAACCTTCGTTGGGGCTACCATAAAGTCCGCATGCACTCTGATGACATTAAGAAAACAGCATTCCGCACTAACCAGGGCCATTCCGAGTTTCTCGTCATGCCTTTTGGTTTGACGAATGCTCCAGCCAACCAGTAGCGCACCAACAATGCCTCGAGGATAAAGCTGTTTCAGGACTTTTAGTTGTTATCCAATTAGTGGATTGATTGCCTATGTAGTTAATTTGTTACCAAATTATTAGATATTGATTGTTAGGGACAAGCCTATTAAATGACCTGCCGCATTGCTCATTGAGCCAAGAAATAAGAAAGTCCCTTATCCCCTACCTTCTCCGGCGTTGTCGGCACACCTTCCCCCGCCAGCGCCTCCATGCCGCCGGGCCTTCAAACTCCATCCTCCCATCACCCACTCATACAACCTTCTCCACTTACGATTAGGTCATAACACGGTTGCATTAGAGGTGTATCCAACAAAAATGGAGAAATGTTTGTGCCGATGCTTGATATTGACATGGCCTCCATTCGATAAAACAGAATTGTAACTTCTAAAAATAGTTAGAACTTTATGAATAGATCAGTGCCAATTTTTTAAAGCATATGTTAAGTTAAAAAAGATGAGGAGTTCCTAAAATTAACTCCTGATCTTATTCCATGAACAGTACACTCCAGAAGTTTCCTTTAAAGCAATTCGAATTTCTTCATAATAGAACCCCTTCCACTCCTTCATTTCTTGATGAAGCCTCTCAGGCACTCACGTTATATTTCATTTCCTATCATATGATGCTCATCCGTCATAATTTCTTAACATAAGTAATTATGTCATTGTAACCAGATCTCATTATGGATTTTCCCCATATTATGCACATGTGCTCTTAGATCTTTCTCTAACATTACATTATAAATGAAGCATATTGATCTATTATTGATATGTGTGGATGGTTGGGATCAAAATGGGTAATGCTAAGGGGGGCATGACAAGCGAACAATATTTCCTTTTGAAGGTACTCATTGTAAGAAAGCTTGAAGCTCAAATCTATTGCAATCAAGGTTATTAAGGCGGTAAGGCGAGGCGACCCACCCCCCTCACACCTTTTAAGCGGTAAGGCGTGAGGCGAGGCGATGCCTCACACACACCGTAAGGTGAAGAAAACGGAGCTCTGAAGGTCTAAATTAGAAGAAATTTAAAGAGGAAGAAGGACTTAACTGCAATTTTACAGAAGTCTGAAGGCTAAATTGCAAAAATTCGGCTTCTCTTCAAAGAGGGAGGACTTAACTGCAATTTCATGTAAGTCTGAGGGCTAAATTGCAGAATTGCCGTTAAAACGCCGCCGGTCGTGTAACCCTAGCCGCTGCTGAGATCGCATCGAGCCGGTTCTCTCGCGTTCCCTGTCTTCTCCCCCACAGGCGCCGGCGAGTCCGCCTCCCTCGATCCCTCCTCCCCGCGCACCTCCGCCTTGCGCCCCTCCCTCCCCTGCTCCCCCTCCCTCTCATCCTCCCCCTCTGCATACCTAAAGATGGAGGCCGCAGCAGATGGCCGCCGACGCGCCGCTTCAAGGATGGTGGCGCCACAGGGTGACGGGGATGGAGGCGGCGCTAGGGTTCGACTTCGGTCCAAGCTTATGTGACAGGTTCCCCACTGGCCCCCCTCATCCTATCTTCGCCGTCTCCTCGCTTTTCTTCGCCTAACCGACGCCATAGCGACGCCTTGGGGTTTGAGGCGGACGCCATACTCCCTCCTGGCAAGGCGACACCGACGCCTTACAGTCCCTCACCGCCTAAGCGACGTTTAGGCGACGCCTTAATAAGCATGATTGCAACAGCCCATGGGGCTTACATAGTACAATGGATACAAACCCTAGAAAACAGAAAGACACATATACCCTTAACACCCCCTCTCAAATACAAGGTATATGCAATAGCATTGCATTTGAAAAGGTTGACACTAAAATAAGGAAGATCCAAAGTCCAAGTCTTGAAGTTGTCGTCATATCATACGGCTCTCGGAAAATTATGTCGAGTACCAACCATCCGGAATCGTGTAACAGCCCAGAAAGCATAAAGTGCAAGGGCTGCGAAAGTAGAGGTAAGCAGGAGCAAAGTCGATCGTGGTAACACGACGAAGAGGATGTGGAAGGTGACACAAATAGAGAGACCTGTCAAATCAAGCCGAAGAGGGAGATAGAAGGATAGCAGCGCAAATTGAAACCCAAGATGGCGGCGACGCAGTGCACAAGAAGCGCAGTGGAGGCGCGGCGCAGAAGCGCGGCGTCCTTAAAAGCTCGAGGTGGCGGCTCAAAGAGAAGCGGAGGCATCATACAGACTTATACGATCTGCAGTGGCTCAAGAAGAAGAGCAGTGGCTATGGCTATGCAAAAGGAAGGAGAGGACCACACCCATCCGAGAGGATGAACCGTGGTTAGCAAAGCAGCTGACTGACAGAAATTTTGTAGACTCGCACAGTTTTAACGATATGAAAGAGAGAAGCTACGGATTTGGATGGACACAATAGAAAACTCAAGAAAAATGACTCACAAACCATGGATTCTAGCATTAGCATAAGAGCCATCTACCAATCCACCAAACAAAATCTCAATTAATTGTTCCTCCAACTCCCTCCTGTCGTTTCTTCCTCATTGTCATTTCACCTCCCCTTTCTCCTCTTCCATCGCTCGCTCCCCCGTCGTGCCGCACCCTCGAATTCCGCCATGCCAAAGGGCGCCAAGAAGCGTGCCAAGCTCAAGAAGTAGCAAGGGGGCCACCCCGTCGCTCCCGCGCCGGCAGCTGCGGGCGCGCACAGGCGAGCAGGCGCTGACACGAGCACAGGCGTAGGCGGGCGGCACACGCGGTAGACGAGGCAGGCGGCAAAGGGCCCAAAGCTGGCGAATCCGGCGGCGAGGAGGTTGGTTGAGGCAGCGGCGACCGGATCTAGGACAGCGCTAATGAGGCGCGGCCGGATCTGGTGGCAGGGAGGCCAAATCCGGTGCAGGCGACGACAGCCTGACGGAGGAGCCGCCGGATCCGGCGACGGTGGAGACCGGAGGGAGCCAAGGCGGCGCATGTAGGGGCATCAAAGGAGGCAGGGTAGCCCGTAGAGCTGAGATGGCGGGGAAGAGCCAGAGGTGGCCGAAAGATGGCGCGAAGACGACAACGGCCGGATCCGTGGCGGAGATCGCCGGATCCGAGGCAGCGGTAGTCGAATCTGAGGCGGCGGCAGCTGGATCCAAGGTGGCGACGGCCAGATCTGGGGGTGACGGAGCGCGGCGGCCTAGATCTGGAGCGGAGGTGGCTGGATCTAGCGCGGGGTTCCCAGATTCGACGGTGGAGAGGCCGGAGGCGGCCGGAGATCCGACTGGGGGGCGCAATGACAGCTCGAGGTGGCAAAGCTCAGTCGGTGGCGCTCGGATCCAAGGACGATAGTGGGGGCAACAACTGCACGAAATCGCCAATACGCGCAAACATGGGTGCGGTCGATGGTGGCGCGCGTCGCCCCTGGGAGTGGAGCACACTCCTTTTGGGGCAGCGGCGGCGGTGGCGAGCGGCGACTGGAGCTAGGTTGTAAAACCTGGGCTCTGATACTATGTAAGAAAGCTTGAAACTCAAATCTATTGCAATAACCCATGGGGCTTATATAGTACAATGGATACAAACCCTAGAAAACAGGAAAAGACATATATACCCTTAACACTTGTAACATTCTTTTGTAAGAGCAAATCTGAAATGTCTCTTATGACAGCACTAGTGTAATTCCCTATATTTTACATATTTGATGCTGCGTTAACGAGCCTCTATATGTCCCAATGGAACAATCTTGGGGGCATCGAACTAGGGTATGATTGAATCTGTCCGTAAGGACATGATATAAGGGTCAGTCCATAAAAATGGCTTCAAATGCAGCAAAACCAACTAGATTATTGCCAAATCAATTGTGATGCTTGAATCAAGATATTTTTTTGTAGCATAGTCAGAGCCAAAAGTGGATAGAGGGGCACATACAATGAGCATGAACAACTCCATTACTTGAATCCATCTCAATCATATTAATAGAAAGGATTCCTCCTAAAATGCACTTCACTGTAGGTCCCAGTAACAACATACGTAGGTATGATGAGCAATAAGAAATCAAAACAATGTATATGTTATTAATGCATATCTCCAAATGTAAAAACAGAGCCACATACTCGGATTTGCAAAACAAAAGAATCCTGTGCTATATAGGAAATAAAGCTCATACAGATGCCTCATTCATAATATGACAACTACTCACTATCATGCTGTTTGTATAAGCAATTAAGCACTAATATACTACTGAACAATCTCATGCACAACGATTAAATCCAATGTATGGTTACCATGCAAGTATTCAACAATCGAACTCTAAGCCCGCTTCTCCAGTTCCTCTCATCATTAAGCTCCATAATCTGCATCGCATGAAGCAATGCCAGGGATAATGTGTGTATAAAGTATTAAAGTTATTATCACGTGCTATTAAAAAAATCATGTAAAGATGCATACCGCTTTCTCAGCATCCTCAATAGTATCATACTCAACAAAAGCATGCAACTGCCATCAAGGAAAAACAAATATTAATTTGACAAGAAATTAATGAGCAAAAGGTGCACCATCATATCACAAGGTTATGATAAAATTGAGAAAGAAATAACTTGTTAACTGCATAAAATATAATTATTCATTTGAACTAAGAAGCATAACATACAATTATTACTCAAAAGTGTTCAGCAATCTGAAGCTATGTTGCATAAATGTCAGCACCAAGCATGTCACTACCATGACATTGACAAAATTATGGAAAGATCTTTTCGTAAAAATGCTGAAATGAAATCATGCATGCATGTATATCCAGAACATATAAGAAAACCATTTTTATCATGACGAAATATTACGTGAAAAATGCGTGCAAATTCCATTTTCACCTAACTTAGAAATTTCGAAAGACTGCCAAAAAATTACCAGATGTAGGGGGAAGTTATGTTGTATGTCTCTACAAAATTTCAAGATCAAACTCGGTTGCATTCACAAGATACGAGAAAACAAAAAAACTTGCTGAAATAGTGTTTTTGCTGTTTGGACACTATTCCAGGAAGTGTTGGTCTTTTTTTGTGTCTCACGAATACGACTGAGTTTGATCTTAAAATTTTGTAGAGGCATAGAACATACCCTCCCCTGCATCTGCTAACTTTTTGGGAATTTCAAGAAACTTATAAGTTAGGTGAAAATGAAATTTGCACCAAATTAGCATTTTCACTAATATGCTGCCTTTTATTATACCAAAATGATGTTGACGAAGAGTGGGTTCTTTTAGGCTGGTGGCTTATAGTTTAAATATTTGAATTCCGGCTGTTCGCGAGAGGTAGTACTCAGAGGGAAATAGTTACATGCAATTTTAGCCGGTACAACTAAACTCAGTACACTTTTTACTATAATTTTACTATTGACCTCGCGTTGAAAAAATATACTGTTTAAAAACTAGTTACTATAGACAGTACAAGCATAAGTCAACTTTAAGCCCGAGAGAACCCAGCCAAAATGAAGATTTTTCCCTAAAAGTGCTGAAATGGAATCATGCATGCACATATGTCCAAAACACAAAAAAATCATTTTTTTTATCGTACCTAAACTGATGAAGCAACACAGCATACAACCTATGATTTCATTCATTATGTAGTGCAAAATGTGTTGCCACATGTCAAGGGGGGGGGGGGGGGGTTTGGTTTACAAATTGTCTCACATGCAATGAACAGATGTTGTACTTAGTTAATCCATTCAGGCTTTCTAAATCCTCATTACGCTCTTAAATTTCAAAACATCTTTTGCTATTAGTATGATGCTCAATAATTCTTTCTACTGTCCTAGGACACAACTCAGGGAAGATTCAATGGATCAGAAATAGTTATCCATGAGAACTACTAGTACTACTACTAGAATCCAATTATCAGTAACAATATAATATTTACGTATTGGAAACAGGAGAAGTAATTAATTACCTTGTTGGCGAAAAGCATATCTAACTTGGCAGATCTATTAGTAACTGGACCAGTGCCATTTGGGGTCTGGGGATAGCATGTCCGGATTGTCCTTACACTGGAACAAGAGAAAAAAAAAATCAAAATACAAATATAGAATACAATTTGTCATGACTGAAAGGGAAGAGCTACACTTTACATCGACCTACATTAACCTTTACCTGCCAACAGCTGAAAAGAGCTTCATAAGATTTTGGTAACAATGATCATCAGGAAGATTTTCTGCAACAACAATTCGGGCCTACAAAACAGGAAGTGTTCCTTATTTGACAGTATAGCATAAATTTTTTCAAAAAAAAAAAAAACTGTCTAGCATATGGCAGTTGCATGCAACATATCAAGAGTCATTTACCTGGAGTTCTTCTAAATCTGATTCTGTAAATGTTTGCTCACGTTTTACTCTTTTTCCGTCTTCACTAACCACCTGTAGAGAAAATAATTAGATATGTAATTGTGGACAAAATAAACATGCATTTGCAGGGCAAAGACATAAGCAGCAGTAGATGTATGTTGCCACTAATCTGATCCCTAAGACCTATGGAGGATGGTTTCCTATCGGTGAGTGAAATAACTTAAGAATAAAACGATACATTATGAGATCAGGCCGCAATGCATAACAAAATTATAATGAGCTTACAAGCTTTGATGAAGTCCGAAGTGCTGAAGCGAGCATTGAATTACTTTGTACCAAAGCCTTAATTTTCTTAAATCCAGCAACAACTGGTATTGGTACTGCAATTGAGTGAAGGCACATAAGTTTTCCCCAAACCAACTTGATACCAAATTATATTTGTTTGTCCAAGTACCAAAGGTAGTTAGTTTTCTTCATAATAGGCACAAACCTATTTCACGAAACAATATGATTGAAACAAACAAAACTAGCATACTGTCATGGTTGAAGGATTTTTCATGCAAGACACAGTTGTATATGATAAGGAGATTATTTTCTGATCAATATGCATTGTTCTGTTATTAATTTTGGTACAAGAGAATGTAATTTATATGGCATTTAGCAAAAGCGAACAAAATGTAAAATACTTGTAAAAACCAATCGATTGCACATACATGATAAGATATAAAAATTGTTAATTTGATTTGACAATCAATAACAGTTTCATCCTTTAACTAAATCTTAGAATAGATTTAATATTATCCTAATTAAGACACATCCAAGAGAATGCACCTACCAAAAATGAGCAACATAAGATACAGTAAAAAAATCATACAGGAAATACTTTGTACCATCTAGGAAACAGTAGCATGCTGCCATGCTACATATAAGTGTAGAGCATCTAGCATATGAAATACTCACTTTGGAAACCTATTTTAATTCTCATAATCAGGTTAAAGTACCAAGACCTTAAACATGATATTGTTTCTACTTTCTATTGATGGAACAGAAAACTATACATGTTAAAAAAATGATGACAGCTTTCTTTCAAGAAAACATCATGCAGTCAACAGCAGGAATCAATATGGTAAATGTATATTTTGAATCTCAGTGAAGTTGCTTCAGATGGAAGCATACAACTTACCATATCCTTCAGGATCCTTAGTAATAAACCTCATCAAATGTTCAGTAGTGGCCAGGTTTATATCACTGAAATAATACTCCACCTACAAGGTTTAAATATATCAAAATGAGAAAATTTAGAAACAAAAAAAAACTGTTCTTTACAACACACAAACTAAAAAGCAACAATGTTCTCTTCAACAGGGTTTTCTAGACCACTACCAGCCGCAAATAGATGTCATAATAAACTAGTTAAAAAACAACACTCTTTAAACTAAACAATAAAGCAAAAGCACCAAAGTCTGGGCAACTTGAGAACACCAAAGATAGTTAAAAATATACGGAAGTGCAGTAACTTGACCAGTTAACATAATTATAGTTCCAAACCAAGACTGAACATGAAACTATTTAATTGACAAGATCACCTCCAAGAAACTCCACATGTGATTATATCATAGCACATATAAAAGTCACCACTTGAGTAAGCATGTCCTAAGCTATAATGTTTTGCAGCAGAACTACGGCATCACAAGAGCAGTGGTTGCTTACAAGAAATGCTAGGTAAAAAAGATATAGTAAAATACGGTACAGACTAATGGAACCTGCTAGATATAATGTTAAGCAGCTTACACTTAATATTTTTTTGTTAAAAATAATAATATATGGCGAAATAATTAGAACTATACTGCCAGAAAAAGGTAAGCCATAATATATAACTTAGTGAACAAAATAATAGCTGGATAAAGTTGAATTTTTTTTTATATAGCAGGATTTAATGGATAAAAAAATCAATTAAGCATTTCTCATAATGAAATAAAGCAAAGCAGTGCCACGAAAAAAGTAGAGTAAATTGCACTTTGCACCAAGTAACTTGTCGCTTGTTTCACTTTGCACCAAGGTTAACACATACTTTCACCTTGCACCAGAGTGGACCAAATAATATTTCACTTTGCATTAACTAATCAATTCCAATTCCAAACAAGGCAAGCAAATTGAAAGAACAGAACAATCAAAATTGTGTATATCAACTTGTCAATATGTAGAGCTGGTTTGAGCCAAACAAGGTTGGACTAATGTAAAGTGAAATTTTATTTAGTCCACTCCACTCTGGTGCAAAGTAAAACAACCGATAAGTTACCCAGTGCAAAGCGCAATTTACTCAAAAAAAAGTATCGTAATAATTATCATAATACGAGGTTAATTAATGCGTCACCACCACATCTACCTCTCAACAGCATGGGGTGCGTTGGGTTCAAATGGAAGTACATAACACTATAACAGAACATATTCTAAAATGGGGATGTCACCTTGTTTCCTTAATAGAACAGATTCTATAATGTGGATGTCACCTTGTTTCCTGATTTCGCAGAACATGCTTTCAAAGGAATATCTGTCTGCAGGACCAGTCATAAAACAATCCATTATCTTAGACTAGGCAAACACCCCAAATTATCTCCACCATCATTATTCAAGAGAGCCCAATTATGTCCAACCACTTAACCCATCAAACGTGATCCATCCACACAGATACTACAAGCGAGCATATACCACAATGGCACAATTTGATATGTAAAATAGCTCACAACTCCATCCCATCCCAGAGTTGTGTAATCCTCAACTAAACAACACATGTGCCTAAGACTACACAGCTCCAACAATAACTTTGCTACGATTAAGAGTAGAGAGCTCAATCTGAGCAATATTGACAACTGATCCAAGCCAAGTGCATCTAAACTGGCCGAAGGAGCCGATTCTCTAATCTACTAAAGCATCACCCTTTCCAGCTTTAATATGACTAGAACATATAGCAAGTTGACAAATTTTTATTCCCGATCTAATTGCACCAATCAAATCGGACAACAAAACAAACCAAGAGGAGCATCCACCTGCTTTGTGATCTTGTGCACCACGTCGTCGGAGATCCCGTCCCTCGCCGGCTGCTGCGCCTGGGGTACCTCCCCCGGCGACGCCGCTTGCTCGGCCTCCGCCTCGTGCTCCGCTGCGGCACCGAAGCCCGCACTACCACCGCCACCGACCGCCGCGTAGTACTCGAATGGCTGCGGGGGCGGAGGGGGCCCCGCCGTGAAGAACGCCGCGGGGGGCGGAGGGGGCGCCGCGGCGAACACGTGGATCACCGGCTGCGCCGGCGGCGGCGCCGCCGCAGCGCGCGGCACGAACTCCGGAGCCTGCGCGTTGAGCCGGCTGGAGGAGCCGCTCCGCGGGAGACCCCCCGGCCGCTCCTCCGCCGCTGCCGGATCCGCGAGCTCCTGCTGCGACATTAGGGTTAGGGTTTCGGCGCAGCAGCAGCGGCTGTTGTGCTAGTTCAGCAGCGGTGGTGGTGGTGGTAGTAGCAGTGGTGATTAGTAGGGTAGTTAATTAGGGTTTGGGGTAACGCGCGGCCGGCGGAGAAGGGGAGTTCTCGAAAGTTGCGGCGCCGGCGAGGTCGGGTATTTATAGGGCGCGGCACGCGCAGGTTTCCTCGGGGGATCGACGACGCGGCCACGCCCCGCCTCCGATCGGAGAGGGAGGTGACTGGTGGGATCAATGAGTGGACCCGGTGTATGGTGAAATGAGAGTAAGGAACGTCTGTCTCGCCTCAAGATTCGGATTTTTGGCTGTATGTGTATGGACGGGGTGTAGGGAACGAGCACCCAAGGGAGATTGACTGGGCTGTGGGGCCGGGAGGTAGGAGGTTTGGATCGAGGTGGACCGCACCCGTGGGTGTCGTGTCCGTATGATTCCTCGTGCGCGATCTAACCGTGGCTGCCTTCGTCACATAGTCCACTTCTCACCTCTAATCTGGGTTGGATTTTTCAACTCTAAATCTTAAAACTATTCATTTTACAACATTAAACCCTTCTATCCTTTCCACCCTAATTTCCATGTGACGTGGAGATGGTTTTATTGATGTGATAACCAATGCAATAGTTGTTGGCTTAGTAGGGTGGAAACGGATCGAATAAGAATGAATAGTTTCATATGTGAATAGGAAGTCATATTTTTAAGATAAATACAAATACGAATTCAAATATTTCCAAATATAAATACAAATAGAATGTCATATCGGATACGAATTCGAATCAAATATGTACTTAATTCGGTCGAATACGAGTATTCTACTACAACTTCTGTAACAAATCTTAGTAGAACAAATTTCTAGCGATTTTGTCGGTTACCGATTTTAAACCGCACAAATTCAAATTTCAAATCACAAATATCATCGGGGTTTTCCTGGGATTCTGATAACCGGATTTTTTTACAGATAGGCGTAGGAAACAGATTAAATACGAATCGAATAGTCTCGAATATGAATATTCTCAAATACGGATATGAATATTCTCAAATACAAATACGAACATTCTCGAATACGGATTTTGTTTACCACATTCGTGTTTTCTCAGATACGAATATTGGATAAAACAGATCATCCGTTACCGTTTCCTACCCCCTAGGCTTAGTTAAGTGAGGGCCCACATGTTAACTGCTAAGCCCTTCTTCATCTCCCTTCCTCCTCCTTTGTCTGTCTCTCTTTTCACCTCTCTCAATCCTGAGCTGGCCAGGCTAGGCTCACCTCATCGCTGAATTGCCAAATGTCGTGCCTAGCTACCTTCTCCCACGTCATCCACCCACCACAGTCCCTAGCCCTATTGTTGTGCCCTAGCGCAACCATCATCCAAGTGCCAACATCCCTAGCTCGACATCGTCGTCCACTCAGCATCGTCCCCTAGCATCGTCCGCTACGAGATTGTGCTTGAATTCTTGCTCTGGTTCGTGTGGAAGATTGTGCAGTACCGATGGATAGCTAGGTTTTAGGTGACAGCGGACAGAGGTCATGCAGCCGAGTGTAGGTGTGGTCCTCATGTGGTTGTGGATGTGGTGAAGGTGTTGTCGAGATTCTTGTCGCTATCAAGGACGTCGTCTTGTGGTGGTCCACACGGTTTGCCTCCTTGTCCCATGGTCCACACTCTCCTTCGTCTTCCTCTACATTCTACCTCCCCTTCTCTCTCCTCACTCGGTGGGCTGCTGGTTTTTGTGGACGCTGACTCTTTGGCCTTCATCCAAGAGTTACGTTGTGTGGTTCTTGGTTTTCTTGGCTCAGTGCTCTTGGGTGCTATTGGTTGGCTTGCTGGTGAGAGGGGATGGGATGCTCTCTATTGGCTTTGTGGGCTCTCAGCTGGTTTGAGGCTTCAGTGGTTTTGGCAATGTAGTGGGCAATTGCAGGCGGGGCTGGAAATGTTGGCTTTTATATGGGAGGTTTTGGCCTCTATCTCTCTGGCTTGGTTATGCATAGCTGGGAATGTCCCATTCTTATCCTCTTTGGTCCTAAGTGTGGGCTGTTTGCTATTTTTGGAATCCTTTGGTGTTAAGGTAAGTTGGAAAATGTGGGTTTTGGATTTTTAAAATGCCGGATGATGAGGCCCACTTATGGTGAGAGGCGTCGACTAGCCCGAGACGGTCTGGAAACCTCAATGAATGCCACTCTATTTGGCTTTAAGAGCCCGAGGGTACTGACGGTAGTTCCTTTCCCCTTTCTTTTTATTCTCCCTTGGATTGTCATTTTGATTTGCTCTCTAATTACCAAAGACTAGCTGAATGCCCGTGCGTTGCTACGGATTTTAAAACTTTATCATACTACATGTTCTAAAACTAACGAGTGGTAAAATTTGTTGGAACATGCATACAAATATGTTCTAATTTTGTTTAAATCCGTAGCAACGTACGGGCATTCAGCTATATAGATTTGAAACAAAAAGAAATGACTCTAGACATGTTTGTCTGCCATACTATATTTCACAGGTATCCCTAATTCCTTATATGATATGACCTGTCCCAGTACGATATTTCACAAAGGCTGTTCACGCTTTCTGCAGGATATATTAAACGCAGCAGACTAATTCATGGAATTAAGATACCCAGACTCAAATGAAACTATGGAAGAAACAATCCTCTCAAAGAAAAAGGGCTGAGAGGCATATACAAAAGCTATTAGAAAGATCTCATTGCATATGTATTAGCTAACGCAAAAACCCATTCAGAAGCAGACAAACAGGAAATGCAAGGATAGCACAAGGATGCATTAGCATTAGCATAACATTACAAGCCCAGACAGCTCCAGACCCATACTATGATCAAGACAAGAAGGGGGATACTTCATGGTGCACTTCTCACAGAAAATGCTGATGTAAAGAAAGAAGTGTTACCTGTAAAGCAGTCCTGTCATCATTGCCAAGTAGAACACTTGATCGGGATTCCTGTTGGGGAGTGCTCATAATTTAGCATATGAGGACGAATCATCGTATAGTAGGGTGCTATCATACAACTGTTCATCGTAAGTGTTTTCCCTTGCCAGTGATAATTAATATATGTGTATGAGGTATACATAGTGCACCGCAACTACCAATAATCTAAGTTACTACAAAGAATCCTTCAAAAGTATCAATGAAAGTACCATATCTTGTATCATTTGATCGCGGCGTGTACAATCCTTTGGGAGGTTATCATACAGTCAGATTGTTAAAGTCAAATTAGTCCAAGCTTATCTTAAACAAGAACTTAGAACATTTTATCAGTTCCTTCCGATCTACAGAATTCCAAATTCCCGGACACAGTGATCCTCTTCTTGCACAATATGTGATTTTAATGTGTTATGGAACTTCAATTTTTATTTATAGATCTAATTTGGGTCAGTTAGTAAAATCCAAGTCTTGAGGTGCTTGCATTTGCTATATGACCCATAAACAAGAAGGTAATCGCTCTGTATCATAATCAGGCTTTATATCTAATAATCTCAACGATAGCAAAGTAAGCTATAGCAATTTCTTCACTATCAGCCCAGACATTTGCACATGATAAACTCAAGTGCAAGATGGTAACCCACCATTGCCCACGAGTGAATCAAAAGCTAGGAAGATAAATAGAGATCTTGAGAATAAAATTGCACGTCATACCATGCTGGTTAACTTGTCATGTTGACCATTTGCTACAATTACTGAGGAAGTCGAAGCTGGTCGTGTTTGATCAACAGTCTTTGAGCCACGCCCTCGGCCTGTCCCAGCACGTCCCCTTCCACGGCCTTGCTTTTTTCTGTTTGAGTTATCCAAGGACGGTCGTGCATCCCCGATGTCTTTATCCAAGGACGGTCGTGCATCGCCGATGTCTAAAACCTTTGCTGCCTCATTAGCTGATCCCTGAAATTTACAATTACAAAAGAATGTACCAAACAAAAGATTATTAAAAGTGAACCACAAGTAAGTGCAAAATAGAATGGTGCATTCCGTTTAATTCTGCTCAATTCCTATTAGAAGAGCACACCTCAAAATGTCCAAGAGCTAGGCCGTGGTCACCATCTGGCGATCTCGGACGCTTCAGTGTGTTCTTCTGTATCAAGAACTCCTCACCGTTCTGATCAGCAAAAGCAAGAAACGTTAGTCTGAGCTCAGGGCTACAAGATGAAATTAGGGATGGAAATATTGGATTAGTCTGTAGTTAGTTACAATAGCAAGCTACAAGTAATGGTTTACCAAAAGAGACATTACAAATAGTTCCAACCAGCACGATCATAACATCATAAGTAATGTGCAAGCAACGCAATCGAAGATAGATAAACACACTACTGTACTTCAGCAAAAAAAAAAGGGAAGCAACAGATAAGTTTGAGGTTTAGGGCTGACATCATCGTCGGAAGAGGAGGAGGACTCGTGCAGCTCCTCCTGGTCCCTGAACGTGGTGGCGAAGGTGGAGGAAACCACCGGATGGTGCGGCGGCGACGGCGCCGGCACCGAGACGGCCTTGCCGGCCATGCGGGCCTCGAGCTTGGCGAGCTTGGACGAGGACGGGTTGGAATTGGACGAGAGGTGCTGCACTATGTCCTCCCCCGCCGCCGACGAGCCCGACATTGCCGCTGATTGCGCCCAAACCGGATCGGCCGACCCCAAAGCTTCTAAAGGAAGCAATCGCACCGCACGCGCTAATCAGTTACTTGCTCCCCACCACGGCGCGCGAGCGCAACACAACCGCGGCCAGACGAGCCGGCGGGTGGATCTACCCGTGGTCGCTCGCGGATTGGGCGACGGCGAGTGGAGGCGGACGCGGCGGAACGAATGCGATGGCGGGCGGCGACCGGCCAAGGCGAGCGAGCAGCAACTACCGCCTTTACCCTCTTCCTGTTGACTCGCCGGTCACTGCTGCAGGAGCCGGCGGCGAGAGGCGGATTGGAGTGGCGCCGCCACAGAGCGGACGGCGGATGTGGAGGCGGATTGAATTCGCTTAGCGGCGGCGGCGCGAAGAAGCTGGGGGAGGAGGAGGAGCGGCGGATGAGGGAGGGGAGGAGGCGAGGGCGGAGGAGGGAGGGGAGGAGGCGGCGCGGGATTCAGGCGGCGGGGTGGGGGGAAGGGGGAGCAGCGCGTTTCGTGAGGTGGGGTGGGGACCACATGTCAGTGAAAAGAGAAGGAGTGTAGGATGCACCATCACCTTGAACTCCTCTTTTTAAGGAGTAGAGAAAATGAGGGTGGGGTGTCCATCTTGGGATGCTAACATTAGCAACACACGGAGAAAGGGCAAGAATTGCAACGCAATACTTAATTTAGCTTACCTTAATGCAATTGTATTTAGAAATTAGTTTTTTTCATGTATGTACAATTTTTGTAATTGGAAAAGAATTGTAATAACTATCTTTAATTCATTTTTTAGGCCTAGGGCCAACAGTTGTAATTCATTATTGTAATTATTGAGTTGTAATAATCTTAATTACCTTTTTAATTATTAATAATTATACTGATTAGAGTTAATTAATGTTAGGGTTCTTTCAGCCTTCCCCCTTAAGGCGATTTCGTCCCCAAAATCGGGTGCTCACTTGAACAGGTTGGGGTAGGCTTCGCATAGTTCTTCCTCTTTTTCCCATATAGTTTCACGGATTGAGTGATTCTTCCATAGTACCTTGCAAAATCGTATGGTTCATTTTTGTAGTTGTCGGTCTTCAATCTCGAGGATCTTCAATGGGTGTTCTTCATAAGTTAGGTCATCTTGGAGGGGTATGCCTAGGTTAGTCAGATGCTGTGAGGGCTCTCTTAGGCATTTTGGGAGTTGAGAGATATGAAAAACTTTGTGAATTCTAGACAGCTGGCTCAGTAACTCTAGTTGATACGCAAGGGCGCCCTTATGTTCTAAAATCCGAAAAGGTCCCAAATACCGAGGACTCAACTTCCCTTTTACTCCAAACGGCAGACCCTGTGCATCGGAGATACCTTTAGGTATACATAATCCCCAACTTTGAACTTTAACTCATGCCTACGCTGATCTGCGTAGCTCTTATGTCTACTCTGAGTGATTTTGAGGCGCTCCTTGATAATTTGTATTTTGTTGTCATTCTCCCTTACCAGCTCAGGGCCTAATAAGGGTCTTTCTCTAGTCTCATACCAGCATATGGGAGATCGACACTTCCTTCTATATAGGGCTTCGTATGGGGTCATCTGGATACTAGATTGGTAGCTATTATTGTAGGCAAACTCAGTGTGATGTAGGTATTTGTCCTAAGTGTCTCTGAAGTTCAGTATATGGGCTCTTAGCATATCCTCTAGAATTTAATTGACTCACTTAGTCTGGCCATCTATTTGGGGGTGATAGACTGTGCTGAAATTTAGTTTGGTACCTAAGGCTTTGTGTAGGCTTCCCTAAAAACCAGAGGTGAATACTGACCCTCTATCTGAATTGATGGTTCTTGGAACTTCGTGGAGGGAAGCTATCCTCTCTAGGTATAGTTCTGCTAACTTGTAAAATGAGTATTTTTGGTTTTTGGAAAGGAAGTAGGCTGATTTTGTAAGGCGATCTACTATGACCCAGATGGTATCTTTCTTTTTGAGAGTTAGGGGTAGGACTGTTATAAAGTCCATGCAAATATCTTCCCACTTGCACTTCGTGATTTCTAAGGGTGCCAACAGTCCGGCTGGACATTGGTGCTCTATCTTAACTTTCTAACAAGTGTCACACTGGCCTACATACTATGTGATTTCTTTCTTCATATTCGAGCACTAGAAGTTCTCCTTTGAGTCCCTATACATTTTTGTACCACCGGATGCATAGAATATGGGAAATCATGAGCCTTGTGTAGGATGGTTTCTTTGATTTGGTTGTCATTGGGTACGCAGATTCGATTTTGTCACCACAAAATTTCTTGGTCATCTATCTTGAACTTTGACGGTTGACTTGCTTTGATTCTCTGGACTTCCTCTTTAATGAAGGGTTCTAAAAATTGCTTCTCTCATAGTTGGTTCCGTAGGGTGGGGGTGGAATGTCATGGCAGGTATAGTTGCTTTGGAGGTGGTGGCTTTAACTTCTATTCTCATTTTGGCCAATTCTTGGACTAACACAGAGGTGTGGTCTTCAATAGTGAGGTGCTGACATTTGATCTTCTTACTGAGGGCATCTGCTACTACGTTGGCCTTTTCAGGATGATAGTTAATGGTCAAATCGTAGTCCTTGATAAATTCTAGCCAACTCCTCTGTCTCATATTGTCGGAACCCGGAGCAACGACTCCTGGATCCTCTGTGTAACTCGCACTAGTCCAGGATCAGCTAGTGCACACAGTGAACAACAAAGATAAATACCAAGCATAATGACATTTATTTAATTTAAAAGTACGGCCTTATGGCCAGCGTTTACATCATCGCACATTGGCAAAAATAACAGCAAAAGAAACTGCGGAAGCGAAGCTGAAAAGGCGAAGCCCAAGCCTGCCCACAGGCAAACGATAGTAAGACGCGGCCTACTCGTCCAGATCTTCACCGTAGTTGATGTCTTCCTTCTCTGTGTGGAAAAAGCAAGGTGAGTACAAACTTGTACTCCGCAAGTCACCCGGGAAAATGCAACATAATGATAAAGGCTTCAATGAAAGGCTTATATGGTTAGTTTGCATAAAACAGCATTTAAGAAATACAATAAGTAGATTGAAATTGCTGAATTTAATACAGTAAGTAAAAACAATACTTGTAATCGAAAATAATACCGTCAGTGCCGGGACCAAACACCAACCTATCCACGGGCATCCCACCCGGACCATCTTTTCCAAAAGCTCACGTATGGATTCCATCCATCCACACGCTGTCACTGCGCAACTCTGATGAATTCCATCCATTCACCAGATTTTAATCTCTCACGGATTCCATCCATCCGTAAGGTTTTCATCTCTCGTGGATTCCATCTATCCACAAGGTTTTCAAAAACATTTTGAAAATCAAAATCTAATCCATGAAAAACTTTTACTCAGCATGCCCATGACCGTGGGCACGGCTATCCAGGATAGATTATACACTCTGCAGAGGTTGTACAACTTTACCCACAAGACACGATCATCCCGTTGTACCACTAGATTACACACTTCCTTAGGTGTGCGGTGGGGAGTCGTGACAAGGCCTTTACAATGCAAAGCCTTCAACCTGGTCGAGCCAACTCTAAGGTTTCACCCCAGTAAGGAATCCACCAGACCGGGACCCCCTCTTGAGCCTAGACGAGACTTCTCATGGCTTAACCACGCTCGCCCAAGTGAGACTTCACATGGCACCAACCACGCTCACTTTCAACCTACGACTCGACTCAGATTGGGACTTCACAAATTATTCAGCCAGGGCTGTCCCATACCAGCCATGTGGTAGTACGATAAGAGCTTTGCAACAGTAGCTCACAGACCGGTCCTTAATTGACTCAGGCCCAACCACATACCCCCGTGCACGACAATCAACCACTGCGGCTCCAACCAACAGGGCATGCCTGCACCCACCACTCTAACCAGTTGCCTAAGTCTAAACCAGTTTTACATTTGTTTTCAAAATAGTTTCATAAACCTCCTTGACTCACCAAAGCCAAGAGTACATATCATTTTATGTAAACAGGGTTATCATTTTATGCGAAAGACATCCCAAAACAAATATTATATCTAAGCAGTCTAAGCATTTGATATAAATTCCTCTAGCCAACACTAATGTATTAACTAGAGTTTGAGTCTAGGGTGCCAAGGTATTGAGGAATTCAAATTCAATGGAGGGATTAACAAGTAGGCAATAGCTAAATTTAAAACTGAATTGAAATACGTTGAATAGAAATACGCATGCAATATAATTTAAATCAACATAATTTTATTTGCAATTCTGGGATCAACATGATCAAGGAGGGTGACTTGCCTTGCCCTTCAAATTGGTTCAAACCTTCGTCGAAGAAATCTCCCGAATCGTCGAAGTCTACACGTGAAAATAACCCACCAAATTCAAATAAATTCAAATTGACTTCAAATATTTGAATTGAGGCTAGAAATGGATAGAGGGGAATTTTTGATGAATTTAGAAATTTGAATGGGCCAAATCGGAGTTAGGATGAAGGAGAACGGGCTCCGGGAAGATTAAATTCAGAGAAAATGGAAAAAGACTGATTTTTGGATTTATTTTTCTACTGAAAAAGGAATTTATGACGTAAGCCTTGCGTCAGCTCGGGATTTTTGATTTCGGCCGAATTATTTTTGTACAGGAAATGAGGGGGAGGGGCTGACATGCGGGGCCGGGTCCATGCGGACCATTTCCACGGACAGGGGGATGTGCTGAGGTGGCGGGGGTGTGAGCTGGCGCTGACGGGGCACGAGGGGAGGAGGTGGCGCTGGCGTGGCAGGGCGTGGCGCCCACGTCAGCCTCGGCCGCTGACGTGGCCAGGCCGGCCAGGCAGCGCTCGGGCCCGTGGAGCTCGCCGGCGCACGGCGGCTCGTCGGCGGCCAGCGTTGGGCGAGGAAGGGAGAGGGGAGCGCGGCGATCACGAGGGGCGCGGTTCTTACCGGCGGTGACCGGAGACGGCCGGCGGCGAGGGTGGTGCGGCGGTGGCTCGGGCCTTACGCGGCGGCGGGGCTCCGGTGGCGCTCGAGCTGGCCAAAGGGGCGGAGGACGTCGAGGGCGGCGCGGCGAAGCTGGAGGTGGTGTTGGCCGGGCGCGGAAGCCAGCGGAGCGGCGGCGATTGCTCGCCGGTCTTGATGGCGGCGGCGGCGGGCAAGGCTCACGGCGCGAGGGCGAGGAGGAGCTCGGGAGGAGCGGGCGAGGGTGGAAGGAGGTGGGGCGGAGTGAGGCGATGCCGGGGGCGACATTTATAGGGGCGGAGGGGCAAGGGGGCGCCGGGAATTTCTCGCCGATGGGCGGCGGTTACGGGCGGCGGTTGCGGGGGATTGGGGGAAAGTGGGCGCCGAGGGCGGGAGACGTGGGCGCGGGGCGCGGGTCGTGCGGGAGGGGAGGTGGGGAGTGGGCGGCGCACGCGGGGGAAGGAGGAAGGGGGCCGGAAATGGCGGGGCGGTGATTGCGGGCGGCGGGCGCGGCGGCGTGAGGAGGGAGATGACCGCGCGGGGAAGACAGCCTGACAGGCCGGGCCCACGCGCAGCGAGAGGGGGAGGAGAGGGGGCGCTGACGGGTGGGGCCGGGCGGCCAGCGAGAGACGGGCGCGGATGGGCCAGATGGGCCGGGAGCGCGGGAACGGGGGAGATCGGGCCGACGCGTGGCGGCCGATGGAGAGGGGGAGGCGGGATCCGGCGGGCGACGTGGGCGCAAATCTGGCCGTCCATGTGGCGGCCGGAGGGGGAGGCTGGGGTTTTGGATTTTTTTAATTTTAATTTTCAGATTTTCAGAAATGCTCAGAAAATCCATTTAGCCTCAGAAAAATGCAAAAATACCTCCAAAAATTCCAGAAAAATTCATAGAATCTCCTGGACACTTTTTGGACTTAATAAAAATATTTCCAACTAATGTTGGTATTTAATTTTCATACTTTAAAATACTTTTTAATTTCAAAAAATACATTTTTCAACTCCAGAAAATCCAGGAACCCAGATAAAAGCCAAATAACTCGAAATAATTAATTTGACATAGGATTTTTATGGAAAGTCAAAATATCATTTTATTTAATAACTTTAGGTTTTTCTGAAAATGCTTTTCAAATCCAGCTTTTTCAAAAACAGAAATTCAAGGCAAATCCAAATTTAAACTTTAGGCACAAAAATACTTATTTTAATTTAAATTTTATTTTAACAAATTTTTAATTATTTATTCAATTATTTTTATTTTCATAAAAACCTGGGCTGTTACACATATTCAGTTCCTTCCGGGTGAAGATGTATTTAGGGCTCTTATGGTCACTGAATAGGGTACACTTGGATCCATATAGGTAGTGTCTCCAAATCTTTAAGGCAAATACTACTACTCCTAGCTCTAGGTCATGAGTTAGGTAATTCATCTCATGGGGTCTCAATTGCCTAGAAGCACAGGCTATAACTTTCTCCCTCTGCATCAACATGCTCCCCAACCCATACTTGGAGGCATCATAGTAAATGACATACTTAATTCCATCTTCAGGCAAGGCCAGAATTGGGGCTGCGGTTAACCTCTACTTTAGGGCCTAGAAGCTTTGTTCACACTTGTTTGTCCACATGTATGGTACATCTCTTAGTTTAGTGAGTGGGCTGGCAATTTGAGAAAAGCCTTTTATGAATCTGCAGTAATACCCCGTAAATCCAAGGAAACTACGAACTCCAGTGGTATTGGTAGGATGTTCCCATATGGTAACTGCTTCAATTTTGGTAGGGTCTACTTTTATCCCTCTCCTAGAGATGATGCGGCCTAAGAATGCTACTTGGTCGAGCCAAAATTCACATTTATTGAATTTGGCGAACAATTGGTTTTCTCTGAGGATTTCCAAGGCAATTGTGAGGTGTTGAAGGTGTTCTTCCTCACTTTTTGAGTAGATCAGGATGTCGTCGATGAAGACAAGAATGAATTTGTTGAGGTATTTCATGAAGAGTTTGTTCATAAGGTTCATGAAAATGGCAGGAGCACTAGTTAATCCAAATGGGACTACTTTATACTCATGATATCCATATCGGGAGACAAAGGCTATCTTATCAATGTCACTAGGATTGACCTTGATTTGATGGTATCCTGACCTTAAGTGAATTTTTGAAAATACCCTCACTTCCTTGAGTTGGTCAAACAAATCATCTATTCTGGGTAGTGGGTATTTATTCTTGATGGTGACACTATTGAGCTCTTGGTAGTCCGTGCATAACCTCAATCCTCCATCCTTCTTTTATGCAAATAGTACCAGGGCTCCCCATGGTGACATACTCTCTCTAATAAAGCCCTTGGCTTCAAGATCATCTAACTGCTTTTTTTTTGTTATGGTAACTCACACACATTCATCCGGTATGGTCTTTTTGAAATCGGTGCTGTACCTGAAAGGAGATCAATGGCAACTCTACTTCTCCACCACGTGGCATTCTTGGTAATTCCTCAGGAAATACGTCGGATAGTCTTTTACTACAGGTATATCTTTCACTTTCTTCCCTTGGATACTGGCCAGACTAAGAAGGGTTGACTTTGGTCGAGTTTTGATTCCTAAATATGTTAATCTGGTTCCATCTAGCTTTTTAATTGAGGCACTCTTTGATTCTCAGTCTATGTTTACCCCGTGAGCGGATAACCAATCAATACCTAGAGTTACCTCTAGGCCACTTAGGTCTATCACATAGAGGTCGGTTAGAAATTTTGTATGGTGGATGATAATAGCTTGCCCCCTTTTTATAGATGACACTTCTATCATTCCTATGGGTGTACTAATGATCATGGGTTTGTCTAGAGGTTCTGATGTTAAGTCATTTTCTGCTAAAAACCTTCTAGAAATGAATGAGTGGGTAGCCCCTGGATCGAATAGTATGGTACCCATAGATGGTGGTAATAGCAATTTACCTGTGATCACATTAGTAGTTTCTCCAATTTGTTCAGCGATCACATGAATGAGTCTTGCTGGTCCTCCTTTTCCTACTCCTCCTAAGACAAGCTAATTGTTTCTAGGAGGGTTTAGATGGGTGTTCTAGTATGGAATTGGGGTTGGTAAGCATGGCACATTGGTAGGTTGTACTACTTGTCCCATGGGTCGCTGGGGGTAGGGACAATCAATCTTGCGGTGACCTAACTTTCCATAGTTGAAGCAAGCATTGGTGCCCCTCAAGTAATCGTTGGTCAGGTGGCTTAGCCTGCATTTTGCACATCTAATAGCTAATGCTACTGGTCATTGTGGGGTGGTTGGTCTTTGGAAGGTGAGGTTGTATGGCCTGGGTTTTGGAGGCCCATACCATTGCGGATTGGATAGCGGCGTTGATAGACGAGGCTTAAAAGTAGGAGCGGGATGATGGTCCACTTGGCTCTCTTCTTCCTTTGTTCTGTGAGATTAGAATGTTCACTTTCTAAAATGATGGCCCTATTAACTAGGTCTTGGAACTCGGTAATCTTGTGGATGGATAGAAGCATCTATCTATCTTCTTTTCCTTAGTGTCTACATTAGTGGGTGCATAACGGGAGAGGTCATTAAACTGACTAAGGTAGTCTATCATTTTCTTACTCCCTTGGGTCAAGGTTCTAAACTCCCTTTTCTTCAATTCCATCCTCCTTGTGGATACGTGGGTCTCTCTAAACCTTGTTGGAACTCCTCCCAGGAAATAGGCTGCTCACTAACACGGTTATGAGTGTAATTGAGCCACCAGGTGGCTGTAGGTCTGGTCAGCTGGTGGGCAGCATAGCGGAGTTTCTCTTCATTAGAGCAACTTACAGTATCCAGTTTCTTTCCTATCTCTATTAACCAATCACTTGCATCTAAGGGATCTGTTGCTCTAGCAAAAGTAGGAGGGCGAGTCTATAGGAAGTCCCCAAGTTAACTCCATGGGTGGGTGGTGGGTGAGGAGCTACCACTCTAGTCAATAGTGTCTCCATAAAGCAGTTTTGGTTGTCTTGGGACACTTTTCTGGAGTTTTCTAGATAACGAAGGACTTCTCCCATGATTCCTAATGGATCTGTGGTCCTGGCTGGTGTAGGGCGACTAGTGCCTGGCATGGTTGTAGGTGGGGTCTATCTAGGTGTTGGTCCCTAGCGGTTTACTGATGGGGTTCCTTCAGGTTGGGTCTACGGAAAAAGAAAAAGTCTCAATCCTAATTCATACTCATCTTGCTAACGACCTTCCATCCTGCATGGGAGAGGCAATGGGGTTCCTTATTAGTGATTTTAATCTTAGCTGATTTTATTTGGAGGAGCAACTGGGCTGGTTCCTCTAATTTATTTTTACTCAACAATGTTTTCAGGAAAAAGGAGTTTTACTGGTGGTTGTAGGGGCCACTTCTCCTTAATATGTTGAAGCATCAGAATATAGATAAGAGTAATGACATGCGTCATTTTTGCATATATTTAGCCGTCATTTACCCTCATATTTTTCGCATTTCGAGATCATTTATCATCATTTACACGCTTTTCCATATTTAATTGCTCAAAATGGACTATTTTACATTTTTCTGTATTTTTCTGCAGGCCGGCGCGATCGAGGCGCATAAACGACAAATTTTGCATTCTAGGGCTGCTCCGTACAGTTGTACGCATCGACATGAACACGTAGGATCAAACCGCGCTGAAAACGGAGCTCCGGAGGTCTAGTGCAGAAGAAATCATAAGAAGGAAGGACCTTTTTGCAAACCCTAGAAATCTTTGGGGGCCAAATTGCAAAATTGCCAAATCCCACCGGCCCACATAACCCTAGCCGCCGCTGCAAAATCCCTGGAGCCCGGTATTGCTTCTCCCCTGGCCTCCCGTTGCTCTCTCCCCCTCCTTCTCCACATCCGGCCGCCGTCGAGGCCGGGCCGACTCGCCGGTGCGCCTCCCTTCTCCCCCGCGTCTCTCACCCTTCTTCACCCCGCCGCTCCTCCACCTCCGCAGCTCACCGGTGCGCCCTCGCCCCCGTTGCCTTCTTCTTCTCCTCCACATCCGGCGCGCCACACCTCCTCTCCGGCCACCCCTCCAGCGCCTTCTCCGGCCGCCGCTCTCACCATCTACCTACTCTCTCGGCCGCCCTTCTCTGCCTCCTCAACCACCCGTGTGCCGCCACCTCTCCTCTTTCTCCACATCCGGACGCATCCACCGTCGCCTCCCGTGCGCCGCCGACCTCCATCAGCGCAGCTCGCCGGTGCGCCCCCGTTGCTCTCCCTCCGGTACACCACCGCCTTCTCCACCCATAGCTCCTCCATCGCGCCACCGCGCACCTCGGTGTCGGCGTCCTCTTCTTAGCTCCTCCGGAAGCCGCCGTTCACCACCTGTACGGCCACCACCGATCCACATCGCCGCCAACGCCACCGCCGATCTCCTCCACCGGATCTTCTTCAACTCCGGTCGGCTGCCGCCTGCTCCGCCTACAACACTGCTGACATCACCACCTCCTCTGCTTCCACAACTACCCTCTGCTACTACTCCCTCTCTTGGTTCACTCCAATCCCCTCTCTACTTCAGCGTTTCATCTATTTCTTTGCTTTCTTAATTACTGTTCACCTTAATTGCTGTTAGTAATTGTTATCTCTATTGTACTTTGCGATTGTGAAATTGAGGATTTATATCTTTCTACTATGTGTATGAGATGTGATTGTGGTGATATGATCTTGTGTTGTTCATCTAACTGTTATCAGTGGTCAGTATCTGTTGACAAGTAATTAGTTGAAGTCTATTTAGTTTTTATGTGTTAAATGTGTAGGAAGTTAAGTTGTGAGTTGTGCTTGTGTTCAGTGATCTGTCAGTGTAGAATCTGTGTTTGTCTTTGTATTGTTTGTGTGCACGATTAGCTAGCCGGCAACCGTATTCCTACCCTCATGCTGTCTCGACCTCCCCTTGCTTCTAGACTCTCTCTTTTCTTCTCCGCGGTATGTCGATAGTTAGGTCGAACATTCGTAGTTTTGTGTTTGTTGTGCTGTCGTGTGCCGTTGTCGTCTAGTTAGCTGTCGACTGTCTTCTTTCTCTCTCGACTACCTCCCTGCTTCTAGACTCCCCCAGTGCTTCTCGACTCCCTCTTTCTTTCTCACGGTCGGTAGTTAGTTAGATCATCAATCGGTAGTCGTGTTCGCTCTTGTGGTCGTTGTAGTTCGTGCGTTTTTGTTTGTGTTCGTACGGTCGTTTGATTCGTCGTTGTTCGATAGTTAGTTCGTTCGGTCATTTTAGTAGCTGTTTTAGGTTTAGTTCTTCCCCGTTTCGTTTGACCTAGCTTTAGCTGAGCACCGGTAGCCTCAGTCTAGTCCCTGTGGAGAACACGACACTCGCCGCTATTTCAGTGGCAACCCGTGCACTTGCGGGTGTGCTATTTTTGCACGATCAAGTATTTTGGCGCCGTTGCCGGGGATTAGCTTAGAGCGACAGTGTTAGGCTATAGACTAGGTCGTTTTTTGTTTTCTTTTGTTTGTTTTGTGTTTGTGCTGACTCGTCTTCCTTTTCGTCATTGTTCATATTTGTGATATATTGCTAATCCTTAACCCTTTCCCTAGTTATTTCTCTCTTTCGCGCTTTTTCGTATCTATTCTCGTAGGTTGTTTGATATAGGTACTTATTGAGGCTATGGCTTACTATTCTGATTCTCGTGGTTTTATGAGCACCCCTAGCACTTATGATACTCTTCAAGAACAGGTAAATCTATTGTCTTGCCAGTTGGAATGCTATGCTTTAGAGCGAGGAGTTGTGTTAGAGAGCGGGCATGGTCAGTATAGTTCTTTATCAGACGTCTGCTCTCCAGTTGTTCCTATATGCCAGACTTGTGGTTTTCTGGGCCATTCACCCGCTGAGTGCCAGCGTGGTTATTTGTCCACTCCAGAGTGTTATGGGATGAGCTTTGCTCAGCCGAGTGGGCCATACCCTGACACTTATCACCCTGGATGGCCTGAGCACTCGAGTTTGTCATATGGAAACAACAACTCTGATATTTCATCATTTTCTTTTAGTACACCATTGCAGGGTTTTAGATTTGGAGATCAGGATATTTCTCATTGGTCACACCAGCACTATCCTGTACCTCAGCATCAGACTCCTACTCCTGAGCTCGATCAGTTGTCTAGATTTGAGGAGAGGATATCTAGGATGATAGGAGATTTCGAGAGTAGAATGAGTAGTGACTTCGCTTTGGATCTGACACCTCCTGCCTGCAGTTCACCTGTTCCTTCACCGAGCCAGTTTACAGTTCCTATGTCTGAGTTCTTAGAGCAGTCTCATGAGCCACCTCCTTCACATGAAGATCAGGCTGCCAGACTTGATGCATTATGCAAGGAACTCATGACTGTGCCTCCTGGTGGTGATCGTGCGATGGCGATTCAGGACGAGATTGAGGCGATTATGAGCACCAGTTCTACTTGTGTGGATAGTTTTACCATTTCGCAGCCTTTCATTAGCACCATAGAGGTAGTTCTAGATTGAGATGAGTGTCAGCCTACTAGTCTTTCTTTCTCGACTCCCTCTTTCTTTCTCACGGTCGGTAGTTAGTTAGATCATCAATCGGTAGTCGTGTTCGTTCTTGTAGTCGTTGTAGTTCGTGCGTTTTTGTTTGTGTTCGTACGGTCGTTCGATTCGTCGTTGTTCGATAGTTAGTTCGTTCGTTCATTTTAGTAGCTAGTTTAGGTTTAGTTCTTCCCCGTTTCGTTTGACCTAGCTTTAGCTGAGCACCGGTAGCCTCAGTCTAGTCCCTGTGGAGAACACGACACTCGCCGCTATTTCAGTGGCAACCCGTGCACTTGCGGGTGTGCTATTTTTGCACGATCAAGTAATCACTTTGAGTCTGTAGAAGGGTGTATTAACCTCACCTTTAGGCTTTATTCTGGTCTATAGAGCTCACACATATCAAGAAAAATAACACTAGAAAAAATAAAATAGGGCAAAAAGATCCAAATCCTACACTACCTGGAACTATCGTGCCCAGCTACACTCGGAACCCGCTCTTGAGACTGTCCAAACTACATGTTTGGAAAACGCTCAGAGCTTGCCTCTGAGTGCGAACCTACACTATCTTGGATCTACGCACCCAGGCGTGCCCAAGAACTCGCTCTTGAGACCATCCAAACTACGTGTTTGGAAAATGCTAAGGGCTCATCCCCGAGTACACCTAGGACTTCATTCCTAGGTACGTCCGAGCTACGCGCCTAAAAATCTAATATTTAGCAAGAAGGGATAAGTAAATTTATATCATCAACCTTCGTTGATTTCTCTTCATTTTAATTTTGATTATTGTTCTTTCTGATGGCTAAGGATCATTTCCAGTGCAATAGATGAAAAGAAAAGAAAACATATAAGAATGGTCCATACTTGTCCAAAGACGAGAGAAAGTCCATGCTAGAGTTCTAGTTTCATGCCTCTAGCCCAGGCATTACTACTTATGCCTTAAAGTGAAACTGCCACCTCTAGTTCTCAAGCAACCTAACCTATGTTTTGTTGCAAACCTACCAGTTTGAGCAACACTAGAGTAGGTATAAGGGAGTAGACCATGCTCTGACTAAAATAGAATTAAGTGATAGGAATGTAAAGCATACTAGTACAGATCATGGTGTCACTGCTAAAGCCATGCTAGAAATTGTACACATGGTAAATTATACAACAAGATAATAGTACTACTTAGCAGATGCGATACACTCCGATAGGATCTCACAAGCTAAGGGCTCATTGGCTCTCACTCCTCTAGATCACTCTCCTCCCCCTCTACATCCTCATCTCCCTCATCCTTATCGTCTCCCCTAGGCCCTTGACTGGTACCCTCTCCCAAACCAACTGTACGACTGCTACCCGGGGTCCTCGAAACAAGATCGGTATAACTCCTCAAGAGTGGCTGAGTCTCGAATGGTATCAGGCTGCACGGTGATGTAGGCTCCACTGGTCCCTGGTCTAGAATGGTAGGGGCGAGGACGAAAGAGTCCAGATGCTGAGGCACCTCCTAAGCCTCCCTAAGGTGGCAGAGTGGGGAGGTGAGGCTAGAGGTCGTAGAGGGGTGTAGGGATACTAGAGTAATAGTCAAAGAAAGAATCTAGGACATACTCTGAGGAAGGTATTGGGATATAGTCGACTCCCTCAAAGGTCCTGGCTATGGAAGGTGGTGGTGGTGGTGGTGGCAACAGAGGGTAAGTCCAGTGAGGTGCTGGGGTTGGAGGTGGGACACTAGGATAGCTGGTCCCTAGGATATCCATCGAAGGCTGGGAGGTGGCACCGTGGTAGTGGAATGGTGGGGTCTTCTCAAGGAATCCAACTCCAAGTCAATGCAGCGCCTCCTTTGAAACTCTGAGGTCTCCTCTACTCGTGCTAAATCTCCATAAGTGGTGTTATGGAGTAGAGTGTTAGCTAGCAGCATCGTGCCAACTGTCTCCCTCTGTAAGGCGGCTGTGGTGAGGGAAGGTATCCCTATGGATCAGCTAGAAGGGATAGGACCAAACTGCATACCCTAGCTCCTTGGGGCAATAGGTGGGATCTCTCCAAAGGGTGAGTCTCTTAGCCGATCACTAAAATGTGCCTGAAGTGCATGTGTAGCCTTACGGGCTGCCTCCTGGAAGGGTAGATAATCATGTCTATTGAATGCCACTCCTCAACACACTCTAAACTATAACATAGATTTAGGGGAATCCCTACTACAAAGACTCCTAAACGCAGTAAGACACCACTTGCAAGAAACTCCTGAAAGTACTCCAGAAAAGGGGCTCCCAAGAAACATAGTAGCCTCCCTAACATCAGCACATCCTCCCCATGGATCCTATTGGGTGGGATACTAAAATGAACCATCTTGCAAAAGTAGGGGTTCTATGTTAGTACAGGTGCTACCTTTAAGAGAGACAAGCTTTTAATATAATAATTTTGAAATAGAGTATAATAGAAACTGATGTAAAGACAAGAATTAAATAAAAGTACTTAGTGAAAATTGCAAGCGAGAAAAGTCCACTTAAGTCGTACTGCAGTATCTACATTATTAGCATGGTCCTACTTATTACTCTAATACCACCTATCGTGCCCTGTGTAATTATCCCAAGGATAATCACACTTAAGCAATGGATTATTATTTGCTTAATCAGTAAAACACTGTTCTAGCAAATAATAAGCCTTTACCAAAGTCGCGCAGCAGAACAATAATGTAAAAACTATACTTTTATTACAGTACTTGCCACGAGGGCTAAGGACTTAATACATGTACATAAATAACTAAATATACAGCCCAGATACCCTGTAGCTCTCCTAGTTGGCTCAACGGGATGCCTACTCGTCCCAATCGTATTTTAGGGGGTCCAACTCCCTCGGCTCCTCGTAGCCAATGTTCTCCTCTCCAGCAAACTCGATAGTGCTCGCCGCCCCCTCATTTGGCTAGGAGTATTCTTCGGTCAGAACAAAATCTAATAAAGGAAGATAATAGCAAGGGTGAGTGCTAACGTACTCAGCAAGCGTAATAATAGCAAAATGCACGGTATGCCTCTCTTTGTCCTTACTTCCATTTCTAATCACTTACCTTCAGAATTAGCCTCCTCAAATTAAGTGACATATTTTAATTTTTGAAAACTCTACTTTTTCACTCGGGTGAAGAAAGATCCTAGTGATCACTGTAGTCCCCAATCCAAGAAACTGGCATGACTTCATGATTTTATTAAGCACTGCGTAGGCTTGTGCCACTTTACCCATAGCTACTTTAAACCATGCTTTTCGCAGTTCCTTTGGAGCGGGGTCAAGTTCAAAGCATAGAACGTTTGCCAAATTACGTCGCTCAAACTCCAACCCATTTATTTTACACTGGTATACCAGGTCGCTCACCCAGGCTCCACCGGCTTCTAATAGCATTTGGTTGGTATTGGCTCCCGACCCAACACTCCACCTACGCATATAGCGCCTTGGGACTTTCTCACTTGACTGGCGTTACTGGTCCTGAGCTTAATCCATCTCTACTCACACATAATTACTTACCCAATGTGGAGAGATGAATAACGTAATAGGGTAATATTTTCTGCTTGTCCGAGACGGGAAAATGTTTAGCACTTTAGTTACGGTCTCTGATCTAAGTGAGAGTTTGGTGAATCCTCATATTCTAGCCATTTGTAAAGGGGTCCTGCCTGCCCTCTCTCTACCTTCTCAAGGCCCCTACCCACCTATTTACTTACTCTTGCAGTCCGACTGCTCCTCTCAGTCGAACTACTAGCTCTATCTCATACCTATCTTCTTTTCTATCTTTTTCTCCTCTTTTCTTTTCTCTTCTCTTGCTCATCTTCTTAATCGGTTTAGTTTTTCAAATACCTTTTTGATGCAATTATAACATAATAATACAGAATGTAATTTGTACATTTAACATAACTATATTTGTGATCAAGAAAGCTTGCCTGAGTAGTAGTAAGCGCTGGGATCAATTGTAGCCAGATCTGCTACCTCGGCTTGAACTGGCTCGATTTCTACATTACACGCATACGCTCTATCATAGAAAAATATATTTATTTAAGGTACTACTAGATTAGAAAAAAATCCTTTACCCTATTTTTGGTGGATTTCTATTCTATCTACGATGTTAGAGTTTTGCTGGGCTTCTTCCTGTTTTCTACTGGTCCCTTGGCTGCACAAGTTCTAGTTTATGGCTTGGCCTATTTAGCTTGTTGCGGCCTCACCGGCTGGCACAAAGAAAATGCCGCTCCATCAACCCAAACACTCGGCCCACTCGGTCGAAATAAAACGAGACGCCCCCTTTACCTGGCCAACGCTCTACACATGCCTCTCCTCCTTGTCTAAAATGTTTGGCCGACAATCTAGCTCCTCACCACCACTCTTTTCCCTTTACTCCTCCTTCTCGGTGCCGATGGCTGCTTCCTTCCATCCTTCTTTCTTGAGGATATACACTATACCTTGCCTAACTACTCGGTGCACCTTTCTCCTCCGGCTCAGATTTGGGTTGATCTATCCATCCCCAGGTGTTCTCCTAGCCAGATCTACGGGTGTTGCTACTTCTTGTCGCCGGATCTGGTGGCTACTCGCCGAATCTGGTGGCTACCCATCAGATCTGACGACTACTCACTGGATCTGCTCTGCTACGTACTCAGCTACTCAGCCTCTGACTACTCAGTTACTCAGCCTCTAGCTACACTGGTTACGTGGCCTTCGGCTACTCAGCTACTCATGGCAGTTCCCTCAACCTTCCTCTTCACCCTCAAGGAGGATGCCACTGGCCGCGGTGGATCTTATGGTGGGCTTGGTTCTTGGCCGATGGTTGTGGTTGGGAGGCTCGACCTTGTCTTCTCTCCGGTTCTCCTCTACTCTTATCCGAGCATATGCATTTTGATTTTTGCTAATGTTTTTGTTACGCTTTCACAAATCTCGACCACACCTGGTTCTTGGGGGATGCAAGCGATCATGCTATCGAGACACGATTCTTAGGGGTTCTCATGCCCGGGAGTGGTCCCCCAATCCTGAGGGTGCTCACGGTGCTAGGGTGCGTCGCTGGTTGCTGTGATAGCCACCGGTTGGGTTGGATGGTTTCTCCCTCCTTCTCGGTTGCCTGGCTCAACTGGCCTAGCCGAGGTAGAGTAGTGTTGAGCATTTTGTGTGTTATGCAGGATGAGTCTAGAAAAGGGAAATGGAAGAAGAAATGTGGGAGAGAAAAGTGGGCCTACTTGTGTCAAGCTAAGAATGGAAACTAGTTGGTTGGTTTCACACCTCCTTCTCGGTTGCCTAGCTCAACCGGCCTAGCCGAGGTAGAATAATGTTGAGCATTTTGTGTACTTATGCAGGATGAGTCTAGAAAAGGGAAAATGGAAGAAGAAAGGTGGGAGACAAAAGTGGGCCTACTTGTGTCAAGCCAAGAATGGAAACTTGCTGGTTGGTTAAAGTCGTGGTGTGGTCCTCACGCGATTGTGGATGTGGCAAGGGTGTGGTCAAGGTTTTTGTTGCTGTTGGGGACGTCTTCTTGTGGTGGTCTTCGCCTTGTGGTGGTCTACCCGATTGGCCTCCTTGTCCCATGGTCCACACTCTCGTTCGTCTTCCTCTACATTTTACCTCCCCTTCTTCGACACTCCTCTTTCCTCACTCAGTGGGCTACTAGCTTTTGTGGACGCTGGCTCTCTGGCCTTCGGCCGAGAGTGACGTTGGGTGGTTCTTGGTTTGCTTGGCTTAGTGCTCTTGGGTGTTTTTGGTTGGCTTGCTGGTGAGAGGGGATGGGATGCTCTCTGTTGGCTCTGTGGGCTCTCAGCTAGTTTGTGGCTTCGGTGGTTTTGGCAATGCAGTGGGTAATTGCAGGCAGGGCTAGAAATGTTGGCTTTTATATGGGAGGATTCGTCCTCTCTCTCTCTGGCTCGGCTGTGCACAACTAGGAATGTCCCATTCTTATCCCCTTTGGAGTCTTGGCTCCCTGTGGCTTTTGTGGATTGAAGGTCCTAATTGTGGGTTGTTTACTGTTTTTGAAATCCTTTGGTGCTAAGGTAAGTTGGAAAATGTGGGCTTTGGGTTTTTAAAATGCCGGATGATGAGGCCCACTTATGGTGAGAGGCACCGACTATCTCGGAACGGTCTAGGAACCTCGATGAATGCCAATCTGTTTGGCTTTAAGAGCGCGAGGGTACTGGCGGCAATTCGTTTCCCCCTTTCTTTTTATTCTCCCTTGGATTGTAATTTTGATTTACTCTCTCACTACCAAAGAAAAGGAGGGTGGGGGTGGCCTGCTTGGGATGGTAACGTCGGTGACACACGGAGACCGGGCAAGAAATGAAATGCAATACTAAATTTAGCCTTTACATTAATGCAATTGTATTTAGACATTAGTTTTTTTCATGTATGTACAATTTTTATAATTGGAAAGGAATTGTAATAATTATCTTTAATTCATTTTTGAGGCATAGGGCAAAAGTTGAATTCATTATTGTAATTATTGAGTTGTAATAATTTTAATTACCTTTTAATTATTACTAATTACATTGATTAGAGTTAATTAATGTTAGGGATCTTTCAAACGGTGTTCTGGCGTTTGAGGATGCTTGAAAAAGATTAGAAGGGATTGAGAGAGGTCACGTGGTCATATATAAGAACTTGGAAGAGATAGAAACAACTTCAGTTTTGAGTTAGTTTGGGAACAGATGAGATAAAAGGAAAATGGATGAATGAATCGCGAAGAAATCGGAAAAGATGGATTCCTCGCATGATTTGGAACATCTTTCGTTTTGGCATAAAGTAGATATAAGGCTTGGCTTGGGATTTGGCTTTGGGAGGAAATGGGCGCCATGGCCTCTGTTTCGGTTGGTTGGTTTGTTCCAAAAAGAGAAGAAGATGAACAATAACTGAGGAAAGAGAGAGAAAGACAGGAAAAGGGGGAAAGAACAAAAAAGATGGGTCAAGAAAAATGGATTTGACCCAGAAAAATAGAACGGATATTATTCTAGAGATTTGAATTTTGAAATCAGGAATTTGGAATTTTGGATTGAAATTGGAAATTTGAGATTACCTTCTAGGATTGAGAACTCCAAATATTTGAAATAATTAATTTGAAATTAAATATTTAAAGAAGGTGAATTTTAGGATATTATATTAGTTTCTTCAGTTTGTTGTAACTAACCAATATTATTACGGACGTCTTCATTTTGTTAAGCATTTTGATTACCACTTCTTTTATCATTATACACTGCTATCTGTTATGTTGAACTATTGATGCTAAACATTATCAGATACTGGTAAGATGTCCGTGCATTGCAACGGAGTTCAAAAAATGCAACACATATCATCAAACAAGAGTGATGACCAAAAAAGATGTATTCATACATTTCCTTAGCCCTTAGCAGGCACTGGGGCATGTCATTCTCAGTAGGTAGTCATTAGCAACATCATCGTTTTGTGACAAGAAGGGCATGACCATCCGATTGTAGCCTTTTGTGCAGTACAATGGTTTATATCATCCAATATGAAGTTGAGGACGTTGATTGCTCCATATAGGGAACTGGACAACCGAAAGGAAAAGAAGAAAGTAGTGATTCTGGCTAGGATGCCTTTCTTAATCCTTGGTGTGCCAGAAGAACCCTATTCATAGTAGCAACCAGGAACACCCCGGTGCAGATGCAGAACCATGGCAGTACAAAATAGTACGAGAAGCCCCAGAAGATGCAAAGAAGCATCGTAAGTGTTGTACCAACAAATCTATACCCAACATATGCCACAACGTCTAGCAAAGATGCTTCACCACTTTCTAGTGAGTATAGTAGAACTCTGATGAGGATGACTCGCAGAAACCAGCCAAGTAGCCCTTTTGTGAACTGTAGAGTCAGTGACTTTGAGGTAAACCTGCATTTAGGGAAAGTGTGTTTCAGACATGCATCATTGAAGCATGAATATCCTGTACTATGAGCAAATGAATATTATCATTGGAGACTGGAAGCAATGTGTTTCAAATATGCATGATATGAGCAAAAATAGTGGACAACAAAAGTTAATTTCTAGATACTGCAACTCTTTAACATTTCTCCACTCTGCGCATATTATTTTCTCAAAATTCCCAACAGATATACACTTCTTACTTCAAAGTTCTCGCACTGATCAAAGGTGCATAGCATCCCCTGTGTTCAGGTCCACCCACACTATTCATACCATACCTTCCTACTCTTAAGACAGAGCAGACAAAGTTGTTCTGAATATACAATGACCTTCCAAGAACACCCAAGGCATAACTAGCAATTACAATATATGTGCCAAAAGCCATCAGAGGGATGTACAAATCCTGAGCATTGATATCTTGAATTGGAGGTTTGTATAATAGCATTCCTCCCACTGGTTCAGTTATCCTTGTCCAGTGCCCCTGAAGGAAAAGAAATAATACATGGATTGTGTGAGAATTCACAATCTACATACAATACCCAAAGGAAAAGGTAACTAGTCAGTCCTTACTTGGTGCAGAAAAGGAAACATGATCACCTTCAGCTTGTTCCTCACATGCTGGCTGTTGACATGAAAGTAATACTGAGGATTGGACAAATATTGGGTTATTTGTTCATGTGATGAAGCAAAGTTTAGAGTCAAAATTTCCAGCCCACAAGCTGTGTTCTCCAGAAGATCCGCAAACAGTCGCCACCCCTCTGGGTTAACATAAAAATGCCAGCTAAAATTTGACAATAATATCTTTCTCAAGTACCCCAATCCATCCTTCAGTACCCAATTCACCACAGTTGCAGTCGGCATAGCGCCTTCCCCAAACTCTGACTGTAATTGATTGTTATCAAAGTAGATATTTTGATGATAATATGATTGGCATATCTTATTTCAAAGTCCAAACTCTGAAGTACTCAAGTCGTTTAACAAATCTACAGATAAAAATAATAGAAACCATATGGGTTGAGATCAAATACACTAAACTCGGTGTAAAGATAGATGGTCAAAAAATAACTGTCTCTGAAAAGAAAGTTTTGAGATAATACCATTGTGGTTATGTGCAGGTTGTCCAAGCCAACGTACCTTCATGGTGACACTTAGCCAGAGACACCAAGCACTGGAAGTGCAACTTGCAGAAACTGGTTTGGGTGCCACTGGTAAAAGCATTACCTACTACTAAGTTGTCAAAATTACCCCAATTATCAGATTTCCTTGCAGACATATAAAATATTTTTTATGGCACACTAAGCATTTTGTGCGAGATAGAACACAATGCTAAGTTGAACCGAATGTTAAAGTAAAAAAGAAAACCAGCATGCTTGTGCTGACATCCTTTTAGGTTTGAGCCATCAGGTGAAGTGCTAAATAGAACTATCTCCTGCAAAAAAAAAAGGTGATGGTTAGAACTAACAAAGGTACACTGAATTCTGTCCATTATTTCTGGCACCAGCAAATGTGCTCACAACTCACGTCTATATAATGAAAGTTTGAAAGTCAGACATTAGCCAAAAAAAGAGAGTAAAGACAAAGAAGGAAGCTTATGTTGCCTGCTTAGGTTGGCAATGTGCATAAGCAAGCAACATAACATCATGGCCCCCTCTACTTCCAGCTTTCTACCTACTGTTCACAAATCTAGCACAAAAGAATTGCAGATACGATATAGGAATTAAACCTGGGGGATTTAACAATGGCAAATATAGTAAAGAAATAAATGGATTGGACAAAGCTATCAAATAACAAAACAAGGCATCATCATTATCAGTTATCGATCAACAAAATTGTAGCCTACAATCTAAAACATGGAAGGCAGAAATATCTCATGATCATATAGGTGGGTCTAGTTAAGGAGCCAATTCAATGTACTAGCTGTATGTTCTAAGCAAAAGCTGCCAATTAGTCTCATTTGAGCATATGTAGAAGACTAAAGCAAAAAAGTAATTACTGCAATTCATCAGGATAATTCATTTCATTTGTTTTTGTCTTTTCAAGGAAGATAGAAAAGAACTGTATTCAAACTATCAAAGCAAAGATGAGAATCCAAATTTGGAGGCAAACATCAGGTGATCTGAAATTACCTGTCGGATTATGAAAATGAGAATATGAGCCATCAAATATAATCACAGGACCTGTCAGGGGCACAAAAAGAATAGGGATTAATTAGAACTCTGAGTAAGAAACAAAAGAACAACACAAAATGAAAATGCTGGCCATATGAGGTGGTTTAGAGGAGTAGACGGCGGTAATACCGATGGAAATTGAGGGTACACCAGTAGGAATGAGAGGAGAAGGCATACATCGGACATCTGTTCCAGACTTGAAGGGGCGGGGACAATAGCCTTGGAGCATTGCCGTTGGGGCTTCACCTCACAGTCGCATCAAGACTGCGGAGAAAAAGAGGAGATGCTACACAGGAACGTAGCACGCGAGTAGCGAAGAGATTGAGAGAAATCTTCGATCAATAGATTGAGTGGGCTTGGTCTGTACCTGTAGGAGGATCAACGCACAGGCATTCAAGTGCCCGACCACGAGAAAGATCTCGACAAGCCACCAGATCCATCACGGCAGCCACCGCCGCGACTGGCATTGAAACTCCAGTGCCCGCCTCCGTATCTTGCCGCCCCGTGCCCTTCCTCGAAGTCTCTCCCGAGCAGTCCAACCCAAGAACTCCACACGCCCGCCTCACCACCAACACGTCAAACCCTCCTCCATGGCTCCAAGAACCCCACAAAGGCACCGCCTTTGCGGCGGATCCGAGGTCTAGATAGATCAAGAAATGATACCACCCATCATAGCAGCCCGCCCCATGGAGTCGGTAGATTCGGCTCCCACCGCGGATCACTCTCGACCAGAGACGATAGCAACCGCTTTAAGAACCACAGATACTAGGAGAGGCAAGAACACTGGCGGGGAGGGGGTTGGTGAGATCTAGGAGGGGCAGGAGGCGGAATGCGATGAGGAGGGAGAGAGGTAGGAGGAGGAGGAGCGATTAAGAGAGAGAAAGGGCAAGAGATCTGAGAATGATGAGAGAGAGGGCGGAGAGGGGAGTAGAGAGTTGAGGAACGGTTGTGGAGAGCTAAAAGAAGAACGCACTGACTACCATCAAGTCGTGTTTTTAAGTAGTAGAGATATTACTATTTAGCATAATATTATATAGAAATTATATATGTTGTTATATATACGGCAAAGTGGTAAATTTTGGCCATTTTCATTCTAATTCCACCCTGCTAACACCAGGGACGCCACACTTGCCTTTAAATAGCTGCGTAATAGTCAGAAGATGACTCCGGAGGGCTTCTTGGCCTCTTACAGATTCTTGAAAGGTGTCCCTTGTTGGTTTCTGCAAGGGCATTTTGGTAATTTTCCAATTGAAAAGAAAGAGAGAGAGAGAGACAGGTGGGGCCCACCTGTTAGTGGGTCAGCCGAGGTGATAAGGGGAATAGACTGTGTCTCCTCTCGTGACCGTTCGCGTGCGCATGCGCTTCGTCTTCTCGGGTGCGACACGGCTTTGACCGCGTCGTCCAGGCGACCGAGTCTAGTGGCAGTGGTGGTGGTGAAGGAGGCATCTCTGCTGCAGGCGCTTCGGTGCCAGCGGTGGCTGCAGCCCGCTGGCCTCCACCCCGCTCCCTTTTAAATGGTGTCTGTTGTAGGGGTGGCCCCCACCTTAACCCAGCAGGCCTGGTAGAAGGCTATAAAGCCCAGAATGGGCCATGTGTAATGACATAAGTACCCCTGAAGGGGATACTCAGATGTAAGGGTATAATTGTAAAAGCACTCTCCATGTATATATGTAGAGGATACCGGCCATGGGGAGGACCCAAGCCATTACTCATCTCCATCACTCTCCACTACCATCTCTCTCTCTGTTTGGTCTGTAGCCACAACAGTTGGCGCCGTCCGTGGGGAGGACAAGGAAGCCTGAAGACCGAAGAAGAAGGATGGCACCGAAAAAAGCTTCGTCAGCGGCGGCGAAGGGAAAGAAGGCGGCCGGGCCGGAGCGTCGTATGAGTACCAGGGCTTCGGCATCGGCAGCGGCGAGTGCAGGTGGCGACGCAGGCGCGGTGGCCGAAGACGTCGACGTTCGCGCGGCGACGATCAACCCCGTCGCCGGCGCCGCGGCGACCAACCCCGTCGCCGGCACCGCGACGACCAACCCCGTCGCCGGCGCCGCGACGACCAACCCCGTCACCGGCACCGCGACGACCCACCCCGTCACTGGCGTTGCGGTGACGAACCCGGTGGTCGAAGACGTCGACGCTGGTGCGGCGACAACCGTCCCCGCCGACGCGACGGCAGCCGACCTCGCCGCCCCCGCCGCGACCCTCACCGGCAGCACAGATCGGGTGGTTCGAGGTAGCCACGACAGAGCGACCGGCAGCTCGGGAGCTCGCGACGCGGTCGTGCCCGCGCCGATCCGCCCGTTGGGAGTACCGGCGACCCCGCCTGCACAGCCGGTGGAAAGCGCCCTGTTGGCGGCCCTCAAAGCGTTCCAGCAGGAGCTGGGGGACCTTCGCGGGGCTGTCCGAGGCATACAAGAGGCTCGGAGCCAACAGGCCGCGCCGGGGGTCGCGCCAGAGCCCACGCCGGAAAGGGTGGATAGCCGCGACGCCCCCACATCCAGCCGCGTCCCGCTACGGCGCGTCGATCCAGAGTCCCCGCTCTCGGCGGGACTTCAGCAAGCGGCATGGCCCAAAGACTTCAAATACCCCAGCGTCATCGAGCCCTACAAAGGTGACGCGGACCCCCGCGAGTTCGTGCGCGTGTATGAAACCGCAATCGAGGCCGCGGGCGGAGACGACACCACGAAGGCGAAGGGACTTCCCCTCGCGCTGCAGGGAGTGACGCTCTCTTGGTTCTTTACCATAGAGCCGGGCTCCATCTACGCGTGGGAGCAGCTCCGCGACCGCCTTCACAACAACTTCCAAGGAAACTATGTCGAGCGAGTCGATGCGGACCAACTCTTCGTTGTGAAGCAAAAACCCTCGGAGAAGCTCCGGGACTACTTCAAGCGCTTCGCCAAGATTCGATGTCAAGTGAAAGACGTTAATGAAACCACCATCGTTAATGCAGCCATACAGGGCCTTCGTCCGGGCCCGATGGCCGAGTACAATGCGCGAAAGCCAATCAAGACGGTGGCGAAGCTCTTCGATAAAATGGAGGAATACGCCAGGGTGGAAGAAGACGCGCGGCGAAGGCAAGGTGACGACTCCGACACCAACCAGGCCGGAGCCTCGGCAAAAGCCGAAGATCCGCCGAAGGACGGTTCTTCGAAGGGAAAGCGTAAGCAGGAGTCGTCCAAGGATGCGCCCGACCGCAGAGACGCCTCGCACAAGGAGTCGTCCGATCGGCCCAAGCGCGGCCACCAGAAGTCGAGACGAGGCCGGTACGTCCTCGACATTGAAGGCGGTTCCGACGAAGGCGCTCCCGCGGGCCGAGGCGGTCGGGGGCGCGGCCGTGGCCGGGGCCGCGACGACAAAAGTCGTGGAGACTACGACGACCAGCACCAGGGACTCTGGTGCGTAGTCCACGGCCGCGGCAACCACGACACCCGCACCTGCACCTCCATCGCGGCGCTCCGCGATAGCGTCGCTAGGGACAGGAACCCGGAGACGCGTCCGCCCGCGGTGGCCCATGTCCAATTCCCGTACGAGGCCCCCACGCAGGTACAGGCGCAAGGGATGCAACCCCAGGAAGGCCCCTTACGGATCCAAGCTCACGTACAGCAGCCTCGGGAGGGCCTCCTGTCGCTGCAGGCCCCGGAGCCAACCCACCGCCGGGTCATTAACGTCATATCCGGAGGCTCTGCGTTGGAATTCGCCTCAGCACAGCAGCAGAAGGCCTATGCGCGAAGACTACATCACGTGGCGGCATACCCAGCGCAAGCACCGCCGGACTGGACGCAGCACGAAGTTACATTCACACCCGACGACGCCCAAGACGTGGACTTCCCTCATCAGGACCCCCTGGTCATCCGAGTCACTATCGTGGGATGCGACGTGGGGCGTGCCTTGGTGGACGGCGGTAGCTCCGCGAATATATTGTTTGCGGCGGCCTTCAACCAGATGGGGATCCCTCGAAGCCGCCTAGGGCCCTCAGGAATCCCACTGCAGGGCTTCGGGGGACAGCCCCTGCGGGCGCTGGGCCAAATAGGTCTTCAAGTCTCCTTCGGCCAAGATGACAATGTGCGGGCCGAAGATGCCACCTTCGACGTGGTCGACCTTCCGTACCCCTACAATGCCATATTAGGGCACCCAATCCTCAACTCCTTAGGCGCGGTACCGCATCACGGCTATCTATGCATGAAGATCCCGGGTCCCCGGACCATCATCACCGTCCGAGGCGACCAGGATATGACCCGGCGCATCGAGCCAGGTACCAGGTACCCGCGTCGCGAAGCCCAACGGTGCTCTTAGAGCTGGCGTCACAGCGCGGGGGTCCGCGGGCCATTCAGAGGCGCCCTGGCGGGCCCTGCAGACGTCCAGCGACTAGAGGCTTCAGCCGCATCAGGGACAAACGGTTAGTATATCCACCCCTGTAATTGCTTACCCGCGCAAACGGGGATGTAATGAAGATCACCGTTTGTCACCAATCTTTCTTCATCACGTGCAAGTACGCGACGAAGGCGCGCGCAGGCTTGGCCAGCGCGCGCGTTCCCGCAGTATAAACAAAGACGCACGTTCGCGTGTGCACTCGCCGTAGCCAGAGGTACGGGACTGAGTATAAAACAAAGACGCACGTTCGCGTGTGCACTCGCCGTAGCCAGGGGTACGGGACTGAGTATAAATCGAAGTCGCACGTTCACGTGTGCACTCGCCGTAGCCAAAGGTGACGGGCCTGAGTATAAACAAAGACGCACGTTCGCGTGTGCACTCGCCGTAGCCAGGGGTACGGGACTGTGTATAAAATAAAGACGCACGTTCGCGTGTGCACTCGCCGTAGCCAGGGGTACGGGACTGAGTATAAATCGAAGTCGCACGTTCACGTGTGCACTCGCTGTAGCCAAAGGTGACGGGCCTGAGTATAAACAAAGACGCACGTTTGCGTGTGCACTCGCCGTAGCCAGGGGTACGGGACTGAGTATAAATCGAAGTCGCACGTTCACGTGTGCACTCGCCGTAGCCAAAGGTGACGGGCCTGAGTATAAACAAAGACGCACGTTCGCGTGTGCACTCGCCGTAGCCAGGGCTACGGGCCTGAGTATAAACAAAGACGCACGTTCGCGTGTGCACTCGCCGTAGCCAGGGGTACGGGACTGAGTATAAATCGAAGTCGCACGTTCGCGTGTGCACTCACCGTAGCCAAAGGTGACGAGCCTGAGTATAAACAAAGACGCACGTTCGCGTGTGCACTCGCCGTAGCCAAAGGTGACGGGCCTGAGTATAAACAAAGACGCACGTTCGCGTGTGCACTCGCCGTAGCCAGGGGTACGGGCCTGAGTATAAACAAAGACGCACGTTCGCGTGTGCACTCGCCGTAGCCAGGGGTACGGGACTGAGTATAAATCGAAGTCGCACGTTCGCGTGTGCACTCGCCGTAGCCAAAGGTGACGGGCCTGAGTATAAACAAAGACGCACGTTCGCGTGTGCACTCGCCGTAGCCAGGGGTACGGGACTGAGTATAAATCAAAGACGCACGTTCGCGTGTGCACTCGCCGTAGCCAGGGGTACGGGACTGAGTATAAATCGAAGTCGCACGTTCGCGTGTGCACTCGCCGTAGCCAAAGGTGACGGGCCTGAGTATAAACGAAGACGCACGTTCGCGTGTGCACTCTCTGTCAAAGACACGGGCATGAGTATAAACGAAGACGCACGTTCGCGTGTGCACTCTCCGTCAAAGGCACGGGCATGAGTATAAACGAAGACGTGTGGGGGGACGCCTCTGCACGCACTCTACCGAGTATAAACAAGACGCGAACCCCACGCATGCCAAGGACTTCGTCCTTAGGCGTACTCCCCGGAGTATAAATTAGACGTGGACGCCGATTCCACGCGAATCTTGCGCGGCTACAAATCGCACACCTCGGCGTGTGAAGGCTCGCCTTCGCACACCACGGGAGGTATACGCAGGGGGTACCACGGAAACCAATTCCGGGAGTCCCAGAGTACCGACGTGGCGCGCCAGAGGCTGGCCCCGGCATCGGCGCGCATGCGGGTAATGCAATACACCAGAGGGTACCCCCACCTCGGGGTGGGGGGAAGTCGTAGTGCGAGGGTCCGCCTTCGCACGCGCCAGTCTACGGACTTTAAACAGGTCGTAGTGCGAGGGTCCGCCTTCGCACGCGCCAGTCTACGGACTTTAAACAGGTCGTAGTGCGAGGGTCCGCCTTCGCACGCGCCAGTCTACGGACTTTAAACAGGTCGTAGTGCGAGGGTCCGCCTTCGCACGCGCCAGTCTACGGACTTTAAACAGGTCGTAGTGCGAGGGTCCGCCTTCGCACGCGCCAGTCTATGGAGTTTAAACAGGTCGTAGTGCGAGGGTCCGCCTTTGCACGCGCCAGTCGACGGACTTTAAACAGGTCGTATTGCGAGGGTCCGCCTTCGCACGCGCCAGTCTACGGACTTTAAACAGGTCGTGGTGCGAGGGTCCGCCTTCGCACGCGCCAGTCCATGCGACTCTAAACAGGTCGTGGTGCGGAGGTCCGCCTTTGCACGCGCCAGTCTACGGGCTTTCAGCAGGAGGCAACGCTCGCACGGCTCGCGCTAACGGCGAACCGGGAAGGTGGGGATCTCGGCTCCACACAGCACACCCGCGAATGTCCTAATTATCAGGAGTTCTATATACCGAGAAAATTTTTCACGTACAAAGGCCCGCCAACATCCCTGCCGCTCTCAGTAAGCTAATCGGCAGGTTCGTCCTTAACACGCGGTAAGGGCGGGGTTCCACCGGAAGAAGGTCGGCCCGCCCAAAAGTCCAGCGACTCTTCGGCCCTTCGCCAGCGTCGAAGGCGTCGTCGAGTCGCAAGGTCGGCCGCAAGAAGTCGGCCCCAGCAAGGAAGCTGCTCGGGACATAGGCGAAAGTCAGAATTTATGAAGCAAGCGTACACTTCATTCGCAAAAAAGAGGGAGCATTACAACATACGCCTACACCTAGGCACCACGGCGTCAGACCTGCGGGTTCCCGGCACCTTCGGAGGGCCCAGCGCCGCCCTCGTCGCGTCGAGGGACCCCGTCCAGAAATTGGCCGAGGCTCCCCCTTCTGTAAAGCGACTTCCGGAGCTCGATCCGTGCAGCATCTGGACCGACGTAGTCCCAGATCCAATCGAAGAAGGGCTTGAGGGCAAGGCGCGCGGAGCGGACGGCGCCGGACATCACTCCGGCCCCGCCAGGCATCTCCAGCTGGGGGTCGTCTAGCCCGGCGACGTGCGTGCAACCGTGGTGCTGCAGGAGCGCGCACACCAGGCATGCCGACGTAAACGCGCAATGGTTGCCGAAGGCCGTCGCGGCGCCGCGCGCGACGTTGGCGGCATCTCCGACCCAGCGGAGGGTCCGAGACAACTCCTCCGGGCCAAAGGCGTGGTCCGGCACCTCAGCTACCAGCCCTTGAAGATGGCTCTCCAGCGCTTGCATGGCGTCCCACGCAACCACCGAGGCGTCGCCAAGCGCCTGGTTACGCTCCGCTAGAGTCAAGGCAAGCTCGCATTTTTCCTTCTCTAGCGAGGCGACCTGCTCCAGGAGCCCGTCCTGCTCCGCCGCAAACTCCTGTTCAGCGGCCTCCGCGGCCGACTCCCGCGCTGACGCAACAAGTCCCTCGGCGTGCGCCTTCGCTTCGGCGCATTCTGCTTCCAGCTGGCGGATGCAAGCATCCTGGGCAGAGCGGGTCCTCGAGGCTTCGCGTAGCTCCTCCTCGGTGGCCCGCAGCCTATCCTCAAGCGCCCTTTCGGCGCGGGTATAGGCCGTTTGCAAGGCCTGCCCTAGCACGAGTGTCTGCAGAATGAAGAGACTTAGCAAGCTCGGTCGGCCTAGGCGTGGTCGTATGAGTACTTACCCTCAGATCGGACACCTCGAAGGCGTCCCCGAGGCGCCCCGCTTCGTAGGCCTGCAGTGCCTGTTGGTCGACGCTGGCAGCCGCCTCACCCACGATCCCGCGCCACGCCCTCAGCGTCTCCGGGGGAGGCACGAAATCCGCGGGGCTCACACGTGCGGGGGTCCCGTGCTCCGCCAAGCGCTCCTCCTCCTCCGGAATGAGCGACGCTGCAAACAAGAATGCAGGTGAGCACCGCAACGCATAAATGATACATCAGGATAAGCAAGGCCAGCCTACCTTCGGTAGCGGAGGGAGGGCTTCGGGGACCCGCCCTCTACTACTAAACGGGGCTGCGGTGGCGTAAGCCCCCGCAGAAAGCATGGTCCCGCCGCGTGTAGAAGCCCCCGTGTTCGGGGCCAGCGACGACCGTCCTTGCACGGCGGGCGGCGTGGCCAGAGGGGCAGAGGGCGCGCACGCCGCAGGGTCCTCGGCATCTGCATCGGAGCCCCACAAGCTTCGGATGCCTGTCGCCACGATGAACCCTCGCGGCGTCCGGTGGAGCTCCGGCCGTACACACGGCCGCTTAGCCGGGACAGGCAGCAGAGCCACCGCCCCTACGGTCACTGACAGCGAGGCCCCCGCGGCTGCAGCACCCGGGGGCGGAGATTCCGCTGTGGCAGCTTCCGAAGGAGGCACCTCGTCTTCCACTACCGCCGTTGGGGAAGGCAGCACAGCTCCGTGCGCCTCCACGGAGGGCGTCTCCAGCACCACAGCGGGCATGGCCGAGGGCTCCACCTCAACATTGCCAGTCCGCGCGGATTCTACCTCGGCGACTGCGGCGGGCGGCGAGGCCTCCCCTCTCCGGCTGCTCGCAGCAAGCCCACCGTCCAGGGCACTCGCCGAAGATCCCTCGCCTCCGGCATCCGCGCCATCCAAGCCCGAATCGGCGTACTTCGCCGAATCTGACTCCGCGGCTGCCGCACCTCCGGCAGCATCAGCAGCAGCGGTCGCAGCCGCCGCACCAAGCGCGGCAGACGCCCCGCTTCGGCCCCTCTTCCGAGACGCGTTTTCTTCTTCGTCGCACCTTCGTCCAGACAGGCACAGTCCGGCACGGCAAGGCCCAGGGCCTCGCACACGCGATTTATTCGCCCCAGCCCTGCCTCAGCGGTCGCGGACGCGCGCTAAGCGTGCTCCCTGCCAGTGTACGACCCCAGGAATACGCGCGCGGCCTACTCCGCCTCCTCCAAGCTAAAACCTGAAGCAACGGAGGTAACATCAGCATATAACGCACTTCGCGTGAATAGAGGAGAGGCACGGCCGAGGCTTACGAAGACTGGAGGGCTCCGGCAGCAAACAGACCGACAGCGAAACATTGTCGTCTCGACGCTTCTCGGCGGCAAGACGCCAGTCGAGGGCAAGCGGTGCCACGCCGTACATCACGTACTCCTCAGCGAGGTCGCGCATGTTGAAGCGGGCGGCCACGCCTACGAGCCGCTGGGCCCTTCGCCGGTCCTCTTCGTCGAGCGTCCGGCCGGGCGAGGGCTTGAACGCGATCGGTCGCCCCGTGCACTCAAGACCGCTCCCGCTCTCCACACGGTGGTAGAACCACCGCTTCATCCAGTGAGATTCCCACTTCCCACGAGTAGAGTTCGCAGGGAAGAGCTTGTTGCAAGTCAAACGAAGAATAAAGGTGACGCTGCCGAAGCTCGACAGCGTCCCGTCCTTCCGATCCTTGGGCTGGCATCGGGCCTCGTGCAGGTAGGCGAACAACGAGGCGCTGGGCCAGCACGCTCCTGAGCGCAAGGCCCAGCTGTACACCGCGAGCCGGGCCACGACGTTCGGCGTCAGTTGTGCCAGCTCCAGCCCGAAGGTCCGCAGCACGTCGCCCACGATCGCCGCCGCCGGGATGCGGAGCCCCGCGTCGAAAAAAGCAACGAAAACGACCGCCTCCGACCCCTCGGGGTGCGGTTGCCTCTCATCGGCGGCGGGCAATCGAACCGCCTGGCGCTCCGACAGCTTCCCCGCGCGCAGAAGCCTGTGGATCGTCTTCTCGGTCACGAGCGACGGGCCTAGCTCGCCGGAGAACGCGCCATCCTTCTCCGTCGCCAGCCACTGCTTGTCCGCCACCACTGGGTCGCGCTCTTTGAGCGTATACTTCACCTCTAGCGGTGAAGGTCGCCGGCGAACGTCACAGCTTCTAGCCGCCCGGCCATGCTCGTCGCCAGACGCCATCACTTCCCGCAGATAGGAGAATAGCGGCGAAAAGCGTTACGGGAGTATGGAAAGCGATGCAGGCAAAAAGAAGCGCGGTCACGAGGGCTACTTCAAGCCGCCTCGCCCCAATACCGAAGCGTCGCGACGGTCTGCATACGGGACAAGACCACAGACGCACAAAGGCCCGTCCCGCACACTTCCCCATAACCGAAGACGCAGGGCCACGATCACAGCGCCAAGGACCGTCACAGCATGACACTCCAGTGGCCTCCTGCTGCGTGCCAACCCCCACGCAAAACAACTGAAGGCCAGGCGTCGACGACTCCAGCCGCCATTAAAAGCGCACTAATGGACCATGGGAAAGCAGCAGCTTCGAGGCTGCACCGTTCATCGACCGCCCCGTGTCCTCCTCCCCTGAGGAAGAGGCGCGCAGCCGCGAGCACGCAACCGTCCACATCCCGCCGCGCACTACTTACAAGCTACCGCGTGTCCCGTGCATGCCGAGGCAGGTCGCACAGTACGACAACCTAACCCTGGCAGACCGGGGGCCGGCGCGATTCCAGGAGCCTTTACAGCGCAGGGCCACGTCATGAGATCTCAACCACCGCATGCGTGGCTACCCGTTAGAAGGGTAGGGGACGGAGCGCGCGCGCCTACTTCGGCTAGGCGCTAGCTCCGCTGCCACCCGTTCCAAAAGTAGAGGACGGAGCGCGCGCGTCTACTTCGGCTAGGCGCCAGCTCCGCTGCCACCCGTTCCAAGGGTAGAGGACGGAGCGCGCGCGTCTACTTCGGCTAGGCGCCAGCTCCGCTGCCACCCGTTCCAAGGGTAGGGGACGGAGCGCCCGCGCCTACTTCAGCTAGGCGCCAGCTCCGCTGCCACCCGTTCCAAGGGTAGGGGAAGGAGCGCGCGCGCCTACTTTGGCTAGGCGCCAGCTCCGCTGCCACCCGTTCCAAGGGTAGGGGACGGAGCGCGCGCGCCTACTTCGGCTAGGCGCCAGCTCCGCTGCCACCCGTTCCAAGGGTAGGGGACGGAGCGTGCGCGTCTACTTCGGCTAGCCGCCAGCTCCGCTGCCACCCGTTCCAAGGGTAGGGGATGGAGCGCGCGCGCCTACTTCGGCTAGCCGCCAGCTCCGCTGCCACCCGTTCCAAGGGTAGGGGACGGAGCGCGCGCGTCTACTTCGGCTAGGCGCCAGCTCCGGTGCCACCCGTTCGAAGGGTAGGGGACGGAGCGCGTGCGCCTACGTCGGCTAGGCGCCAGCTTCGCTGCCACCCGTTCCAAGGGTAGGGGACGGAGCGCGCGCGCCTACTTCGGCTAGGCGCCAGCTCCGCTGCCACCCGTTCCAAGGGTAGGGGACGGAGCGCGCGCGCCTACTTCGGCTAGGCACCAGCTCCGCTGCCACGCGTTCCAAGGGTAGAGGACGGAGCGCGCGCGCCTACTTCGGCTAGGCACCAGCTCCGCTGCCACCCGTTCCAAGGGTAGGGGACGGAGCGCGCGCGCCTACTTCGGCTAGGCTCCAGCTCCGCTGCCACCCGTTCCAAGGGTAGGGGACGGAGCGCGCGCGCCTACTTCGGCTAGGCTCCAGCTCCGCTGCCACCCGTTCCAAGGGTAGGGGACGGAGCGCGCGCGCCTACTTCGGCTAGGCTCCAGCTCCGCTGCCACCCGTTCCAAGGGTAGGGGACGGAGCGCGCGCGCCTACTTCGGCTAGGCGCCAGCTCCGCTGCCACCCGTTCCAAGGGTAGGGGACGGAGCGCGCGCGCCTACTTCGGCTAGGCGCCAGCTCCGCTGCCACCCGTTCCAAGGGTAGGGGACGGAGCGCGCGCGTCTACTTCGGCTAGGCGCCAGCTCCGTTGCCACCCGTTCCAAGGGTAGGGGACGGAGCGCGCGCGTCTACTTCGGCTAGGCGCCAGCTCCGTTGCCACCCGTTCGAAGGGTAGGGGACGGAGCGCGAGCGCCTACTTCGGCTAGGCGCCAGCTCCGCTGCCACCCGTTCCAATGGTAGGGGACGGAGCGCGCGCGTCTACTTCGGCTAGGCGCCAGCTCCGCTGCCACCCGTTCCAAGGGTAGGGGACGGAGCGCGCGCCTCTACTTCGGCTAGGCGCCAGCTCCGCTATCACCCGTTCCAAGGGTAGGGGACGGAGCGCGCGTCTACTTCGGCTAGGCGCCAGCTCCGCTGCCACCCGTTCCAAGGGTAGGGGACGGAGCGCGCGCGTCTACTTCGGCTCCACCCCGGAACGGAGTGCTCGCGTGACCGCTCAAGCACCGATCGGGGGATGGGGTTCGCCCACGACCTCAGCCCTCGGTCAGGATTCGGAACTATTCACAGGCCGCAGGGACGGAGGGGGCCAAAGGACTCGGCAACATGGCTTCGGCCCCGTGAAGCCCTTTACCATGAGAGGCTCCTGTTGTAGGGGTGGCCCCCACCTTAACCCAGTAGGCCTGGTAGAAGGCTATAAAGCCCAGAATGGGCCATGTGTAATGACATAAGTACCCCTGAAGGGGATACTCAGATGTAAGGGTATAATTGTAAAAGCACTCTCCATGTATATATGTAGAGGATACCGGCCATGGGGAGGACCCAAGCCATTACTCATCTCCATCACTCTCCACTACCATCTCTCTCTCTGTTTGGTCTGTAGCCACAACAGTGTCTATCCTATCTTTGGTGGAAAAGGGCAGCAGTGAGTTTTCCCCTCTTCGAGATCAAATCTCTCTCAGTGGTTCTTCGATCTTGAGTCTTGGAAGCTGCCAGCCGGGTCACTTCCTGTTGCCATCGGTTGAGGAGCTCAAATCACTTTTATAGGGTTTCACCGTACGGTTTTCTTGAGCCTTTTCTTGGATGTGGCCGAGAGGAAAGGTGTGGGGTTTACCTTTAGAGGTTGATTTGGCTCAGACTTGTGTTGAGTTTGTGGGAGATTTGTGATCTGTTCTTGGTGTTCATGAGCATTCTCGGCGGGAGCTCTCATTGGTCTTGTGTGGTATCAACCCTAACCTTCGTCTCCGGCGTCGGCTACCCGAGGTTGGAGTGGGCATTGTATCTCCGTCTACCACGCTCTTCTTCTGCGATGGCACAAAGGGGTGCTAGGTTTTCTGGGACAGTGTTATGAGCATGCCTTGCCTCTTCTGATTTCTTCACGGTGATTTTGAATATCACCACTACTGTAAGTATACTGGCTATCGATTCTTTGCAATTTTGTGAAATACTTCACACATCGGTGAGTCTCATTATGGGGAAATTTGCTAAGAAAATTGCAGTGGGCTAATTGCTCTGTGATGAAGTGACATAATACTGAGATTATATATGAATGTGATGGTAGATTGGTCTTGAGCTTTAGCTAAATCTGTTATTTTACCGATCTTTGAGTTTGCTGTTCATCTCCTGTGATCTTTGTATTAGGCCTGTGCCATGGTTAGCTGTGACCTTTTTCTGGTTTCTGCCAAATCTTATTATCCTGTTGAATCAATAGAATTCTCTTCGTTTGATTGAAGATTGATTTTAAGGGTAATTTTATTCTGTCCAACAAACTGTTTTCTTGATCTGTTGGTCTTTGGTAGTAGCAAGATTTAATTTTAGCTCAAGATCTAATCTATAACTGTCATATATAATCAATATTATATTTTGTCGTGGCGGAGATGGCTAAGATTAAATCTTGTGCAACTAGCCTTCTGAGAGCACTTAAGAAAACACAATTTGTTGATCATATGTTGAATCTGATCATATATGTTAAGTTTTTTTTTGTTGAGATTAGCATTTCATTGCACTTATATTCTTGAGGCTATGCTAGTCTTAAACTCTTATATGATATTTATATTGTGCATATGTTTCTTTTGCAATGACTTAAACGATTCATATGTTAATATGTTGATTAAGTCGTTTCTATGTCATATTTGTCATGCTTGTATATTTGCTATTATTGCTGGAATTAAATTCAAAAATATACTTATATCGCACTATTTTCAACATCCCTCACCCGTGCAACGAATACAACGAGTGGGTTTAAAGCAGAAAGCCACTCTGTGATTCACCGATAAACAGTTGAAGCAGTTGTTAGCGAGCTCCAAATGTAGCTTATGACCTTTTGCATTACGCGGAGGGATAGGTTACTTTGGCACGCCTGCGCCAGCGTTTGCACTTCACCTCCTTCCAGCCCTCTTGGACCAGACCAACACCTGCATCGGCCGAAGGAGTATCTTCTTTTCTAAGCACTCCCGAAGAGAAGCCAACTGATGGAGAACTCAGATCTGAGCCTGAAAATTGCAGGCTACCGACAGCCCGACCCAACGAACAACAGCCGCTTCTCCAGACATGGCGGGAACATAAGAGAGCAGAGAAAGTCACGCAGCCTACGGGGAAAAAGAAGGAGGTGATCGCCGCCGATGGAGAGATGGACGACGAGAAGGACGGTGACCGCCGCCGCCGGAGTAGCGGGCGCGGGAAGGACGGAGGCTGCCGCCGCCGGAGTGGCGGACAACGGTGCGAGGGGTGGGCGCCGCCGCCGGACTGGCAGGCAGCCCGAGAGAGCTCAAAACCTAGCCGAAGATGCAGTCCTTGCTACTCAGTACGGCAGACTGATGTTCTGAATTGAACGTCAGGTGTATCCGTATTTGCTATTGCGCAGCGTACGGATAATCCATTTTTTATTCGAAATTACATAAATATACCCGCGGGAAAATTTTTTGTAAAAATAGGCTCCAGTCGCCTAATGGTTGGGCGACTGGAGACTTTCGCCCAACCAGACCGCGACACAATATATCTCGCTGCACGGTAGAGCGACTACATTAAGTCGCTCTTCCGTTCGGCGACTTAACGGTAGTCGCTATCCCGTTAAGCGACTAGCATGCAGTCGCCATCCCGTTAGGCGACTGCATGTAGCCCCCGTGATTGTTTTAAATTTTGTGAATTTTGTAACGTTGAACCGGTAAAAAATACGGTGAAGTTGTAATAAAAGTTTATGTTCATTGTATATTGTAGGTATGTAAAAAGTTTTTAAATTTTTTTTATGAAAGATTGAGTAGAAAACGATCGATACATACACTGTTAAGTGAGATTGTTTATATGTGGGGAGAGAGATGATAGACTATGTAAATTTAAATAAACTTCATAATATAACTGAGAGTAACATGCCGCATGTTTTTTCATTACATGCATAACATATATAGCATCTGCAACACGCCTCACTGGTCACCCTGGTGTGCCCCGTCACCGCGCCCGCGTCCTCCCATACGGCCTCGCTTGGCCCTCCTCCGGTGCAACGGGTTAGGACGATCCGAAAAAGTAAAACGAGCAGGAGGGTGTCTATCCCGCCCCTGCGCTGGTGGAGTCAGCTGCACCTCTGGCTGTGTGCCCGCCGGTGCACCGGGGAGGGCACTGCTAGAGAGAACCTCCGGTGCTGCGTCGGAGAACTGCCCGGACCACTCCGCGAAAAACTGGTCCACATCGTCCGGGCCTGGGGAGACGCCGTGCTGCTGGTAAGTACCTGCAATATTAATATCGTTAGTTCGTTGCATGTCGTCTTCGGATAAACACGATATAAGACCCTCTGCGTACCCGTAGCTGGCGCCATCGAGGTGGGAAAGACAGGGGTGTGCGTAGGAGGCGTGAAGTGAACTGGTGTAGGAGGCCCTGCCCAGGCTGAACCCCCTGGCTGCTCCGGGTGAGGCGGTGGAGGACGTGTCCATGTCGGTGCACCAGAGTAGTGCCACGCTGGTCGGGGTGGCACTGGTGGACGAGCAGGCGGAGCGGTGGGCGTGGAGACCGCCGGTAGCCTCGTGCAGGACAGTAGGCTAACAATACGTCTACACTCATCGTGCATCCGACGCGCAAAGCTGACGCCCTCGTCATGGGTCAGCAGCCCACCACTGGTGAGCCTCTCAAGTACTGTGCCGGAGTCGGCACATAGGACAGAACCGACGTCAGCCTGAACACAAAGACATGAAATGAAATGGTCGATTATCGAAACGACATTACCATTCGGGTCCACGTGCTCGTCCAACAGCGCGAACCGCCACTCCGAGTCACGTCCAGCACGAGCCATACCTGGAAAATTTGTACAATAATTTCAACATTCAATGTTCTACATCTAAATTTCAACACTACATTTTCTATATCTAAATTTGTACAATAATTTCAACATTACATTTTCTACATGTAAATTTCAACACTAAATTTTCTACATCTAAATTTGTACAATAATTGCAAAATTAAATTTTGTACATGTACATTTAAATACTATTTTTTGTACAATAATGCATTATAAATGGTATACAAAATTTAGTTTACACATTTTGTAAACTAAATTTCTAAACTATATTTACTAAACAAAATTTGAAAATTAAATTTGTAAACTAAATTTCTAAACTACATTTTCTAAACTATATTTCTAAACTAATTTTCTAGACTACATTTTCTAAACTAATTTTCTAAACTATATTTCTAAACTAATTTTCTATACTACATTTTGTAAACTAATTTTCTAGACTATATTTTCTAAACTAATTTTCTAGACTATATTTTCTAAACTATTTTTTCTACACTAACAAAAAATATAACACAAAAACTTACCTGAAAAACGCGCACTCCTTCTCCTCCCCCTTCTCTTCTCCCCCTTCTCTTCTCCTCTCCCTCTCCCTCTTTCCCCTCTCTTCTCTGCGCTGGCCGAACGGAAGAACAGTCCGGCGCTGCGTCGTCGCCTTATATCCACCTTCAGTCGCCCAACCGTTGGGCGACTGAATCACAGTCGCCGAATTGTTCGGCGACTACATTGAAGGCGCCCAACGGTTGGGCGATTGCAATTAATCGCCCAACCGTTCGTAGACTCTCCAGCTGTCGCGGTCTGGTTGGGCGAAAGTCTCCAGTCGCCCAACCATTAGGCGACTGGAGCCTATTTTTGCAAAAAAAATTTCCCGTGGGTATATTTATGTAATTTCGAATAAAAAATGGATTATCCGTACAAAAAATTCGCAGCTTGTGCATGGAAGATGGAACCAACCCTGATTCTTTTTTAACCAGAAGGGAAAGCAGGGAAGCGCTAGATTCCAAAATCCCTTTTTATAAGTATTATAAACACATGCACAATTTCAAGTATAATTTATTAGTAAAACCAAGGATTGAAATTTAGGTATAAAATTCTAAAGTTAATTATCAATCTAATTGTCATTAATGCAAATTAAACAAGGAAGGATTGATAGGCCATTAGAAGCTAAACTGCGATAGTAATTAATAAAACTATAAACTGATCAATCGAAATCCTAAACTAAAACACTTAAGTAGTATCAATCACATGTAGATTATAAAATAAAAATATGCATGTAAACCGTAAGGTTCAGAGAGAGACCACAACTTCACAGATTGGATGCATGGGTATATCTCTTTTTGTCTCAATTAATGAGAGAATTTCCTTAGAATGCATAAAGCTAAATATTTATATAATGTTTTTAGTGCTAATAAATTTTGTAGAATTCAATTCCTAATTTGGATAGAAAAGTATGATTGAGTTCTGAAATTTAGGATTTCAATATATCAATTTTCTAAATTTAATTCCTAATTTTATATTTGGATAGCACATTTTTAAATCTTTATTATATACTTGAATACAACTTTGTTTTAGAATTCATAATTCCAAATTTATAGATATTTGGCTTCGTAAATATTTTCTTTTGGAAAATTTAATCCAACGAATGAATAGCTAGATATTCCAAAGTATATGAAATTAATTTTTATAATATGCACTTAACTAATTAGTAATATAGAACATTCCAAAGTCTAGAATTAAAGATATAAATATCAAGATAAAATACTAACCTTTTATATTGATTTTGTTCGCAATCGTTACGATGACCTTGAGGCTACTGTAGAGACTGGAATCTCAATATTTTTCATGAGTCCAACTGCTATAATATACGCCAATATATAGGATGGAAGCACAATATTTCTGTACTGTCAACCAAGAAAACAGCCGACTGAAGAAAATTAAGATGCTCAGTTATCTGGTACGCCAAAGTTATCATGAACTGTAAATATATGTTATAAATTAACGGTCCATTTTTTCAGAAGTACACATTGGATTTTGTTTCCATTGAATTTTCTACTATAGTGGTATGGGATATTAATGTGGGCGCATATAGCATGGAACATATGTAGAAGGCCCTCAAGCTAGCTAGCTTGCCAAACATACTGAGTGTTTCATGGTTATATCAACTAAATTCTACTTTGATATTTTACTATTTGAATTCTCAAAATAACTACTTCAGCAAAACTGATATGAATTTTATTTTATTTTTATTTACACGGAATTCCCATGACCATAAAGTGGTCACACAAAAAACTTACGACTATATGTTCGTAGAAGTACTTATGACTATGGGATAGTCGCGGTAATATTTACGACTACATGGTCGTAAAAGGACGTACGACTATGGAATAGTCACAGTAAGACTTACAACTATATGGTCGTAGAAGGACATATGGCCATGTAGTCATAGAAGAACTTACGACTATGTGGTCGTAGAAGTGCTTACAACTATCCTGCCATATTTATCTCTTATCGATAAGGAGTATATTCCAAGACCTTAGGACTTATTCAGGAGATCCATTCCCACCTAAGATAAGGAATATAATGACACTCTTACAAGATCAGTTCTGAAACTCTTGAGGAAATTTACAACTTGACCGATCGGCAGATGGATTGGATGAAGCAAACTGTTGATGCATGTTTGCGTACCTCTCCGAGGGCGAAGTCTTCCGCCGGAAGGATAGCGCCGTCGTCGTGCTTGGTCATGCGGAGGCGCATCCAGTGGTCGCAGGACAGGTAGAGGTTCTTGACCATCACAGCTGTCAGTCCCTGCGGCACGGCCAGCCGGACCGTGGAGGCGACGACCTCCATGTCGTCCGTCGTGGCGTACCCTGTCACGTACCTCCTCAGCACCACCTTCTTGCTCCTTACCGCTACATCCTCTTCGGCGCCCGCCATGTATCTTCTTCTTAAGCTCTGATAAATTCAGGAGCTAGCTAGCTAGGAGGTAAGGTCTTTGTGAGTGTTAATTTGCATGAGTCCTTCGCACGGTTTATAAAGACGAGGATGGGAGAGCAATCGGATGGTGTCACTCGTGACGGTATTGTTTGGGATGGTGTCAGTCATGACGGTATGACCACTGCTGTGTGCAGAAATTCCAGCAAGCGCGCGCAAGTGATGACGTGGGTCACGACGGGCGGCCGCACCTCGAGATTTCTATCCCTGGCGACGCTCTGTCGAAGTGCTACGATGGTGGTGCATGCGCGCGTGTCGTGGTCGCCTCAACCATGTACCTCGCACCACTGGCCGTGGTGCTGGTCGTTGAATTCCGCGCAGAGCCTATCATCACGACCTTGGCCGCACCCCCGCCCCTGGCCCCTGCGAGCTCTGCCGCGGCGGCCAGCGGGGGCATTGTCTTCGGAGCCGCCCTCAATGTCGAAGACGTAGCGGGCTCTCCGAGACTTCTGTTGGCCGCGTCTAGGCTTGTCGCCCGACGAGTCCTTGTGCTGAACATCCTTACGCTCGGGGCGTCGTTCGCTGGCTCCTGCTTGCGCTTGCCCTTCGAGGAGCCTTCCTTTGGCGAGTCCCCGTTTTTCGTTGTGCCCTCCGCCTGATTGGTGTCGGAGTCGTCACCTTTTCGCCGCCCTCCGCCTGAACCTATCTAGTAGATTCTACACACTAATATTTCTGCTACTTGTCAGCGCATATGTTTAAGACGGGTAATGTTTTGTGCACTCATGCTATTGTTGCATTACTCTTGACTATTTTTCTAGGAATTAAAATACTCACAAAAGCGCATATATTTCTAACAACTATTTTGGCCGCCATAATCACAGAAGTTGAACGGAGAAATTCATGATACAATCTTGGTATCTATGCTCCCAGTGTCAGAGTTTACGACACTGTTATTTTTTATTTTTATTTTCGAATCTACATCCACTGAACCTTTGTCGAACCTTAGGTTTTATCAATCTGAAACCCTCTGTTATTTCACCGTATTATTCTCTAGATCAATAGATAGTGCTCACAGGTATATTGCTATATCATTTCATATACGACATATACCATACCATTATGTCACATCCCAAAAATTGCTTTTTGGAAAAATTTAATTTCAAAATAAATATTTTAAAGTAATTGAATTTTATTTGGCTCTTCTGAATTTTTTTGGAGTTTAAAACCTATTTTTAAATTTAAAAAGTAATTTAAATTATGAAAATAAAATACCAACAGTAGTTGAAAATAATTTTATTAAGTCCAAAATATCTCCAGAAGCTTCTGTGAATTTTTCTGGAATTTTTAAATTCTATTTACTATTTATTAAGTATTTTTGAAGTCTCCCTAAAGCTTTCCGGAAATCACAAAGGATTTAAAAACCCTTTAATTCTCCAGCTGACGCGTGGCTTGCCTGGATGCCGTCCGCCGTTGTCGTACTGCATCCCAGCCACCCAGCTTCACTTACTACTTCGACCATTCCCTTACGGCCGAGATCATTTTCCTTCGGGCGACGTGGCTTAATCGCTGCCGTCCTCCTTCATTTAAGTCGTAGGCCGCCGGATGTCTGTCTGCACCTGCGAGGTCTAATCTGAGTCGTCCGTCTTTTTCCCTCTCGGTCTCGCTGGCAGCGTGTCCCCTTTGTCAGAGTCTTCGTCCCCGCGCGGACGCCGACCTCTCTCTCTCCTTTCTCTTCTTTCCGAGAACCCCGGCAATCGAATCCTACCCGAATTCTATCTCTTCCTTCGATTCGTTCGGGAATTTGAATTCCGAGGAGATAAGCTCCTTATCTCTTTGATTTTCAAACTCTGCGCCGCTCCGTTGCCTTATCTCTCCGTGTTAATAGGATCTCAAGCCGTGGTCTTCGGTGAGGAATCCCGCCACCTCACCCCTTCCCCGAGCCCTATAAATATACCCCCTCAGCCTCCTTTTCCTCCCGCCCCATCTCCACGGTTGTCGTGCGCCACCGTTCCGACCTGCCGTGCCCCGTCGACCTCGCCTTCGTCTTCGCCGTGGTCGTGCGCCCCGGAGCCCCGTCGCCGCTTGGACCCAAGTCGCGCCGCCTCTTCTTCTCGTCGCCGACCGTCTCCGCTCGTCGCCGAACCCCTCCGACCCCATCTTCGACTTTGACTCTACATCGGATCGCGTCTTCGACATCTCCGTTTTCCTCCGACCACCCCGCGGCCGACCAATTCCCGAAGGTAAACCTTCCGTGTGGTCGTAGATCCGTGTGGTCGTAGATCTGTGTAGTCGTAGAGTCTTACGACCGCCCTAGATTGTTTACGATCGATTCCAAACCCTTAGAATCCCGTACGACCATGTTAGAGTCCTTTTCGACCGTCTGCAATACCATACGACCGCTTAAACTCGTTGTCGATCACTTTGAGTCATGGTCGTAAGACCTGTAGCAACTCTCGGCTTCAGCCGCTCAACCCTCCTGAGTGGTCGTAGTCGCTCAACCCTTCTGAGTGGTCGTAGTCGTAAAACCCCTCCGCGTGGTCGTAGTCGTAAAACTTCCGTGTTGTCGAAGTCGTCCGCGTCTGAGTGGTCGTATACGATTACGTAGTCGTAAATGTCTACGTTGTCGTAAACGACTTCGTAGTCGTAACTCGACTGTGTTGTCGTAGACAACTTCGTGGTCGTAAGCGACTGCGTTGTCGTAACCGACTGCATAGTCGTAACCTCGACTACGTGGTCGTAAGCCATGCTCTGTGGTCGTAAACCTTCATCCGACTGTGGTCGTAAGTCGACTACGTAGTCGTAAGCCCCTCCGAGTGGTCGTAAATCGACTACGTGGTCGTAACTTCTTCGTTTGTGCCGTGGTCGTAACCCTCCGATCGCATTTGCCGTGGTCGTAACCCTCCGATCGCGATAGCCGTGGTCGTATCTTCCTTTCCGACCATGTTGATTCCCGAAGACGACTTGTTTTCTCTGATTTAAAACTTCCAAAGGTCATAACTTTCTCATTTTAACTCCGATTTCAGCCATTCAAATTTCTAAATTCATCTAAAATCATAATCTATCCAAATATCTTCTCTTTTGAATTTTTTGATTTTGTTTGAATTTTGTTTATATTTATTTGCTTTGTTTGCTTC